>CM059580.1:46448478-47048478 GCA_030386875.1 Morinoia aosen
CACCCCATTCAAAATAACACTCTACACCATATACCCCATTCAAAATACCACTCTACACCCCATACCCCATTCAAAATACCACTCTACACCACATACCCGATTCAAAATACCACTCTACACCATACACCCCATTCAAAATAACACTCTACACCATATACCCCATTCAAAATACCACTCTACACCCCATACCCCATTCAAAATACCACTCTACACCACATACCCGATTCAAAATACCACTCTACACCCCATACCCCATTCAAAATACCACTCTACACCATACACCCCATTCAAAATAACACTCTACACCATATACCCCATTCAAAATACCACTCTACACCCCATACCCCATTCAAAATACCACTCTACACCACATACCCGATTCAAAATACCACTCTACACCCCATACCCCATTCAAAATACCACTCTACACCATACACCCCATTCAAAATACCACTCTACACCATATACCCATTCAAAATACTACTCTACACCACATACCCGATTCAAAATACCACTCTACACCCCATACCCCATTCAAAATACCACTCTACACCATATACCCGATTCAAAATACCACTCTACACCATATACCCAATTCAAAATACCACTCTACACCATATACCCCATTCAAAATACCACTCTACCCCATATACCCCATTCAAAATACCACTCTACACCATATACCCCATTCAAAATACCACTCTACACCATAAACCCCATTCAAAATACCACTCTACACCATATACCCCATTCAAAATACCACTCTACACCATATACCCCATTCAAAATACCACTCCACACCATATACCCGATTCAAAATACCACTCTACACCATATACCCGATTCAAAATACCACTCTACCCCATACACCCCATTCAAAATACCACTCTACACCATACACCCCATTCAAAATACCACTCTACACCATATACCCCATTCAAAATACCACTCTACACCATATACCCCATTCAAAATACCACTCTACACCATATACCCCATTCAAAATACCACTCTACACCATATACCCGATTCAAAATACCACTCTACACCATATACCCGATTCAAAATACCACTCTACACCATATACCCGATTCAAAATACCACTCTACACCATATACCCGATTCAAAATACCACTCTACCCCATATACCCAATTCAAAATACCACTCTACCCCATATACCCAATTCAAAATACCACTCTACACCATATACCCCATTCAAAATACCACTCTACACCATATACCCCATTCAAAATACCACTCTACCCCATATACCCCCATTCAAAATACCACTCTACACCATATACCCCATTCAAAATACCACTCTACACCATATACCCCATTCAAAATACCACTCTACACCATATACCCGATTCAAAATACCACTCTACCCCATATACCCCATTCAAAATACCACTCTACACCATATACCCAATTCAAAATACCACTCTACACCATATACCCCATTCAAAATACCTCTCTACACCATATACCCGATTCAAAATACCACTCTACACCCCATTCAAAATACCACTCTACACCATATACCCGATTCAAAATACCACTCTACACCATATACCCGATTCAAAATACCACTCTACACCATATACCCGATTCAAAATACCACTCTACACCATATACCCCATTCAAAATACCACTCTACACCATATACCCCATTCAAAATACCACTCTACACCATATACCCCATTCAAAATACCACTCTACACCATATACCCGATTCAAAATACCACTCTACACCATATACCCGATTCAAAATACCACTCTACACCCCATACCCCATTCAAAATACCACTCTACACCATATACCCGATTCAAAATACCACTCTACACCATATACCCAATTCAAAATACCACTCTACACCATATACCCCATTCAAAATACCACTCTACCCCATATACCCCATTCAAAATACCACTCTACACCATATACCCCATTCAAAATACCACTCTACACCATAAACCCCATTCAAAATACCACTCTACACCATATACCCCAATCAAAATACCACTCTACACCATATACCCGATTCAAAATACCACTCTACACCATATACCCGATTCAAAATACCACTCAACACCATATACCCGATTCAAAATACCACTCTACCCCATACACCCCATTCAAAATACCACTCTACACCATACACCCCATTCAAAATACCAATCTACACCATATACCCCATTCAAAATACCACTCTACACCATATACCCCATTCAAAATACCACTCTACACCATATACCCGATTCAAAATACCACTCTACACCATATACCCGATTCAAAATACCACTCTACACCATATACCCGATTCAAAATACCACTCTACCCCATATACCCAATTCAAAATACCACTCTACACCATATACCCCATTCAAAATACCACTCTACCCCATATACCCCCATTCAAAATACCACTCTACACCATATACCCCATTCAAAATACCACTCTACACCATATACCCGATTCAAAATACCACTCTACACCATATACCCGATTCAAAATACCACTCTACCCCATATACCCCATTCAAAATACCACTCTACACCATATACCCAATTCAAAATACCACTCTACACCATATACCCCATTCAAAATACCTCTCTACACCATATACCCGATTCAAAATACCACTCTACACCATATACCCGATTCAAAATACCACTCTACACCATATACCCGATTCAAAATACCACTCTACACCATATACCCCATTCAAAATACCACTCTACACCATATACCCCATTCAAAATACCACTCTACACCATATACCCAATTCAAAATACCACTCTACACCATATACCCCATTCAAAATACCACTCTACACCATATACCCCATTCAAAATACCACTCTACCCCATATACCCCCTTTCAAAATACCACTCTACACCATATACCCCATTCAAAATACCACTCTACACCATATACCCCATTCAAAATACCACTCTACACCATATACCCGATTCAAAATACCACTCTACCCCATATACCCCATTCAAAATACCACTCTACACCATATACCCAATTCAAAATACCACTCTACACCATATACCCCATTCAAAATACCTCTCTACACCATATACCCGATTCAAAATACCACTCTACACCCCATTCAAAATACCACTCTACACCATATACCCGATTCAAAATACCACTCTACACCATATACCTGATTCAAAATACCACTCTACACCATATACCCGATTCAAAATACCACTCTACACCATATACCCCATTCAAAATACCACTCTACACCATATACCCCATTCAAAATACCACTCTACACCATATACCCCATTCAAAATACCACTCTACACCATATACCCAATTCAAAATACCACTCTACACCATATACCCCATTCAAAATACCACTCTACACCATATACCCCATTCAAAATACCACTCTACACCATATACCCCATTCAAAATACCACTCTACACCATATACCCAATTCAAAATACCACTCTACACCATATACCCCATTCAAAATACCACTCTACACCATATACCCCATTCAAAATACCACTCTACACCATATACCCCATTCAAAATACCACTCTACACCATATACCCCATTCAAAATACCACTCTACACCATATACCCCATTCAAAATACCACTCCACAGCATATACCCGATTCAAAATACCACTCTACACCCCATACCCCATTCAAAATACCACTCTACACCATATACCCGATTCAAAATACCACTCTACACCATATACCCAATTCAAAATACCACTCTACACCATATACCCCATTCAAAATACCACTCTACCCCATATACCCCATTCAAAATACCACTCTACACCATATACCCCATTCAAAATACCACTCTACACCATAAACCCCATTCAAAATACCACTCTACACCATATACCCCATTCAAAATACCACTCTACACCATATACCCGATTCAAAATACCACTCTACACCATATACCCGATTCAAAATACCACTCTACACCATATACCCGATTCAAAATACCACTCTACCCCATACACCCCATTCAAAATACCACTCTACACCATACACCCCATTCAAAATACCACTCTACACCATATACCCCATTCAAAATACCACTCTACACCATATACCCCATTCAAAATACCACTCTACACCATATACCCCATTCAAAATACCACTCTACACCATATACCCGATTCAAAATACCACTCTACACCATATACCCGATTCAAAATACCACTCTACACCATATACCCGATTCAAAATACCACTCTACCCCATATACCCAATTCAAAATACCACTCTACACCATATACCCCATTCAAAATACCACTCTACACCATATACCCCATTCAAAATACCACTCTACCCCATATACCCCCATTCAAAATACCACTCTACACCATATACCCCATTCAAAATACCACTCTACACCATATATCCCATTCAAAATACCACTCTACACCATATACCCGATTCAAAATACCACTCTACCCCATATACCCCATTCAAAATACCACTCTACACCATATACCCAATTCAAAATACCACTCTACACCATATACCCCATTCAAAATACCTCTCTACACCATATACCCGATTCAAAATACCACTCTACACCATATACCCGATTCAAAATACCACTCTACACCATATACCCGATTCAAAATACCACTCTACACCATATACCCCATTCAAAATACCACTCTACACCATATACCCCATTCAAAATACCACTCTACACCATATACCCAATTCAAAATACCACTCTACACCATATACCCCATTCAAAATACCACTCTACACCATATACCCCATTCAAAATACCACTCTACACCATATACCCAATTCAAAATACCACTCTACACCATATACCCCATTCAAAATACCACTCTACACCATATACCCCATTCAAAATACCACTCTACACCATATACCCCATTCAAAATACCACTCTACACCATATACCCCATTCAAAATACCACTCTACACCATATACCCCATTCAAAATACCACTCTACACCATATACCCCATTCAAAATACCACTCTACACCATATACCCCATTCAAAATACCACTCTACACCATATACCCCATTCAAAATACCACTCTACACCATATACCCCATTCAAAATACCACTCTACACCATATACCCCATTCAAAATACCACTCTACACCATATACCCCATTCAAAATACCACTCTACACCATATACCCAATTCAAAATACCACTCTACACCATAAACCCCATTCAAAATACCACTCTTCACCATATACCCTATTCAAAATACCACTCTACACCATATACCCCATTCAAAATACCACTCTACACCATATACCCAATTCAAAATACCACTCTACACCATATACCCCATTCAAAATACCTCTCTACACCATATACCCGATTCAAAATACCACTCTACACCTCATTCAAAATACCACTCTACACCATATACCCGATTCAAAATACCACTCTACACCATATACCCCATTCAAAATACCACTCTACACCATATACCCAATTCAAAATACCACTCTACACCATATACCCAATTCAAAATACCACTCTACACCATATATCTGATTCAAAATACCACTCTACACCATATACCCCATTCAAAATACCACTCTACACCATATACCCAATTCAAAATACCACTCTACACCATATACCCAATTCAAAATACCACTCTACACCATATACCCAATTCAAAATACCACTCTACACCATATACCCGATTCAAAATACCACTCTACACCCCTTTCAATATACCACTCTACACCATGTACCCAATTCAAAATACCACTCTACACCATATACCCCATTCAAAATACCACTCTACACCATATACCCGATTCAAAATACCACTCTACACCCCATTCAAAATACCACTCTACACCATATACCCGATTCAAAATACCACTCTACACCATATACCCCATTCAAAATACCACTCTACACCATACACCCCATTCAAAATACCACTCTACACCATATATCTGATTCAAAATACCACTCTACACCATATACCCCATTCAAAATACCACTCTACACCATATACCCAATTCAAAATACCACTCTACACCATATACCCAATTCAAAATACCACTCTACACCATATACCCGATTCTAAATACCACTCTACACCATGAACCTGTTTCAAAAATAATCCTAAACCGACAGCAGGCTCCATAACCACCCTCTCAACACTATAAACATATTGTAAAGACACTTCACACAAAAACAGGTTTCAAAAAACCACCTGACATGCAGCATTTCAACACACTTCATACAACAAGCCTGTCCCCACCGTCTGCATTGGAGGCAACCACACGGCCGCTGCTGTCCTGGGGGGCTGTGTCTACAGGCGTGTCTGCGCTGGTCACCACCCCACCACCACTACTGCTGCTCCCTGCCCCTGAGTGGTGAGTTATGATGAGTCCTAGTCACAACATCTGCTATCTCAAGAGAAGAGACCATTTAGTATAGACTAGAAATTAGGGAGTCCATGCACAAGGTGTAGCCTCAGGCCCAGTGCACAGAAACAGCAAGTCAGGAAGGAAGACAAGACAAAAAGAGATGGAAAAGATCACATGAAAACCAACACAAATGGTACAAAAGACATAAGGCCCATCTACAGCTGAGGGGACCTAACAGCATCCCCCTGGGGGCGCCATGCACCACAGCACAGGAGACACAAACCTAACTAACCTAAGCCCAATGCCTACTTGATGCCCCACCACGGGAATGACAATAGAGCCCATAAGACAAAGACTCTACAGACAAAGGCTACAGAGCATGCCAGGCTCCCCTACTGAAGAGAAGGCCTATCCAACCCTCAGCTTGAGGTAGTAATGACATTGTCGCATTCAAATCCATCTTTCCAAAACGGATGGCTTGCTTTGTGGCAAATGTGGTTTATATTCAAGGTACACAGGCCTCGTAGACCAGTCTTATGTTTCAGAACTGGAGAATGGAAGATGAGATGAGTTAGTTCCAGCCTCCCTGACCACAACAACACAATCCAGAGAGACAAAGGAGGAAGGCAGCATGGAGTCCAGAGAACAGAGCAGCTAGGCACAACGGTTGTTCCTAGCAAGCCTCCCTGACCACAACAACACAATCCAGAGAGACAAAGGAGGAAGGCAGCATGGAGTCCAGAGACCAGAGCCGCCAGGCACAATGGTGGTCCCTAGCAAGCCTCCCTGACCACAACAGCACAATCCAGAGAGACAAAGGAGGAAGGCAGCATGGAGTCCAGAGACCAGAGCCGCCAGGCACAATGGTGGTCACTAGCAAGCCTCCCTGACCACAACAGCACAATCCAGAGAGACAAAGGAGGAAGGCAGCATGGAGTCCAGAGACCAGAGCCGCCAGGCACAATGGTGGTCCCTAGCAAGCCTCCCTGACCACAACAGCACAATCCAGAGAGACAAAGGAGGAAGGCAGCATGGAGTCCAGAGACCAGAGCCGCCAGGCACAATGGTGGTCACTAGCAAGCCTCCCTGACCACAACAGCACAATCCAGAGAGACAAAGGAGGAAGGCAGCATGGAGTCCAGAGACCAGAGCCGCCAGGCACAATGGTGGTCCCTAGCAAGCCTCCCTGACCACAACAGCACAATCCAGAGAGACAAAGGAGGAAGGCAGCATGGAGTCCAGAGACCAGAGCCGCCAGGCACAATGGTGGTCCCTAGCAAGCCTCCCTGACCACAACAGCACAATCCAGAGAGACAAAGGAGGAAGGCAGCATGGAGTCCAGAGACCAGAGCAGCTAGGCACAATGGTGGTCCCTAGCAAGCCTCCCTGACCACAACAGCACAATCCAGAGAGACAAAGGAGGAAGGCAGCATGGAGTCCAGAGACCAGAGCCGCCAGGCACAATGGTGGTCCCTAGCAAGCCTCCCTGACCACAACAGCACAATCCAGAGAGACAAAGGAGGAATGCAGCATGGAGTCCAGAGACCAGAGCAGCTAGGCACAATGGTGGTCCCTAGCAAGATTCCCTGCACAGCGAAATAGCTTCAGAATGAAGTTAATGGTACAAGAAAAAGTTATAAGTCAGAGGTGCTGAAAAAAGAATCCCACAAAAAAGTGGTCCATAACTATCAGATACCTTTTTCACTTTAACAGACAGAAGATCTACTCAACTTTCACCTCATGACTTTACACGTTTCCTCTAGGGGTATATGCAATAGTTGCATACTAATAAGATGAAAAATTGGACCTAAAATTTGACCATATCTGAACCCACAACTTATTCCTGGAACAAGTTTATCCATAAAAGTTTTCATCTGTAAATATCAGATACAAACTAAAAAGCATACACTGAAATTGTTTGTATGAGTTATAATGGTAAATGTGTCTATTTTTTATTGCCAATAAACTTCATTTTTGAATAAATAAACACTTGAATTTTACTTTTTTTCTATCCACACTCTTTTTGAACCAAAACATTCATTATACAGCTCGAGTTAACAATGAAAATTAGATTGGATACATCCGTTTCAGGCCTTCCTAACCCCCAACAAAGGCGTTCTTAAGACAGTTAGGAAGACAGCTCCATCTAGCTATGGAGTCAAGGGAACAGGGAAACTATGCATAAGGAGTGTTCCATGCAGAAACAGTGGGCTGCAAAGAAGGCAATAAAACAAGATAACATTTGGAGAGAGGCACTGAAAATCTGGGAAGCAGCAAAGCAAAACTGAATTCAATCTAACTAGATAAAAACATTTCATTTCCACAAAAAGAAGGCATGAGTTAGTAACACGGATAGATTGATATTAGTTAGTTTAGGCCTCCCTACCTGCCACAAAGGCAATCCAAAGAGAGGAAGGAAGAAGGCATCATTTAGTATAGAGATTTGGGAATGCAGAATAATCTATGCAGAAAGGCATAGAAACAGCAAGTTGAGAAAAAATTTCATGAACCAAAATCAAAGTTGAAGAAGAAAGTAGTAGGTGCTGAAAACAGGACAGCAGTGAACCAAAAAACTGGTCCTTAACATAACAAAACATTTTACTTCAACAAAAAGAAGGCCTCCCTAACTCTCAGCTCGGACCCTCACATTCCCCCTGAGTAACACGGAACATCGCCACATTCTACTCCTTCACATCCAGCTCTGTGCACACATGGCTTGTTTTCTGGCAATAGGGTCTATATCTATTGATGTGTAGACCCCATAGACTTCTCTTATTGTTCCAAACAACATTATGGGACTTGTTGACAAATCACTTTAATAACGACATATAAACATTTATACACCAATACATATACATACCCACACAAATTAACTCTTTGACTAATTAACTTGAGTTTTACCCATGTAAAATGCCTACTTTCAATGCAATTCCTCACAAAAGCAGCACTTGGCGCACAATTCGGCTGAGCAGCAAGTGTTGGAGCCAGTTTGTGCAGTGAAAACTTCAAGTTTTGTTGAGATCAGACTTTGAAGTGCTTAAAGCATCACTCACTCTCATAGAGACCCCAAGAAAGGAAGGAGAGAAGCACCATTTGGTATGGAGTTACGACAATGGGGAATCTATGCACAAGGTGCATTCCCACAGCTTGCATATAGAAACAGCAGTCAAGATTTAAATAAGTTAGTTTAGGCCCACCTGACCACAACAAAGATAATTCCAAAAATCATCATTCAATCAGGAATCATAGGAACAGGGAACTTATGCACAGGAACCTAACCTATCTTATTTCAACTACAGGAAGGCCTACGCAACTTTTAGCTTGGGACCTCACATTTTTTTCCTTAAAGAGTACTAATTCCCATACCTACTTTAGTTCAATCCCTTTGAGGGATTGGGCTTTACGAAATAAAAATATTTCATTAGAAATCTAAATAGTTATACATCAGTGCAAAGCTCCTGCAATTTGGTGGGTCCTTCAGTTGTGAGGCAGTCCAGTGTAGAGGCTCCCTCATGTACACACAAATGTACTCAGTCTATGACAGCCTGGGGCTCGCTTGTTATTTTGATGTCGGTGTTCATTGACATAAATACAAGTCTGAGGAGTTAAATCAAGAAAGAGAATCGATAAAATTTCAATGGCATCAAAGAAAACTTGGTGGCACACAAAACCAGAACTCCACAAGTAATTGGTCACACATTTGCATATTAGAAGAAAAAATGCAGTATTTTTCTTGAACAAAACATCAGGAGCAAGCAATTTATTTTACTTTCATCTCAATGCAAACAGCAAGATAAAAATGAAAAATTCCCAGGCTATAAGAACAAGTCTATTATTATTATTATTATTATTATTATTATATAAGAAAGTTTTAGCCTCCCTTAGCCACGACAAAGATGTTCCAAGAGAGGAAAGAGGAAGGCACCATTTAGTATGGAGTTGAGGGAATGCGGAATCTATGCAAAAAGTGCACAGAAACAGTAAGCTAGGAAACAAGTTCATGAAACAAGAAAAAAGTTGAAGAAGAAAGTATTATGTGCTGAAAAACAGGACAGCAGTGAACCGAAAAAAAATGGTCCGTAACAAAACAAAAACCTATGTTATTACAACAAAAAGGAAGCCTACCTAACCTTTAGCTCGGGCCCACACATGGTCCCCCTGGGAGCGCCAAGTCCCATAGATGCAATAGTTGTATCCCCCTGAGGGGAGAACAAGTCTATAAATTGGTCAAAACCAATTAAATAATTATTTATTCATTTGATTGAGATAATATAACATGAATTCATTGAAATCATTTTGCAAAATTAATAAATTATTATATTTCCACTAGGTCAATTCTTAGGTTCAATTCGATTCTTATTTATCTTACGCGTAACAAATTCCTTTTCTGTGCATATTTCATTGCCACAAACCTAAACAAAGTCAAAATTGCTCCAAGTCAATAAACAAGATCACCAAGATAGACACTGGAAAAGATCATCATGCATAAAAAATTAGATTACACAAGCTGGCTTAAGCCTCCCTAGCTTTTACAAAGGCAGCACAAAGAGAGGATGGATGAAGGCACCATTTAGTATGGAGTAAAGGGAATGGGGAATATATTCACTCAAGGTTTGCTCCACATGGAAACAGTTTAGAAGGAAACATGCAATTTAAAGAAAGAGCTCCAGATAAACAAGACATCAGTGAGGTAAATAAGGAAGGTCCTACACAAAACACAGCACATTTTATTTCAATGACCATCAGCTCAGAACCTAACATTTTCCCCAAGGAGGGCCAATTCCCATACATACAATACTTTCATAACCCTGAGGGGTTGCACCTTTTAACTCTTAGGGTATCCACTACAATTTTATCACAGTTGAAACTAACACAATCTGTAACAGTGATATGAGTCAAGTGCAACCCATAAAATGGGGACTGTGCCAAAGACACGCTAGAGTCCATGACCATAGACACACCTTCTTGGTTTATTTAAAAATTAACATGCAATGAACTGTCAACCTAAAACAAATACCACAGCTTGTTAAGATCCATGAAGTGATACCTGAGGCAGGCGCAGTGGGGATGTCCGCTGAGGAGGGAGGACGTGGACCTGCTGCTGGCAGGTCCATGAGCGTCCACACCAACGCAGTTTTCACCTGTGCACCCAAACCAGCCAAAATGAATTGGACAACACCAGAAGCATGACTCTATTGGTCTACTGTAGGATATTCATTGTTATAACTAGTGGATACAATTTTGATAGTTTCTGTAGACTAATCTTGCAGATGTGGATGACCAACAAATATATCCATTCTAATAATTCTTGCAATTAAAATATTCTTGTACTTGTGCGCTGGTGAAACTCGTATAGGAGATACAATCATTAAGCATCCTTTATGAGTGCAAAAGAAACAGACCAACTAATTTACTATATACAATTAGATTCCCATTGCAGTAATATAAGAGAAATTATGCACAAAAATATGTAAATTTAGTTATTTATAAATTTAAGGTGACCCCTGGCATTTTACTATATGGCACTAATTGTTTTATGGATCTGTTGACTGCAGGTTAGAGGAGTGCTCATGTCATCCACATTCCAATTACAATCCCCTGTTTTCTTTACCTTTACCTGTGTTCTGCTTGTAAGATATGGGCAGTGTTATGACATGGGCTCTTGGAATTACTGTAGTACAAACATTCATCATCATGCGTAAAATTTGAAATACACTGCACATATACAAGGACATACACTGCAGGCACAAGGAGATTTGGCCAGGTTATTGTCCACCAAGTACAGATTGGCTGCCACACCCCACACCAAAACTTGAAACTTCTATAATACAACACAACAGAAGCTGCAGTTTATTTGAAATTTTTCTCAAAAGAGACAAAAGAAATAAATGAAAAACACAACATAAAGACACAATGAGAAAAAGAGATCACCAATTGACCCAGATGCCATGCCCCAACAACAACAGCAGGTCTCACCAAATGCTCAGGCAACATTTAAGTGCCCACACAATGACACAACAAACTAGAGTACAATGTAGAACAGATCTAGGCATACATTTTAAATTACTTGCTAATTTATTCCAATACAAGCAGAGCAGCAATAGCTTAAGTGAAAATTTATTGAACTTGAAGTTTTGCACAGAAATATTCCAAGGTGATCACAAAAGTCAGCACACTTCACTGGTGAAATGAACTGTACAGATGACATTGCACCCAACAAATGAGTTCAGCTGAAGTAGTTGGCTTTAGGGAAGGAGTTGAAGCAATGCTAAATGATTGGTTGATTATGAGTTGGTTTCAGCCTCCCTTACCACAATAAAGGTGTTCCAAGAGAGGAAGGATGAAGGCACCATTTGGTATGGAGTTGAGAGAACGTAGAATATTTTCACAGGGTGAGTTCCAGCACAGGATCACCTGCACACAGTGAAAGTTAGGAAGGTTAGGTTGCAAGTTAGGAAGGAAATTCATGAAACAAGACAAAAGTTGAAGAAGAAATTCAGAGGTGCTGAAATACAGAACAGCAGTCAATGGGAAAAAGGTGATCCATAACAATAAAAATATCTATTTCAACAAAAAGAAAGCCTACCTAATTCCCAGCTTGGGACTTCACATTTTCCCCCTAAACTGATAAAATGATGACAACAAAAACCAAACTAGAATAACTAGCATGATAAAAATTATAAAAAAAGAAAAAGCCTGCAGTAAAGAAAACGAAGAAACATTAAACATGAAAAACATAACATTATTTTTATCCTTGTGAATTTATTGACAATTCAATAAGATACAATGGTCAGTCTAAAGGTGTGCTTCATTGAACTTCAACTCATTATCAAGATTTACAAAGGCAAAACTTTGCCAGGCATATTTTACTTGATATTATAGGAACCTATCCTTACCAAATCTTTACCAATCAAAGCCATCCTATACTAACCTTTTATATTGGATGGAACAGAGGATGGGCATTCCCATTTTCCATTCCTATCAAGATCTATCAGTCATTCTAGTCAAACCTAGACTAAATAAACCCCTCCATAGCTGCCCTACCCTTGCACATCCTACTCTAGCCCAGCCCATCCTCCCTTTACTATCCTAACCAAGCCCACCATTTCCTAACCTAACTGTTAACTTATGCTCAGAGCAATATACTTACACTGTGTATCAGTGCTACAAATCAATTGAAAATGACTTTGGAGCACAAAAATACCAGAAGCCAGAGCCAGCAGTCCATCAGATATGGCAGCATTTGGTACAGCAACAGTCAAAATGCACATCAGTTATTAATTTAGTGTTTGAATCAACAATGGACACACATTCTTTACCACACATTAAAGTGTACACGAGTGCACTTTGAGGCTACTGGTCGGTCAGCAGCATTGAGAAAATTGCCTCCGTGTACCACCGGTGGCTCATGTTGTAGTCAAAGTGTTGAGGTACATACCATTTTATTCCTATATTACTCCACCTTCAAATAAAAATAGGTCAATATTGAGTGTAATGCCCTCACAGAAGTTAAAAATTCTGTTCTTAAGAATCACTAGAGGAGTACTTTTAAAACGTTTTATATGATTCACATTTTGCTTGCTGATGCGTAATTTTCAAGCTATTTTAGTAGTATTTTACAAGTTATAGCGGTAAATGAGTTACCGAAACTCCAGCGTTTGAGGCGGGAAAAAATAAATAAGAGAAGCAAACCCCCTATTACAAACGTAAAGAGGTTGGGTCGTGAGGAGTAGCCACAGTTCTTTTAGTGAAAAGTATAAATAAAGGTTTCTATTGACATCCGTTTACATCGACTCCAAGATGGCTGTCGCCATCTTGGGTACCAGGTGGCGCCATGGCGGCAGCCACCTTGGAGTCGATGTAAACAGACGTCACTAGAAACATTTATTTAAAATTTTCACTAAAAGAACTGTGGCTACCCCTCACGACCCAACCTCTTTACGTTTGTAATAGGGGGTTTGCTTCTCTTATTTATTTTTTCCCGCCTCAAACGCTGGAGTTCCGGTAACTCATTTACCGCTATAACTTGTAAAATACTCTTTCCGACGGAAAAAGCATTGACGAAAACTTGTTTATTTTGGTCTCATTAACAATATTTACGCATCCAAAAGTGGAAAATCAATTATGGTCAACTCCTCAACATCTACTCAACCCTCGGAGGTTCAGCGGGGCTGCAGTCGCCCCTTTGTGCTAAGGTATTAGAATGCATTTTTTGCTCTCATTTTCAACACTTGGGCGCACTAATGAAAGTGTTTTTCAAATGAGCGTCGCGAGGATTGTGCTCTCTTAGTTCAAAATCAGATTAGGCAAGGAAAGGAACTCATTTTTGTTGTACTTTTTGGTCAATGTGAAGTTTAATGCAATCACGGAAAATAATAATTCCAATCCCAGGAATCATACAGGAACACATTCCAGAACGTTTTACATGAATGACATTCTGCTCGCTGATGCCTTGTTTTTGAATTATTCAGCTTTGAAGTTATAGGTGAAATCACTTTCCCGCGCAACATGTGCAACACAGATTACGACCAGGTTGGGTCGGGAAAGTGTAAATCTGAAGGATATGTCAGTTATTGATTTTCCACTTTTAGGTGCCTGAACCTAATTAATTGAATCAAAATAAACAAGTTTTCTTCTATGCACTTTCCGTCTCAAAAGAGTATTTTACGATTTATAGCGGTAAGTTTAGTTTTGTCTTTGATGACGAATGCGCTCGAATAAACAGCTACTCATCAATTTTTAAATTTTTGTTGCTTGAATCATGGTAATAACGTCGAAATAAACAATTGTTCTTCTGTACACTTTTTTTGTCAAATGAGTATTTAACAAGGTATAGCGGTAGGTTTGGCTTCGTCTTTGATGACGATCGCGCTGGAAGAGAGTGCGCATTGCAGTGTTGCTGTCCAACGTACTTCTTGAATTACTTGCCGTTTCAAACACTGAAGTTGCGGTAAGTCATTTACCGCTATAACTAATAAAATACTCATTTGAGAAGGAAAGAGCATAGAACAAAACTTGAAATTTACAAAATCGATAACCGACATATCCTTCAGATTTACCCGGGAAAGGCAAAGTTCGGATCATGAGGTGTTAAAGTTTTCGTCAGAACTTCATAGAAATAAAAGAATGATAGAAATTGTTAATAAAATAATAAGAAATATTATCAGATAATGGCACAAAAAAGTTAACGTAGGTACTCTTTCTCGTACTTGGTGCTTTTGATGTTTTTTTTTAGTCGTCATTATTACGTCGTCACCTTTACAGTCAGCTCATAGATGGTGCCACCCGGTACGGCCGCCTTCATCATGGAGCAGATGTAAAAACAATTGTTAACGTGACCTTTATTTATAATTTTCTTGGTAAATGTGTAGCATTGGTCAGTAATCGATTTTCCACTTTTTGGTGTCTAATTGTAGTTAATTAGATCGAAATAAACAAGTTTTCTTCTATGCACTTTCCGTCGTAAATGAATATTTTACAAGTTATAGCGGTAAATTACTGACCGCAACTCCAGTGTTTGAAGCGGGAACTAATTCAAACAGCACGTCGGACGGCAACACTGCTATGCCGTCTTGCTTCTAGTTCGATCGTCATCAAAGACGAAACCAAACCTACCGCTATACCTCGTTAAATACTCATTTGACGAAAAAAGTGTATAGAAGAAAAGTTGTTTATTTTGATGTTATTACCATGATTCAAGCAACAAAAATTTGAAAATCAATGAGTAGCTGTTTATTCGAGCGCACTTGTTATCAAAGATGAAACTAAACTTACCGCCATAACTCGTTAAATACTCATTTACGACGGAAAGTGCATAGAAGAAAACTTGTTTATTGCAATCTGATTAACTACGGTTAGGCACTGAAAACTCAAAAATCGATTACTGACCAACGCTACACATTTACCATTTTCTCTAGAAGAACTGTGGCTTCTCTCACAACCCAACCTCTTTACGTTTGTAATAAGGGGTTAGCGTCCGTTATTAATTAAATTCTGCTCGGCGCGGTTGCTTCTTTTAGCACGCAAACGCCAACTTTGAAGTTCAATAATTCAAAAATAATGCATCAGCCAGCAGAATGTCATTCGTGTAAAACGTTTTTAAATGGGTTCTTTTAGTGATTCTTTGGAATAAAATTATTTTCCGTGATTGCATTAAACTTTACATTGACCTACTTTTCTATCAATCATTTTGTTTCAACATTCTACACCGGTATTACGATACCAATGTGTTATAATCATTTAAGGATGTTAATGTTAAGCTGTTTTAAAAACCAATGTATTGACATTTCATGTTTGTACTTTATTGGAAATAAAATGTTTTTCTTTTTCTATCTTTCTTCTTTTTCATAAAGCGCTTGTCGCCTCCACCCATGACTCCTGCTACTGACAATGACGCACTGTAACGGTGCAACCCCATAATCCTAATACGGTACCAGGTACTACCATGGCCTGGCAACTAGAACTTGAAATTGAGGGTCGACCGCGTCGGCATCTCACAGCTGAAGTTACAGTTACTTACTTTGGTCCAATTAGGCACATCACCAGTCACAGGTAAGAGTGCCAAATGTCACAGCAATTAGAACGTGGGGCATTTAGATATGGTTCACCATCCCAGTACTGGTAATGAATTCAAGGACCAGCTCAGCACTGAATCCCTCACCAAGCACACTACTTGCATCAAAAGACGTCTTTTGGTCTCTGGCAAGGTCGCTCATTGCTTTCCGCTGAAGTTAAGTTACTGTGGACTTGAAAATTTAAATGATGATGATGATGATAGTCGGGGTGGAGGAAGAGAGGTCTTCCTCATAAAGTCGCTGGTTTTCTTCAACAGAAACCCGTCGGACCTGGTATCTTCAGTGCTGTATTCAAGGCTTTGACGAGGTTCTCATTGAACTCTATGCAGCACAGAGCTTGCGCCCAGTCAGAGCCAAGGTGATCAGATGTGAGTGGTTTAACATCCAAATACACACAATTTTTTTCCACAATTTCACACAGAAGCGGTGACATCACTTAGAATGTATAATTTCATTTACAAGAAGCTGTCTCATGTGGCCAACATAAACATTTAAATGGAGCTCGTCATAAGACTGATTTAAGTGCTACTCAAGCCATTTGATAAGGAGAGTTCAGGAATTTTTTTTTTTCATTGTAACTTTCAAAGTACATCCAATTTATCAGTGCCTCTAAGGAAGCTGCCAAGTAAATGAGTTATTTTCCTTTGAACATTGACTGTGTGGTTTCCACAGCCCAACAAGTTTTTGAGGCCAACTTCCACACCCATGCGGTCAAGCTGCAAGGTTAGCACATTCCTTTGCCTAGAATACTTATGACAGTGCAATAGGAAATGCTCAACAGTCTCAGGAATACCACATGCTTCACAGTTAGGAGATGGACTCATATTAAACCTAAAGAGATGTGCCAACACACCAGCGTGCCCCATACGCAGTCTGCTAACTGCACACTCTATTCGTCTATGAGTTTCCCCCTTATATGTTAGCCTCCTCGGTCTATCCAACAAATCTCTGAGGAAGCGACCCTTGCCGGAGGAGTCAACTTGTGTATGCCATTGGTGCGTCCAGACATTAAGGAACTGGTTCCGAATTTGACTTAGAAACTCCTCACAATGGAGGTTTGTCCAAACGCATTTGAGATTTTGATGGCCAAGCTTTGCACATCTATCTGCAATTTCATTTCCCTGAACACCTGAGTGACCAGGGACCCACTGCAAATGTACTGAATGAGAGGAGTTTAACATCAGTAATTTGATTTCCAAACAAAATTCTCTATATGCATCCTTTTTATTATTTAGCAGCAGTCCAAGTGCCGTCTGTGAGTCACTCAATATGACATAGCTGTTCCCTGGTTTGTTTTGAATGTATTTCAAAGCCTGTAATATGGCAAACAACTCAGCTCCTACAACTGAATGAGACGGGTTCATCCGCCAGGAAGTTGCCATCCCAGATGATGCAACATACAAGGCAGCAGCCACTGATCCTGTTGCTACTTTGGACCCATCAGTGTAAATCCTCTCAAGGTTACTATATTTCCTAGCCAAAAACATCTCAAAGTTTACATTAGCCTCAGCTGGCAACCATGATTCCCTATTTGGCACATCACAGGAAATTAAGTTATTGAGCTCTGTCACAGGTGGAATGGCATACAAGGAAATTCTACATGGTTTTGGATGTATCTCCAGATGGGTATCACACAGAATCTTATTTAACCTAACAGAAATGTCGCTTCTTTCTGACGCAGCAAACAAGTCTAGCATTGAGGAGACTTCCCTAGATCCCAAATTACATTGTTTTTGACAGCACCACTTCACTATGAGAAACTTAAAATACAAATTGAGAGGCATCATAAAGGCTTCAACTTCAAGAGAGCAGATAGGGGTGGTCTTCCATGCACCCACAATACATCTCAGGGCAGCATTCTGCAAAACATTTAAAATGCTCATGTACTTCTTATTAAATTCAGGATAAATGATAGCAGCATAAGAAATTTTGCTTCTAATAAATCCTATATATAACCTTCTCAGTAGCATTTGAGATGATCCCCATTTAGAGCTTGATAGAGCTCTCATAACATTAATCCTCTTTAGGCAGTCAGCTCGAATGTACTGAACATGGCCGTGCAGTGTTAGCTTAGGTGCATCAAAAACCACCCCTAACACTCTCTGGTTCACAATAGGCAAGATAAGAGAGTTACACAGTCTCAACTCTACATCATAGTATCCTCTTTTGTTATGAAATAGTTGGTATTTAGTTTTAACAGGATTGACTTTGAGCTTCCAAGTTTTCAGCCATCTATCAAGTTTATCCAACATGTTCTGCATTTTTGTTTTAACTCTAGGCAATGACTCGGCCGAACATAGTATAGTTATATCATCCGCATAAGACACCACTTCTACATCAGTACAGCAAGGCAAATCATGCAACATGACATTGAAAAGGAGAGGACTCAGGACAGACCCCTGAGGTAAACCACAGCCAAGAACTCTTTCTGTAGACAGTGTTGAATTAATCCTAACTTTAACAGTTCGGTTCCTTAAATAAGCCTGAATCCATTTCACTGTCCTAATATCACAGTTCACATTCAATAGCTTATATATCAACCCATCATGCCAAACACAGTCATATGCACTCTCTAAATCTAGGTATACTACTGCACAGAGATATTTATTTTTAATAGATCGTCTAATAAAATTACTGATGAGCACCAGTGCATCAGTCGTTGATTTCCCACGCCTAAAGCCAGTTTGATATACAGAGAACACATTATGAGACTCAAGAAAATGATTTAACCGAACTTTCAGAATTCTCTCCATCACTTTTGCAATACATGGCAGGAGGGTTATTGGACGATAGCCCTGAACAGAATTTTGATCTTTGTTTGGTTTCTTTATTGGACACATGATACCAGTCTTCCATGAGGTTGGCACAACTCCCAAGAAGAAGCTTGTATTAAATAGGTATAGCAACCTGTTAAGGAACAGATCAGGCAACTTCTGAAGCATAGCATAAGGAATATTGTCACTCCCTGGGCTGGTCTGTCTCAACCCCTCCAATGCTCTCTTAATTTCAAACAACACCAAGGGGGCATTGTGGCAATTTTCATCTATTGTCATGTGCTCAATATTTTTGATCCTGCTTCTAATGGTGTTTGCAGAATAATCCGATGTTGTGATTTTATGTCTTGTGAAGTGTTCAATAAACAGTTCTGCCCTCTCTGAATTTGTGCTGTTTGTGCTGCCTATTGGAAAACTAGATCTGGGTGTTGTTAGCCCGCTCATGCTACGCACTACTCTCCATACCTGTGCAACATTTGTATCAGAACTCAGTGTTTGAACAAAGGATTTCCAGCTGTTTTGTTTTTTACTTTTAATGACATTTTTGGCATGTGTTTCAGCCTTGAGATATGCTTCCAGATTTACAGTGTTTGGAGTCTTAGACAGAATGTTCTTTGCTTTGCGTCTCCTAGCAACTGCTGCCGCACACTCTGCATCCCACCAAGGAGTTTTCCTATGTAACTTAGGTTTCCCTGAGGTTTGGGAGAAAACTTTCAATGAACAATTATTTAGATTAGCAACAAAATTATCATGTAAATCATCAACACTTGCAGGACAGACAATAATATGACACTTTCCTAGTTCAGTGGACCAATCCCTCCACCTAACATTCTTAAGAATCCAGCGCTTTGGACCTGCTGGGTCAGATTTTGTAATGCGCACTCCAAAAACACACTCAATAGGAAAATGATCACTTCCCAGATCAGCTCCCCTACGTATGTTCCCTTGTATAAGGAGTGAATGAGAAACCAAGCACAGATCAAGGGTCGAGGCAGAACCAGTTCGTCTGTCTATATATGTTGGAAGATCAGAAGGGTTCAATAAGCCCACTGGGCATACTTCCATCAATCTCTCAATGCTTGCTCCTGTGAAATTGTGCCTTCCTCTGTGATCCCAGACTGGAGAGTGAGCATTAAAGTCCCCAACAAAAATAAAATTATTAGACATTTGAGAAAAATAATGCACAAATTCTTCAAGTTGTACATTATGATTGGCATTGTAAATATTACAAACATCTACTCTTCCTACAAAGGAACTAATTTGAATAGAACAAATTTCCAACCTTCCATTTTGAAATATGTCAAGCTCATTTACAGAATATCCAATATCATCGCGGATTAATATTCCTAGACCTCCTCTAGGAGCAATATCCCGATGCAACCACACCGCCTGGTATCCCACAAATTTTGGCTCATTCTGACTTAGCCAGGTTTCACATAAGCAAACAATGTCAGGTTTGTTAGTATAAATGTAGAGCTTAAGTTCTGACAGTTTGCTAGATATACCATTACAATTGAACTGTACCAGTATGAGCTTATTTTCCATGTTCGGTTGTCTCTTCAGTTTCTGATTCTTGAGTAAAAAGGTGGAATTCATGTTCTACAGGCCAAGTTTTCTGGTTGCAACTCTTTGTTTCTGGGGCCTTTTCCTTGCCCCAACACCTGCAGAGGACACTTGCTTTACACTTTCACTTCTTTCTAGTAGGCCTTCCTGGTTCTTCACTGCAGCCTCCTTTCCCCTTACTGGAACTTGGTCCTGCGTAGCCATCACCGTCTGAGACGTGTCCTCTGATTGGCAAAATTGTCCAAGGAGAGCCTCTCCAATCTGGGCTCCAAAGTGGTTCCGTGCCATTCCAATGAGAAGTAAGTATCTTTGTTTCTTGTTTTCCTTTGATAAGTTGGTAGACAGTGCTTCACTTATAAATTTGGTTATTTTTGCAAATATTTGCTGAACTGCTGTCTGCACTAAATTTTGGCACTTTTCAATAATCTCTTTCTCTAGTTCATTACTTACAGTTTTTTTGACGCTTTGCATAATGCTTGCTTCCATCCTTTCACTGCAGGATTTTTGGTGTTGTTGATTTGGCATATGGGATATCACTGCATTTGCGTAAGACTCTTTATGGCAAGGTACTTTTCTAGGGATGTAGTAGGACCCCTGCGTTTGATGGACATCAACCTCAACTTCCACTGTCTCTAAAGGATGGTTTGGTGTCAAATTTGCTATATTTCTTGAGCTTGAGTTGAGGCTAGCATCTCCAGAGGGCACTGTATAATGTGTGAATGTTTCTGCATGATTTAGTTGACTTGCATTTCCAGTACTTCTTTGCCCTTGTTTTGCTTTTCTCTCTTCCATCACTTGCTTGCGAGCCTCATAAAAGGTGAAACCATCCTGTTGCAGGGCCTGTAGTCTTGCTGCATCTTGCATCATTGGGCACTCTCTTGCACATGCAACATGTTGACCTCCACAGTTTGCACATTTTGGCAATGCAGCCTGGCAATTTTCCTTGGGGTGATTTCCACTGCAGATTAGACATCTCATTGGGGCTGCGCATCCACTGGCCAGGTGTCCCAGTCTCTGACATCGATAGCATCGAAGAGGAGGGAGCTCAAATAGCCTTACTTTGTATTGCACAAAACCAAGTCTCAGATGCTGCGGAATATTTTTTGTGCCAAACATTACCTTTACTGACCGTGTAGGTTCCTTGCATCCGTTTGAAAACTTGTAGATTCTTTGCATTTTCCTTATTTTTGCTCCCTCACAGCTGGCTACTGACTGCAACTCTTCCAGGTCAACATCCTCTCCAATGGGGCCAATCACTCCATAAACAGTGTTTTGCTCTTCTGCTGTAGGTAAGTGGCACTTAACAGCATACTCTCCAATGTGTCCCACTTGTAGAAGTTTTTCAATCTCTTGGGTGGTTGAGCTCTTGAATTCTACAGCAATAACATTTCTACGTTTGTTGACTCGGACGTCTTTCACCGCACTGTAGTCTAGCACAGAGTCTAATCCTTTTGATACACAGATAGGGTCAAGTGTTATTTTTTTCTTTGAATCCCAGTTGATCTCACTTGATTCAACTTGTTTAATGATCACCGTGCAGTTTTTTCCTAGAGATTCCTGTGTTTTATTACTGGGGCAGTTTGGATATGGTTTGTCTCCTTTTTCTGTTGCAATGTATTTTCTGGCCGTGTCCCGAGCCGAGTCACTTGAGGTTTCTGTTGTTGTCCTTGTCCGTTTTGCTTTATTGTTTTCTTTGAACCAGGTTCCTTCTATCACTGCCGTCCCCGGTAGCTCAGATTGACTTCTCTCTCTTGCCCTGTAATCTTCCAGTTCCACATCGTCGGCACTGATCACGTCCTCACTCAGTTCATCCTGATCTTCCGGTTCCTCTCTGGTGTTTGCCAAGTTGGGTTTCAACTTTGGAGGCATGATTGGAGGCGACAATCCTCCGTCTGGAGGGTCAGCAGTTAACTTTGCACGCCGGTCTGGCGGTAACTGCTTCAAAAGGTTTTGCGTCTCGATAATAGCAAAAACACGATCACAATTCCGAAGACGAGACTGAACCTCTCACTTCCATTTAAATGACCCTCTCTCTCTCTCTCTCTTCGGTTTTGTGAGGTCTCCGGAGTTTATAGGTCCATGCGCCTCAGGTCTCTAGGGTTGTCCTTGGCGTTGCCGTATACATAGCTCTGCAACAGAGATGAACAGAGCCTTAATCTATACTCACTTTTAATTGTTCATTATTTTCATTTTTATTTTATTGTTTTTTTTCCCATACATAGAGGTTAATTATTTCATGCAGGATTAGCATTTTCTACCTAGGCATCAAGACACTTGAGCAGCATAGAATTAATTTCAAGGGAGAACAATGGTCCAGCCTGGGCAGCACAGCCTGGAGCATCGAGCAGGTAGGCATTTGGGGCACTTTACAGCTTAAGGGTTTTGACATGCTTACTCCCTACTCTCTACGTAAAACTACTTCTACTGGAGTGCATGTCTTCACGAGGCAAAATTAGTGACGTTCTCTGCTGCTTATTGAAAGTATGTTCACTCTTTGTTCATAGAGCCCCTTGTACAGTAGTTGCATTTACAGACCTTATGCAAATAAGAAAACTCTATTCAACAAAGTGTTTTTTCTCCCTTTTGGGAAGTAGCTTCTAATGCATTATCTAATGTTAGTAGTTAGTAGCTATTTATAGAGTTCCCAGTCTACCTGTCGATACAAGAAAGGTTGCTACAACAGTAACAATAAATTGTTGTATTTTGGCATCATGTTTGCCTCCCCCTAACAGATTTTTAACAGTGCAAGGGATCTTTGCACCACTTAGTTCTGAATACATATTATCTCTAGCCAGTGAGTACAGTGGACATTGGAGTAGAAAGTGTTCAACACTATCTATATTTCCGCAGGTGCATTTATCTGTTGTTGCAAGTTCAAATCTGTACAGATGTTGGTTCAATCCTACATGGCCAGTTCTCAAACGAGCCATTGTGGTTTCTACCACTCTAGAACGGTGATGAGACCAGGGCCAAAAGCCAATGTCATCCCTAATTTTGAGCAGAAACTTTCCTTTTTTAAAGGCATTCACATCATGCAGCCACTTTTTCTTCCACTCTTTCTTAATAGATAGTTTAATTTCTCTCACCTTATCAGTTGTTGCAATGTGTATGTTGGGTGTTACCTCCTGCTGATGAGCGGCCTTGGCTGCTAGGTCTGCCAACTCGTTTCCCTCAAGGCCCTTATGTCCTGGAATATACTGAATACAGATTGGGAACTTCATACTTATTAGTTCAATATACTTGTGCACTTCATACACTAAATGAATGTAGTTTGCATTTGATCTACACTGCAGGGACTTTACACTAGAGAGGGAATCTGTATAAATAACTGCTCCTGGAAGAGAGTCATAATTAGCATGTACATATTTAGTGGCCTGCACCAAGGCAAACATTTCACAAGCAAAGATGGAAGTCTCTGGAGGTAATCTCCAATTCATCATCTTGGTGCTCTGTACATCTTGAACTATTACTGCTGCTGTAGCGGAACAAACAGGGTCAACAAGTACAGACCCATCAGTGTACACAGACAAATAATGGGGGTATACCATATCTTGTAGATATTGATGGGTTGAGTAAACTCTTTTGCTGGACAAATGTCTTACAGGCACATCTAAGAACTCAGTGAGGAACATTTTACTGGTATCCCTCCAGGGAGGAACAGGGGAAACATTAGAGGTACAACAGGTAGTAGGTTTGGGAATTTTCATTATATTAAATAGCCTTTCAGCTCTAACTACTAGAGGTGGCAACATGATATGCCCAGTCCAAGGTTTGTTCTGCAAGCATCCAAATTGGGGAAATATTTCTCTAGTTGTAGCCAAGTTATTTGGTAGTTCCTTAAGTCTGCAATAAAATTTCATTAGCGTCAACATCCTACGGAATTTCAGAGGAGGGATGTTACTTTCTACTTCAAGTGATAATATTGGAGTGGTGCTCCGCACCCCAGTAGCAATCCTCAAGCAGGTATTCTGTATAATATCCAGTTTATTCAGGTAGGACTCAGGAGCTACTTCATAAAACATTGAGCCATAATCTAACTTGGCACGGACCACCATTTTGTAATAGTTGAGCAGGCATGATCTGTCTGCTCCCCAGTAGTGATGAGATATTGCTTTCATAATATTTACTCTGGGAATGCAGCTATCTCTCACACTCTGTATGTGTGCCTTCCAAGAAAGGTTTGGAGCATCCAGTATAATTCCCAAATATTTATAGGTGGGAACAAAATCTATAGTTTTGCCTTCAACAGTTATGTTGGGTTGTTCAGTATCTTTTTTTGTAAACATCATTCCCTTTGTTTTTGTTTGGTTCAGTTCCAAGCCCCAATACTTTGCCCAGCTATTTATCTGGTCAATTTGCTCCTGAACCTTCCTAGTTACCTGCTGTATATCTATACCCCTACATAAAATAGTTATATCATCTGCATACTCTAAGAGGGTGACTCCATTAACTCTAGGGAGGTCAGACAACATAACATTAAAAAGCGTGGGTGCAAGAACTGAGCCTTGTGGGACTCCTGAGCTCATATGCCGAACAGAGGAATAACTACCATCAAGATATACTTTGAATTCTCTGCTTCGCAAGTACTCCCTTATCCAACTAAGTGTCCTACCAACTATTCCAACTTTAGAGAGCTTAAAGAGAAGGCCAGTATGCCAAACACGGTCATAAGCCTTACTTAAGTCACAGAAAATCACCACGCATATACCTCGGTCTACCAGGGTACATCTAACATTCATTTCTAGCCTAGCAACCTGATCCAGTGTGCACATCCTCTTCCGAAAACCACTTTGAGTGTCACTGAGAGTCTCACATTTTTCTAACACATAATACAGTCGGTTACAGATCAAGCCCTCCATTATTTTTGACATACATGACAGCAGTGATATAGGTCTATAAGAATTTGGGTCAGATGATACTTTATCAGGTTTTAATATAGGTATTATAGTAGCTAGCTTCCATGAACAAGGGATTATACTATTTTTGAAACTATGATTAATTATGGACAAAAACCAATCATTATATTCCATTGTAAGGTTTTTGAGCATTTGATTGTGGATCATATCATCACCGGGTGAGGTATTTTTACTATGCTTTATCACTAGTTGGAGCTCTGACAGGGTAAAAGGTTCATTATAATCTACTATATCATCATTGCTTAGTGCTATAGCTAGCTGCAACAAGTAGGTGCTATCTGGGGTGGAACATTTTGAATTTAGTACCTTTGAGTATACATCTGCTATGGCTTCAGACTTACTTTGAGCCTCAGTAATCACTTTATCATTCAAAACTAAGGGGTCCGATCTAATAACCCGTCGCTTTCCAGACAAGGCACCTATTTTTTTCCATATAGCACTCACTGGGGTAAATTGGTTTATTTCAGAACAAAAGTCCTGAAAGGCTTTGATTTTAGCAGCTTTGGTGACTCGCTTGACCATTGCTTCTGCTTTCCTTAAGGTGATTAAGTTATCAGGAGTTGGGTGCTTCCTAAAGATATTCTTTGCTGCATGACGCCTACCGACCCACGCGCTGCACTCGCTGTTCCACCAGGGCTTTGAGTATTTAGGGGTGATCCTTTCTCTAGTTCTAGTAAAAACCCTTCCTGATGTCTGGATAAGTGCCTCTGTGAAATTTACAACAGATTCCTCAAAATTTTTCCCTCTATTAATTTGGGGAAGGGAGGCCCTCCAAAGGTCCCAGGAACCCCCACCAAAGCACCAGTGACCTCTAGATTTAAAAATAGCCACATCAGGGGAGAAGCCCACCGATAGCAGCACTGGCTCGTGATCACTTCCCAACTCCTCCCCCAGAGTAACCCGAGACATTGGTTGAAGGTCAGCAGAGCTAAAACACAAATCCAAAGTGGATTCTGTCTTTGTAGGCAAATGGTAATAAGTTGGTAAATTTAATGGTGTGAGCAAAACAAGGTCATGTAGTAAAAGTACATTCACAAGGTTATTTCCAGTACTATTACTTGGGGCTCTTGTGTCCCACATTGGGTGGTGGGCATTGAAGTCACCAGTGACAACTTTACATGGGCCAAGCTGAGAAAAATAATAATTAAACTCATCTGTACTGACAATTGAGTTTGGGTTATACAAGTTCAATATTTCAATAGTTTTGGATTTATTGAATATTTTTATTGCCTGTATTTCAAGGGTCCCGTTTGGGTATTCATTCAGTAGTTTTTCTGAGCAGTGCACATCATTTCGAACTAACATTGCTATGCCTCCTCCAGGCCTTTCAAGTCTATGCTTGTAAAAGGTGCGATAATTTATAAAAGTTGGTTCTCTGCTGGCCTTCAACCATGTCTCAGATAAACAAATTATATGTGGCTTTGTAGTATAGACTCTTATTTTAAATTCTGATAATTTACTGTAGAGGCTATGACAGTTCCATACAAGAATATTTAAATGGTTACCTGTATCTATTTTTTCTTCTTCACCCCAGTCTTACCTCTGTTCTGCGCTCTATTCATCATTTTCTGAGTACTTTCCTGACTTCCAAGTTGGCCCCGGGTTAGGTGGGAGTTGAAAGTGGGTCCAAGGCTGTCTTGGAAGGTGCGCTGCTCCCCCGGCCGCTGCTCACCTGGCCGCTGCTCCGAGTTTTTAGAGTTATTGGTCCTTACTTGATTTTTTGCACTATCCGTTGGGTTAGGGCGTGTCTTGTTCATTTGGGACTCATCCATCCTCAAATTTGGTGCCTCCTCTGTTACAAGCAAGACTGATGTATCATGTATATCCACAGAAGGAATTTTATTGTTTGTCTCATTTTTTTTCAATTCAAGTTCAGCATTGGTGAGGTTTGTGTGCATTCCTTCATTAATGATGTCCAGAATGGAGCAATCAGAAATAGCCTTGCTGCTATTTATTGTTAGCTTGAATAATCTTGCCATAGTAAGGGCTATCTGAACATGTAGATGCTTGTTGGGCTTCTGTAATGTTCTCTGGGTTCCATCTTGATGTTCAGTCTGGGTAGTAGCGTTTTTTGTTTCCTTAGGAAAGACCCGCTCTGGTAGTTGACTTTTTATGGTGTTGGTCTGCTTGAAAGAGTTGACTTGATAATTTGTATCTTCAGTTTTCCTTTGCATGTTGACAGTCGTATCTTGTTTCACCATTATTACTGCTTCTCTGTATGACATTTTATTTTCTGCTCGAATTTTTTCAACGAGTTTGGCATTTTTCATTCTCACACATCCCCCATAGCTTGCTGTGTGGTCTCCCTTACAGTTGGTGCATTTCATTGGTTTCTTCACTTCCTTGGAGATACATTCTCTTGATTGATGAGGTCCAGCACAGACCACACATCGAGGCTTTGAACTGCAGTCTCTTGCGTTGTGTCCAAACCTTTGGCAGTTATAGCACTGCCAAGGCCTGTCCACAAATAGGCGAACTTGAAACCTTTGGTATCCTAGGTATATGTGTTCAGGTAGCGCAGATCCAGAAAAGGTCAATTTTACACACAGTGTTGGTTGGTGATCCTTTCCTTTTGTCAGACGCTGGATGTTGAGGAGGTTTGGGTTATTCGTGGATAGGTATTCTTTGATTTCGTCTAGGTCCGAGTCAAGTCCAATTGGTCCTATAACTCCAAAAGATTTTTGCATTACTTCTGGCAGTCTGCAGGTTACGGACCAGTCTCCAATACAAGTGGTATTCAATAGAGTCTTCAGATGCTGGGTGTTGACCGTTTTAATCTTTACTATTAGAAGTTTTCGGCTTACATTTTTTTTTGTGTCAATTATGTTGCATTTTCCAAATTCAGATGACTGTAGATCTCTCATTAATTTTAATTCATTTGAGAAGAATTTCATTACATCTTGAGAGGAATTTTGGGGTTCAATCAGGATTGTGACAATTTCAGGTTGGCTACCTTCAGAATATGCCAGCGGCTCACTGGATATGGCAGAGGACTGGTTTCCAGCATTTAGTAGAAGTGCTTTTTTCTTGACTGGTGGATTATCAGCCTGAGCAAGGCTTTTTTCAGCTCCTGCTGTGGATACACCAGTTTGGAAGTTTTCAGCTTCTTCCGAGTAATTTCGTTTTTTTCCTTTCCAACGACGAATATCCAGTTGAGTTGTGTCCAGGTTACCAGCATTCAAAGCTTTAAGGAGTTCACTATCAGTTCCTGGAATACTTGCTGCAAGTTGATTTTCCTCAGGGTTCAGAGTTAGTTCCGGTAGACTCGGGTTCAGAGTATTCACCGATCGCAAGTGATGAGCAACTACACTACCATCATAGGGGGTAGTTACTGAGTCCATAACTGATTCATTAACCGTGGCCATATTGGTGTCCGATATCACACTGGAGTCCATTGAATCGACGAAAGAGATATTTGTTTCTTCTTCGAATGTATCAAAGTCTTCTCCCGAAATCTTTGGCAGACCGGCCATCTTTGACGGCGGTCTGCCTTCTCGTAGAGTTCCTTTTTTTCGAAGCAGGATAGCCTGGTTTCTTCCTGCTTATTCTACAATTATTAATATGAACAAAGAGAGAAATAATGAAATATAATTTACCGTAATACGTAATATCGACGATGCTTTTAATCAACTTACCTCGCACGTACGTTGATCTTCACCCGATCCCAGCCAAATTTTTTTCTAAATGACCCTCTCTTAACACACGCTGTTGCAGTGCAGGACGTTTTTGTTGCGGTGAGACGTACCTGACATACCTTCGTTTGGGAATACAATTTCGAGTGCTTAACAGAAACAGAAAAATACATTTTTTTTTCAATGCAGTTTTTCACTGACGTGCTACTCAACAGCAACCTGATAGAGTTATTAACAGCTTGAAGAGATAAAACATCTGTATTGAAGGTCGTGAAAAGTCTTATGGTTTAAATTTTAGCATTTCTCGTAGGAACATATTTCTCATTGGGTAAAAATCAGTCGACGTATTTCATTCAACTTGACATTTACACCAACACTAGCATTATTCAATATCAAAAAACTATTTGAAAAATGAAATTACACTTGAGTACGTTTTGGGGCTAACCTTTTCCAACATCGGTTGATGGAGATGTGTGGTGTTCTCCCTCAGGCTGCTTTACCCTCCGGGCAGACTATGTAAACCTTTAGACTTTGTATATCTATGCCCGAAGTGAGTGCCTGAGGTGCAAACGAACCCTGCAGGGTAAGGAAAACACAACTGGAATTAGTGCCGTATTATTGAGAAGATCGCCGACAGTATGGCACATGTGGTAAATGATTACAGGCAGGTAGTATAGTACACAAGGATGACTTGGAGGACCGACGGTTGTCGGTAAGTCGCGTCGTGCGTGCCGTGGCGTAGCGGTGCGCCGTCGAGGTGGCGATGGAGGCCGAGAGGCTACTGCTTGCTGAGCAGCCGAGACTAGTGAATGTCAGAGTCGCTGCGAAGAGAGTAGCAGGGAGAAGTCTTGTGTGAGCCGCTGCTGTGAAGAGGCTCGTTGGAAGACTTGTGTGAGCTGCTGCTGTGAGGAGGCTCGCTGGAAGGCTTGTGTGAGCCGTTGCAGTGACGAGGCTCGCAGAAAGAAGACTTGTGTGAATATCAGGGTTCCTGCGAGTGCACTGAGCGAGCTGTGCGAACTCTGCGAACTGAACTGCGCATGGGGCGCAGCTCTTTATATAGGGCTGGTAGCGGCCGCACTGAACCGAGCTAGCCTCTGGTTAGCCGGCTCGGGGTGGCGCTTTTGAAGCAGTTGAGGCTGAGCTGAGCGTACGTGAGTGTTCCGAGGTGTCGCCTGGCTGCTCGGTGCGTGCGGCTTGTAGGGGCTCGGTCCGCCACCCCAGTGCCGAACTTGAGCGCTGTTTGGTCGGTCAGTAAGAGCGCTTCGAGGCTGTGGGGTGGCACTTTTGAGCTTGTGTGGTAGTGAGCGCGTACAGCTAGGTGAAGCTACCACAGATGTATGACACATCAATTAAACTGAAAGAAGAAAATACTCAGACGAGTGGGAAAAAAATTGTTCGACCTCTGTTATAGTTGAACAACACCTGACTCCTGATGGTTCGTCTTTGTTGAACATTTTAAGGTCTGAACATTGTTTGCAGTTGCAAATTTGATATTCGTGTGAATTTAGTCCAAATATTCAAAGTTTGCGGGAATAAATAATTTATCTTCATGATCAATTTCACGCGTTTGTTGCCACACACAAGGTCTTTACACTACTCAATTCCAAAACAAAGTTGTTTGATATCCTTTGAATGCATTCAAATTACAACTAAAAAAGAACGCTTGGTTACAGCATGAACTATAAGTACCTCTCAATCTAAAAATATATAAGAAAAAATTATCCGAGAATTGAAATCCTAAGCAAACACAATTCAACAGTCCCTTAGAAATATAATCAATTAATCGTTCAACATATGATTAACTTCGTTTGATATGTAATGAACTCAGCACAGTATTTCAGATACATAAATCATTTTTGTTCAATCTGCTTAAAAATTTATTAACCACATTAAAAACATGAATAATTATTAAATTTGATCGAAAAATATTACCTGAGCTATGATGTACGGGAGGAAGGAAGAAAAATAGTACGACAAAATAGCAAATTTTCTTTATTTGAACGCTTACGAACACTAGGATGACGCGTGAAGTCCCACACAAACATCGGCATTTACGGATGCTTAATTTCCAATTTCAAGCCTGATACATATCATCTTGTACATTGGATTTTAAAATGCCTTTTATCTAACACCAGGACGCCATGACGCTTTCCGCCGGTCGAGACCGGTACCCATTTCAGACACCTGGGTAGAGTGGGGTTTGCGCTTGGAATTTTTCCCCTATACCTACCAGAGAAAATCGCCACCAAAGTCGGGACTCGAACCCTCGTTGCCCTCACGGAGGCGGGTCCTAAAAACACACGGCTATAACGGGCCACCACAGCGGCCAGTTCCACTACACGGTGCGGTGACCCCACTACAACGGGCCACCACAGCTTCCAGTTCCGCTACACGGTGCGGTGACCCCGATACAACGGGCCACCAGAGCGGCCAGTTCCGCTACACGGTGCGGTGACCCCGCTACAACGGGCCACCACAGCGGCCAGTTCCACTACACGGTGCGGTGACCCAGTTAGAACGGGCAACCACAGCGGCCAGTTCCGCTACACGGTGCGGTGACCCCGCTAAAACCGGCCACCATATCGGCCAGTTCCGCTACACGGTGTGGTAACCCCGCTACAACGGACAATCTGTGATACCGATAACCATATCTGTGATCCCAATAACCGTATCTGTGATATTAGTGACCGTATCTGTGCTACTAGTGACCGTACCTGTGGCGATAATGACCGTTTCTGTGAAATTAATACCCCTATATGTGATACTAATGACTGTAGCTGTGATACCAAAGACTGTATCTGCGATATTAGTGACCGTATCTGTGATACTAGTGCCTGTATCTGTGATACTAGTGACCGTATCTGTGATACAAGTGAACGTATCTGTGATACCAATGACCGTATTTGTGATACTAATGACCGTATCTGTGATACTAATGACCGAATCTATGATACTAATGACCGTATCTATGATACAAATGACCAAATCTGTGATCCTAATGACCGTATCTGTGACTATAATGATCGTATCTGTGATACTAATTTCACCATCGGTGACACTAATGACCGTATCTTTGATACTAATGACCGTAGCTGTGATACTAATGACCGTATCCGAGATTTTAATGGCAGTATCTGTGATACTACTGACCACATCTATGATCCTAATGACCGTATCTTTGATACTAATGACCGTAGCTGTGATACTAATGACCGTATCCGAGATTTTAATGACAGTATCTGTGATACTAATGACAGAATTTGTGATATTAGTGACCGTATCTGAGATACTAGTGAAAGTATCTGTGGTAGTAATGACCGTATCTGTGATTCCAATGACCGTATCTCTGATACTAATAATCGTATCTGTGATACAAATGACCGCATCTGTGAAACTAGTAACCGTATCTATGATACTAAGGACTGTATCTGTGATACCAATGACCGTTACTGTGATCCTAATGACCATATCTGTGATAATATCGACTGTATCTGTGATACTAATGACCGTATTTTTGATACTAATGACCGCATTTGTGACCTTAATGACCGTATCTGTCATACTTGTGATCGTATCTGTGAAACTAGTGACCGTATCTGTGTTGCTAAAGACCTTCTCTTTGTTCCTAATGACCGTATCTGTGATACTAGTGACTGCATCTTGGATACTAGTGACTGTACCTGTGATACTGATGACCGTATCTGTGATCCTATTGACCGTTTCTGTGATATTAGTGGCCGTATCTGTGCTACTAGTGGCCGTCCCTGTGACAAGAATGACCGTATCTGTGATCCTAATCACCGTATATGTCATACCAATGACTGTATCTCTGATACTAATAACCGTATCTGTGATATTAGTGACCGTATCTGTGATACTAATGCTCGTATCTGTGATACTAGTGACCGTATCTGTGATACTAGTGACCGTATCTGTTATACCAATAACCTTATTTGTGATACTAATGACCGTATCTGTGATACAAGAGACCGTATCTGTGATCCTAATGACCGTATCTGTGGTACTAATGACCATATCTGTGATCCTAATGACAGTATCTGTGATATTAGTGACCGTATCTGTGATACTAGTGCCCGTATCTGTGATACTAGTGACCGTATCTGTGATACTAGTGACCGTATCTGTTATACCAATAACCGTATTTTCGATACTAATGACCGTATCTGTGATACAAGAGACCGTATCTGTGATCCTAATGACCGTATCTGTGGTACTAATGACCATATCTGTGATCCTAATGACCGTATCTGTGATATTAGTGACCGTATCTGTGATTCTAGCGAACGTATCTGTGATACTATTGACCGTATCTGTGATACTAGTGACCGTATCTGTGATACTAATGACTGTTTTTGTGATACTAGTGACCGTATATGTGGTACTAATGACCGTATATGTGATACTATTGACCGTATCTGTGATACTTGTTACCCTATCTGTGATACTTGTTACCCTATATGTGACAATTATGTCCGTATCTGTGGTACTAATGACCGTATCTGTGATACTAGTAAGCCTAGATGTGACACTTATGTCCGTGACATATATGTCTGACCATTTCTGAAATATTAATGACCGTATTTGTGATAAAAATGACCGCATCTGTCACGCTAAAGACGTTATCGGTGACCGAATCTGTGTTACTAATACAGTATCTGTGATACGGTTGATCACATCGGTGATACCAATAACCGGGTTTGTGATTCTGATGACAGTATCTGTGGTGCTAACGGCCGTATCTGTGATACTATTGACCGCATTTGTGATAATAGTACCCTACATGTGACACTAATGACGGTATCTGTGATACTTATCACCGCATATGTGATACCGATGACCGTATCTGTGATACGAGTTTCAGCAGTGCATAAGTACAAGAATGGTTTAGTCGCGGGTACTGTTAGGATAGATAAATATATATTTGTTTGTAATTCCTATGTTGAAAAATGCTCATTGCCTCTTCCATTGGTTTTCAGACGCTCAGCATTCAGCCAAGCAACGTTGCTCCGATTGCGGCTGCTGAACACTCGAGGGAAATCCAAATTCAGGTTCCACATTTTGGCCGCAGTTTTCCACGTGGTCACACGCGCTGACGGCATGACCTCCTCTCCCAGCGCCACCGCCACGGCGACCTGCTGTCATCACCTGACCGCCGCGGCGGTGACGCCAAAAGTTGGGGCAGCGGGAGGGCGTTTACTTCCGGCGATGTTTGGAGTCCAACTTGCATCAACTTCACCCAATCACACAGGGTGTCCACACAACTGTGTCCACTTACCCATGTGTGTATATAGGATACCAATGCAAGCTGTCCTCCCTGCTGCCAGTCAGCACCAGCAGCGACGCCACCTGCAGCTGTTGCAGTAGCAGGGGGAGAAGCGTGAGAAGTAGATCAGAAATATTCCGTTAAATGACTGCGGTATCATATATACAGTACATACAGTACATCGGTCAGTGGGTACATTTGTGTGGACACCCTGTAGAACAAAGGGGGTTTACTAGGCTGACTCGGTCGATAGTTGCTCATTTTTACTGTGCCGTCGCGGTTGCGCACTTTCTCTGTACACATGTTCGTATGTGTGGTAATGCTCCGCCTGGGCGCGGTCTTGCCGCAGTGCGCATGCTTACTCAGCAATTTGATAGTATAAATTAGCGTGCGCGGCTTGTGGAGTCGCATTTGGATGTCTGTAACCCCTGCACCAAGTACACTCTGAAACTTTACTCGTCTTTGCATCTACCCCTCGGACCTGATACTGGTGGCAGTTTTGTATCGGACCCACGAAGTGTTATACTTGATACTTGTGAAGTGAAGGAGGTTCGGTGACTTCGGTGAATAAAGAAGGCTGAAGTACCGTCTGGATATTCGACAGTGTTCCTGGGTAATCGTGTGCCTACGGAAAGTCTCGTGATTTCTACGGGTGGAATCTGCGCATCGCTTCGTGGAAAGTGCATCAATTTGGCGACAACGATAGAATTAATATGGAGAAGGGTGCTGTAACAGGAAGAGAAGTCCAGGAAGCCCCGGAAGAATATAATAACATATTTCGGATTGTGATGCGACGTGTTTCGGAAGAGCGTCTGAAAAATACTTACGATTTGGAGTTCAAGGTTCCTCTTGGTGAGACCTACACCGTGCGTCTTGACTTGGAGAAGGACGGCGACCACTGCAACGTGCAGCTCTGCGTGAATTACCGCCGACAGGAGTGACGTGGACGTCTGCGAGTTCGTTTGCTTCGTGTATGTGTTACAAACAATTCTACGAGCGACGGTAGTGATTCTGCATCTACGAGAACAATTGTGTTGAGTGTATGTGATACCAATTTACATACAGAACAGTGTTAATTAAAAGGTATAAAGAAACTGTGTTAACGTCATTAAAGGGTATAAAGAAACTGTGAGACTGTGCTAGTACATTAACGCTACGTGCTAGTGCTGGCATTGCCGCTCTGCTGTCTCGTGGCGCTGGGCGTATGACCTTGGGATCAGCTGGCTCGTTGCCTCGGCTGTGCCTGTGCACACCGCATCGCACGCGACCTTGAGAACAGCTGCGACGTACCCTGTCCTGCTGTGGCTGAGCTCTCTACCACGCTCGACCTTGACAACCGCTGCGACGGCTGCTGGCCTGCAGTAACTGTACTCCCGGGAGACCAGTTGAGTAAACTGTATTTTTAGGTATTGATTATTTTAGGTATACAGGTCAGATCCTCTGAAATAGTGCTCTGTGTCATTTTAAAATTGTTTGAGAGCGGTACAATTGAATTATTGTACAGAGTTTATTCATTAATAATTTGGTTAGGTTCATTTCTGCGTGTGAGGAAAATTTTTAGTACTCGATTTCATACTACTATTTGATGTGATTTACTGACGTGTCATTATTTATTTTTGTGAGGAGTGATTTTAGCGGTGTAACATTTTTTTTGTTGTGACATACGATGGCTGACTCTGATTCCGACAGTGAATTCATTCGTTCGACTGCAACTACGACAAGTAGTGGTAGAGTATCTGTGCCGCAATATAGTGGTACGTTACCTGGAACAATAATTATGTCAGGACCGGTACCTACGACCGTTATGTCTGGACCAGTGCCTACGATGGTAGTGACGACCGCTGTGACGACTCAGACAGTAACGTTCAGTACTCCAAGTGTGACTACCATGACGACGACTAGTGGTCATACGACGAGTGGTAGTGTAACCACGACATTACAAAGGGGCAGTACAATACTGTCCAGTGCCGAGCTTCCTCTTCTTCGCGGACGTCAACGAACCACAGATCCAGCCTTTTGTGAAACAAAGACTTTTAGAACTCACATTGCTAACCTTTAAGCGTATATGAGTTTACTTCCCGACGTGACGTCAGACGACGCTAGGAAAGAATTGCTTGTGCGAAGCGCACACAAAAGTGTCGGTGACTTCAATGGTGTTGTTACGAAGCTTGTAAATCCTGATATTAACTATTCATTCGACCAAGTTGTCGACATTCTAGGAGATATTTATGTGTCAAAAGGAGAACGTTCAGTGCATGCGTTAGCCTGTGATTTAAATCAGCTACGGCTCTTACGTAATGAAGGTTTAGCTGCACAGCTGGTCACTGCGATGGCTAAGATCCGAAATTTGAGCGACCACATTCTCAATAGCCCAGAAGTAGCATTACAAAGACATCCTTTTGTCATTGCTAGTACGAATGCAAATGATTTGAAAAAGTTCTCAGGAGATTTAGTTGTTTTTAGCCTAGCTACAGCAATACTTGCCCCATTATTGGAGGAAAATTTTTGCAAGAAAATATTTTCGCGACCATTCATTACATCTGAAAAGCTTTTAGCTCGTCTTGTCTCCGCTGTGCGAAATAACCCTGAGAGCAGAGAAATAATTGCGCGAAAGCCTAGTGTCCAGTACTCGTACCCGACAAAAGAGACTTACCTTGTGGACGTACCTGACGTAACTGGGTGTGACGAGACAGAATCGTTTTCTGACGTTTTCTACACCTCGCAACACAACAGCCGACGTTTTCAGGGACGGAGACCATTTTTCCGACAAGGTTGGAGACCTGCTAGGTTTTCACGGGGGAAACAGCATGCCTATTTTGGCGATAGACCTTTAGGTTCAATGGAGTGCAATGAAGCGCACGTGGAAAACCCACAACAGACTAGTAACGATCGGTCAAAATCTTTCTGTTCACTCTGCAATACTACAGGTCATGTGCAAAGTATGTGTATGAAACAGAGAGGTCAAAATAAATCGAATTTCCGTGGTCATGCTTGCTATAGGTGTGGCAAGGTTGGACATTTTGCACGTGAGTGTAATTCACGTGGTAGAGGTCGGGGAAAAGGAGAAGCGTACTACGCTGCATCTCCTGAGAGTGAAGATTTTTTAGAGTAGAATCAGACAATTTGAAGAGTGTTGGTGTAGAGAGAGGGAAGTTACCAGTGCCCGAGGGTAAGTCCGCAGCCCCCGTTACCAATGATGTGGTGGTATTGAAGCCAGATACTATGACTAAATCGACTGAAGTGGTAGATCCGCTTTTTCCGTGTAAAAATAAGTTCGAATTACTAGGTGAGCAAGAACTTGATGTAGGTGCAAATTCTGAATTACCTGTAGAAGTTTGTTTATCAGCGACAATAATGAAAGAAGGTCGTTTGAGAAAAGAAAGCAATGGTTTATTTTCTTTAAGAAGATCTAAAAAACCCACAATTATTCTGCGTCATGATACACGATTGATGAGCGCTCTGATTGACAGCGGAAGCGATAGGTGTCTAGTGAGTTACCGGAATTTAAAAGGCCTTAACGAGCAAATTAAGCCGAGTGCCTTGAGTATCAAGGGTGTAAATTCGAAAAGCCAGGTAACTGGTGAACTTGATCTTTGTATTACCCTGCCTAATAATAAAGAAATAAATACTAGCGCTTTAATGTTGAAGGATGGCGAATTTAACTATGATGTAATCCTTGGTAGGGATATTCTACAAGATGCCGTGATTAATTTTAAGGAAGGATTCATTGTTCTTGACGGAGTTAAAGTGCCGTTTCATGATGTGCAAGAATTGCACGGTCAAAGTAAAAGAGAAGTATTTTTCAGTACAGTAAATAATCCAGAATGTCTGATGGCTGACGTGCTTGCCCCGAGGAGGCGTAAAAAGAAATATCTGCTGAAGCAGAAGGATACAAGACATGAAAGCCAAGTAGATGGCGATAGAAATGGCCAAGAAAATGGCGATAGGCAACGAAATAGCCTAGAGATAAATGCTGCAGAGCAGTGGGGTACCCCAGCGAAAAAAGTAAGAGAAACTAAACAACCAGTGAAAAAAGTGAGAAAAACTAAACAACGAGAGATAGTTGTTCACTGTGGTTCAGTGGAAATGCCGAGTAATTGTTTACGAGTAATTAATGGGTATGTGAAGAAGGTTAAACCCGGAAAGTATATAATGAATAAGAGAATACTTGGTAATGGGATTTATGTGGCCGAATCAGTAGTGAAGATAGGGTCGAATGGTTTTGTCCCTGTAATGCTTCTAAACGTCTCAGATGACGTAGTATACCTGAGTGAAAATAGCATGCTTAGTAATATTGAAGCAGTAGACGATATGGAAATAGATCAAGAAATATATATGTCTACGGTGCACGAAGCTGTGCATGAAGCAAATATAAGCGAAGTCAACGATACGGCGGATCTACTCAAAGTCGACAGTAGTTATGGTGGAAGCTTGAATACCATTGCTGGTAAAGGCGTTGGGTTGCGATCTGACCAAGCGGGGCATTGTTGTAACAATACTCGTGTTGACGAACTAGAAATTAATGCACAGAAAGACGATGTACCAGAGGGAGATAGGAGCGAAAGACGCCCTCTGACGAGTGACGATGTGGTTTGTGACGACGATGACGCTAAACCCTTACTGATCAAATTACTAAACGATTTTAGAGACGTAATTACTCTAGAAGGCGAAACTATTGCCGTTACGAATGTTATGCGACATAATATTGAATTAAAACCAAATGCGCCAGTACTTAACATCCCACCCTATCGAATCCCTCATAAATATCAAGAAGATTTGGTGCAAGCAAATAAACAGATGTTGGATCAAGGAATTATTGAACCGTCCAGCTCGGACTACAATTTCCCTTTAATTGTTGTTAAAAAGAAGTCGGGCGAGATTCGTCCAGTTATTGACTTCCGAGAGCTTAATAAAATAGTTATCAAAGAAAGTTACCCAATCCCACGGATAGACGAGATTCTTTACACCCTCGGAGGTAATAGCATTTTTTTCAAGTCTTGATTTACGTTCGGCCTTTCATCAGGTCGAGTTAGAAGTAAGTAGCCGTAAATTTACCGCGTTCAGTATCGGTTATGAGAAATTTCAGTTTAAAAGGCTGCCATTTGGGCTGTCCTCGAGTCCCTCGGTTTTTCAACGCATAATTTCTTCTGTTCTTACAAATATCATCGGTAAACTTTGTTTCGTGTTCCTTGATGATATTTTAGTTTTTTCAAAATCCATGAACCAACATCTGAAAGATTTAAATAGTGTTTTTGAGAAACTACGTAGTGGAAATCTTTCACTTAAACTTGAGAAATGTCAATTCCTAAAGAACTCAATAGAGTATCTAGGACACATCGTGTCGGCAGACGGCATTCGCTGCAAGGAATCAGAGAAACTACAAAAATTTCCCGTACCACGCAATGTGAAAGAATTGCAAAGTTTTTTAGGTGTAGCAAACTACTTTAGGAATCATATCCCAATGTTTGGCTCGATTTCATATCCTCTTAATCAGTTATTACGAAAAAACGTTGCGTTTATCTGGAAGCCTGAGTGTCAGAAAGCTTTTGAAAAAATTAAATCTGTTTTGACATCGTATACCGTTTTGCGGCATCCTGATTTTACCAAGCCTTTCCATGTATTTACAGATGCTTCTAATTTTGGTATTGGAGCAGTGCTTTTACAGCACGGAAACGATTACACTAAATCAATGAATCCGATAGCGTACTACAGTAAAAGTTTGAACTCGACCCAAAAGAGATATAGCACGACTAAAAAAGAATTCTTCGCGATCGTAAGTGCGCTTAAAGCTTTCAAATATCTCATTCTTGGATATCCAATAAATCTGTATACAGATCACAAACCGTTACAGCCCTTGTTTTTCAAAAAGCTTCCTGACGACTCAGCTATGGCACGTTGGTGTTTGACAGTTCAATCTTTCGAACCGGTAGTAAAATATTTCCCCGGTAAGCAGAATATCATTGCGGATTGTCTAAGCCGATTACCTGAGCAATTGACTATTTCTGATCTTGAAGAGTGTTCTGAGTTCAATGAGGTCGACGCTTTCCCAGTGACGACACGACGTGGAGCACTGAACTCAGACGTAGACAAAACAGACGCGACGCACTCTAATCAAGTGGCGCCAGCGGCGACTGCGCCCGCTCAGCTCACTGACTACGTTCCTGAATTGAAAGATGTATCTTGGACTCTTGACGAATTTCGAACTGAGCAACAGCTAGACCCATTCTGTTCTGAAGTAAAAGACGCCTTACTAAATGGAAGTGCATCTACGATTCCTGACTTACAAAAATACTTAATTTTGAACGACATACTTTACAGACGAAGACAGATAGATTCAAGGACAAACACTATTCTCACTTCTGTGATGCCGACATCATTAATGAACAAGGCGGTGCTCAGTATACACTCCTTGTATCACACGGACGCCACGCATACATTGTTTAAATTTAAATTGCGTTACTTTCATTTGTTAGAGAAAAGTATCATACGTAAATTCGTCAAAATGTGTGATGTTTGTAAAATTCTTAAAGCTAGTAGTACCGTACCTATTAAGATTCTAGACGCACCTATTGCTAAAGAACCTTTCGAGGTGGTTTCGATGGATTTCCTCGGACCTTTGCCAGTTACGGGTCAGCAGAATAAATATATTTTAATCATAATCGACTTATTTTCTCGATATTGTAAGCTTTACGCCACAGCAGATCGTTTAGCAGAAACAGTTGTCTCTTGTCTAGATGACTGCTTCTCGACCTTCGGGTATCCTAAAACGCTTCTTAGCGACCAAGCTTTAGAATTTAAATCTGCGGCAGTTAAAAAATTTACTCAAATTCATTCAATTGCGAAAAAAGAAGTTCTACCGTGGAGCCCGCAAAGTAACGCTATTGTGGAGCGTAACAATCGTAAAATAACTAATTTACTGATATTATATATTAACTCTTTAGTTCACACAGAGTGGGATCAATGTCTCAACATAACAGAGAACGCTATAAACAATGCGTTGAATACTACGTTGGGGGATACACCCTCTTATATCATTTTCAATCGAGATACATGTCCGAACTTTAGCGCTGAAAATTTCGAAACCAATTACAGTTACGACACCGACGTGGATATCGTCAAATTTCGAGCTAAGGAAGCAGCCCGCATTGTTGAAAACGTTAGAGCTGTCATAATTAATAATACCAGTGACAGAACTATGTACCACAACGTTCGCCGCAAAAATAAAAATTTCGACCTCGGTGACAGAGTATTATTGCGCAATCATCTTCGGAAGCATAAATTAGATATATCATGGAGAGGTCCGGGAATCATTACAAAAATTAACCGAAATTACGTAGAATTGAAAATTGGTAATAAAACATTTAAAAGCAATAAGAACCATGTATTACCTTTACGGAAAAAGTGTTGATTAAAAAATGTATGACTTACGACTGACTGCGTTACAATGTTTATGATATTATTTTTGTGTGTTGCCGTATTTCTATTCCCAGTTTATACTTCGATGTTTACTTTTATGTATCATTCTACTTGGAATTCTCTTCATATTACTGTATGTATTTGCTTTAATTTTTAGTTGTTTGATGTATCGTATTTTCTACGTCCGCCTTTGAGGATGTTAGTGATTTTCATTTTACAGCAAGGGTTTGCACGTACTCAAAGCTTTGCGAGGTTCAATAACCACCATGTGTTTACAAGCGCGGCACCTCATTGCTGTGGGAGAGGAGTGCTGACGCCCGAGTTGTTTGTGCAAATAGCTGAGCAGCGGCCGAGCCTGTGTGGGACCTGAGCCGTGCGGACTTGCCGTTTGTTTCTTTCTTTGCGGCTGTCCCTTTGAATTACTTGCTCTCATCACCATTGATTTCCTAATATTTAATTATGCGGCCATGCTAATTGGACTGTATTTGTTTCAATTTCAGGACGAACATCCCTGTCGTTAACGATGGGAAACCGTCTGACTCATATCAGCGTGGAGGCGCTTACGAACGCCTTGGCAGAACACCAAGGAAGGGTGTCGGAAGACTGGGTGCGACATCCTGCCAGACAGGGTGTCGGACCTAGGTCTTTTACTTCTTTTCCCTATCACCTTGGCGTTAGGAGTCTCTTTCTTCTATTTTCGCCGGGAATTACATCTACTATCGGACCGTCTGCGCTCTGAAGATGCCATCCACCGTCGACAGCAGCTGCGATCGAGCACTGCTGACCAGCAGTTGCGCGGTGCAATGAAGTTTAGTACGTGCAACGAGTGTTTAAAATGCGGTGGTACTTTACGAAATTATGTGTCGCCTGATGGGCGTTAATCACTCACATGCGATGTAAGCGGATATTTTAGTATTTACTTTTAATATTTACTCAGGAATTAGTATTAAGTTGCATTTCAACTTTTATGTGTTTAGTATCTACTTTTATCTTGTTCGCGATGATGATCGAGAAGAATACAATGTTAAGGTATATAATTATGAATTATTTCGTTTTTGTTTAAATAATACAATTTATGCGAATATTTTTTTTAACTTAAATTGAGAGATATTGCGTTATTATTTTTCATGCGTGTGTACTATTATTTTTAACGAGATATTGTTTTATCTAAATTTCATGGCGAGTTCGATGTCATTTTCCGAGGTATATACGTGCGGTGTTTGATTATTGTGTTGAGTCATAAATAAAATTTTTTTTAGTTAGTTTTTGGCAAGTGCATTTATTTTAAGAAAATTTTTATTGCGAAGTGACTTAACCTAATGTCAGAGAGTATTGATCGTGATGTTCATCTTCTACGCTGATGTTTAGCGTTTTTGTTTTCATATATACCTTACGTGTTTATGAGCGGAAAGTAAGTTAAATCCTGGTTGCTAAAACCGTGGAGTTTTTTTTCTTATTTTTGAATGTTGTTTCTAGTTTTAAGGAAGGCATATTTTTCTCTTGCGATTTTTATCAACTATACTTCGACGCGTTTTAATGTTCTTTAGTGAAGGTTTTCTGTTGCCAGAAAATTTTTTTTTTTGTTATTTGGATCTTGTACTGTTCGTGTGCCATATATTGTTTCAATTTTTTTTTGCATTCTATATGTGTATTTGAGCAGCGGCTCTTACCATGTTCTTCTGGTGGTGGGGGTATTGGTGATTTTACTTTGCGATGCCTTGTCAAATTTAATTTGATGCGTTTATTTTTACTGTTACTGGTAGTTGTTTTGCCACAAAAGAGTAATTTTCATATTGGGTTTACTAACTAGGATGCCTTTAGTTTCCTGTGTTGATTTTTTAAGTTACGATTCTTAACTTGATTGTTTTCTCTTGTATGATTGGTAATAAAACAGGCGTGGGGGGAAGGTGTGTGTCGTCGCGGTTGCGCACTTTCTCTGTACACATGTTCGTATGTGTGGTAATGCTCCGCCTGGGCGCGGTCTTGCCGCAGTGCGCATGCTTACTCAGCAATTTGATAGTATAAATTAGCGTGCGCGGCTTGTGGAGTCGCATTTGGATGTCTGTAACCCCTGCACCAAGTACACTCTGAAACTCTACTCGTCTTTGCATCTACCCCTCGGACCTGATATTACTATTTAACTTTTTCTCACCTCGTACAATTTTCATCATATTTAACTGTCAAAGTTTGAACAGCAGACTTCAAAGGCTTCTGATACTATCTCGCGTATCGTTGATACCGTTCATTTCGTAGCATGAATACCAAACAGGATGAAACATGACCTCAAATATTTTACTTTGAATTAAAGTTTTCATGTATTCTGAGTTTTATCATCAAAATAGCAGTTTCTTTCGCGTCAAATGTAAAAGTGAGGTAAATTTTGGAGAATATCTTTACTGAGAAGCAGGTAGCTGCATATTTTTGAAAGTTTGAAGAAAACGAGGGCTTATTAGCGTTCCAATATATTTAGCAAAAGAGCAAACACTCAGTTAATGGGTCAAAATACAGTAAATGGGTCAAAATACAGAGTAAATGCATCAACAACAAAGTAAAGGAATCACCCACACAGTAAACAAATCAACACGCAGAGTAAATGAGGCAGCGCACATAAGCCGACCGTAAGATGCACAGCAAAAGAACAAAATCAAATGCTACTTAGAGCAAGTCTGACGCGAACACTTTGTGTCTCTAACGGGTATGTGCTGGTGACATACAGCAAGACACTTCATTACTAACTGGTAAGCATTAGTCAAATCTAGCAAAACCTCCTATGGCTAACTAATGTAATGGTCCTTGATGAAATATAGCAAGGAACCCCTTCTACTGACAATCGCCACTAAACACAACAATCTGCCACTAGTGAATAGAAGCACAACAAAACTAGCAAGACCCCGTACACTAGTTGCCAGAACACCAACATTGGGCACTAGCAGCACACTAGTGAGGCACATGGGCGGCAGGCACAACACACGCACATGGCGGCGCCGCATCTATGTGCACATGTGCAACACCAACACATGAGGTCCACTCCGCACTTTTTATAAAACAAAACAAGCGAAAAATAAATCTTTGAGAACCCATCAATACTCTCAAATGCACACCTCGGGTAGGTGTGTAGCAACAGGCATGTGTACGCGTGCAGTCAATACGCGCACACATGACAGCATGTGATAGTGAAGCATATTAGTTCTTCCTTTGTTGACCGTGACATTTTGACGGTATCAAAGCAGGGAAATTTTGTTGGACTTGTATTTTATTATTATTTATTATTATATCAATTTGATTATTTGATGGGCATCTCGCAGAAAATATTCAGTGCAAGGCTAATTATTAGTTAACTTCAACAAGAGCAAAAGAACTTCTTGCCCTCGTCAAAGTTCTCTCCAGCTTCTCCCACCGATTTGACTCCAGCGAAAAAGACTCGAACGTGTTCAAGTACGCATTGTTACCCCACCCTCCTACCACAGTAGGCTTCCCATCTAACAACATCATCTGAAGGGCAAATCGTGCAGTCAAGAGGGGTTGTCCCGCCCACACTTCCCCAGTCTCCGTGTTGAACATCTCGACATCGGAACTCGTCATTTCCCCTCCCGCGCTCCCTCCCGTTATCATTATGTTCGAGCCGTACCAGAGGCATGCATGTTGCGATCGACCTCGTGTAATGTTGGCAACTTGCCGCCATTCAGTTCCGTCCATCGACCTCTCGTTCACCCAAATTTCCTCCCTGCCACCGCCAGCACCCACGATGTACGCGTGGGTGCCGTTTGTGACGGAGCAATGATAGTCGCCTGCATCAAAAGGCAAATCCAGAGTTGAAAAACTCTGTGTCTCGCCATCAAACACGACGAGGTGGCGTCCATTGATGAACCAGACGATGGACTGACCTATTGAAACTGCGGTATGTCCTGCCATAGTTATAGGAGCTGCAGGCATGGCCTCCCACCCACCGCCCGGGGAGCTGTGGCTGATCTGGTGACAGGCAGCGGTTGGTTCATGGTACACCTGCCCCCCGCACACCACCACGTGTTGTCCTGACGTCGCCGCCGCAGTCCACGCAAGAGGCCCCGGCAGCTCAGGGAAGGACTCGAGGTTCACCTGCTCCACAGGCAGCACTGTGTCATAGCCCTCCCAGCCTCCAAGGATCACGGCCCTGCCTGCACGCAATACAAACACCTCATACAATTCACTCACATAAGCGTTGCCTCAACAAATTCATACTCATGAATGACTTGAGACTACAACAATTGGCAGTTTTAAATACGACCAATGACGGCCAGAATAAGTTCACAAATTAATCCTATATTATTTTTTGAAATTGTGCAATACATTTTCCCAGCGAGAGACTCTTTGTACTCAATTTACCTTGCTACTTTATTTGTTTGTTTATAAGTTGAGTTGATTTCCGCGTTTTTTATATATCCTTTAAATAGGGAAAATTTCCGCCAAAAGTAAATTTGTCGAAGTTTTCATTTGTGACACAGATTCTAAATCTGCCATAATGCTCGCGCCCTCAAATTTAGGGCAAAATTTTATGCAAGTTTGCCTTGAATGTTAATTATAAATTGGTGGTGAGCAGAGCTGCAAAACGTTGTGGGCCGCTGTTATGCGCAGCTATTTTACGCCGTTGTAATTAGATCATTTTGTTAACTCGATAGACTAACATGATCTAATTCAATAGACGATCAATAGACTAACAATAGACTAACTTATATATCCAACCCAATAGTACCCGCGTTAGAAATATTCTTGTACTTGTGCACTGGTGAAGCTCGTATCACAGATACGCCATTGAGCGTCCTTTAAGAGCGTGAAAGAGAGACGGACCAGCCAATGTGATGCGTTCAATGAGATTCTCATTGTAATAACATTGGGGAATTTACGCACAAAAATATCAAAAAATTAATTGATTTCTATGTAAGGAGACACTTGGCGTTTTACTTTATGAGTATGATAATTGGATCCTTTTGTTAATTTAGCAGACGAACAGAATGACATTCCCCAAGTTAAGGACTTATGTTACGAAATAAGTGGTGTATATCTTGCAAAATGATGGTGATGATACTCCGTTCATCGTCAATTCGTATCATAGATACAAGTAATTTTGTAAAGCAGATTCGAGCTTGTATCAAAGATACCGGTAATTTAGGGCTGCAAACACCATTAACTTCACTTCACAAGTATGTCACATCGTGTTTGACTTCCCTCACTTTGTTTCACTGATGCCAGTTGAATTTTCTATCTCATTTAATTACTGTATACCCGTTGTGTGGTAATTTATACACTTGTGTAAACGCCGGTCAAAAATGACGGAATTCTATATTTTTTAATACTTCCTTGCAGATGTGAAGGACTAAAAAATATATGCATCCCAACAGTACCCGCAATAAAATTATATTAGTGCGCGCTGCACTGTTAAAACTCGTATCACAGATACGGTTATTAGCCATCCTTGTGAGCGTCTCAGGGAGACGGAAGAAGCGGACACCAAACAAATGAACTCAACAAGGGTATTATTTATTGAGATTTATTTACATGTCTGTACATACATACATTTGATATCCGCTTCATAAGAAATATGGGATGTATATTCATTTGTTTATTATTCGTAACGCTTTTGTCTGAGTTTCCAGTATCATAGATAACGAATTCCTAAGTGTACAATTAAAAAATGTCTTTAACATACATTGATGAGCTTGACATTTTATCAGGAAAGGTTCGGTTAGGAAAGAACAAGTTAGGATTTGGTAGGTTAGGTTAGTACAGGTTATATAATATTGACGGAATTTTTTCACGGGTCCACCTAGCTTAATAAACGATGACCTAGTCCGTTGAATTTCAACGGGTCCTGCTAATCACTATTATGAAAGGAGCCGCGTCCGTCCGTCCGTGTGACCCCCTCTTTAAATTATGGTACCCAGAATACGCAATCGGTTTATTTTTACAACTAGAAATTTTTTTTGGAGCTTTCTATGTTGAAATTCATGTTGCTTTGATATTTTTCATTGATAATGCGAAAAGAAATGTTTTAAATTCGTTTGATCAGTAACCTGGCTACCACTTAGTATAAGGCACCAGATTTTGGAACTTGAGTTATGAAGGGTGGGACAGAAAAACCTATCCGATTTCAAATCCCTTTTTCTCAGAAGAGGGAGCAGGTAGAGTAGTGGGCTAAAAACCGTTAGAAAGCCGGTTTTATGCCATTTGTCAGTAGTCAACATGCCTTGGTCTGGTGAACATCGTGCTTTTGTTATTGAGCGGTTTATCGAATGCGGCGGTTCGATAATTGCTACACAACGTGCTTTTCGAATTCATTTCGGACTCGGGCGTCATGATCCTGTTCCACATCACGCTACGAATAAAGTGTGGGTGTCAAATTTTAGACAGACGAGTTCAGCATTGAAAAAGAAGTCGCCTGGACGTCCCAGGACAGCAACAGGACCTGAAAACGTGGCCAATGTGAGAGCCGCGATTGAACGTTCCCCGCGTCGTTCGGCGCGAAAACATTCGCTCGCTTTGGCGATTTCCAACCGCAGTATTCGGCGCATTTTGCACCGGGACCTCAAAATGCATCCCTACAAAATGGTTGTTGCACAGGAATTAAGTGAAAGGGATTTTGAAACCCGTACGAACCTGTGTCGCGATCTCCGAGAACTTCCAAACGACGATGTTGTGCTCTTCACGGACGAAGCCCATTTTCACCTTTGTGGTGCCGTTAACAGGCAGAATTTTCGATGTTGGAGTGACGAAAATCCTCGAGAAATCCATCAGGAACCCCTCCATAGCCCAAAAACAACTGTGTGGTGTGCTCTTTCCCGCCTAGGCGTCTGGGGGCCTTACTTTTTTGAAGAAAATGGGCAAACCGTAACGGTCAACAGCGAGCGCTATTGTTTCATGCTGGAAAATTTTCTTAGACCCAAAATGGAAGAAAATGGCGTGGGAAATGTGTGGTTTCAACAGGATGGTGCAACCGCCCACAAATCGCGACGATCAATGGACATTCTCAGGGAACTGTTTCCCGGTCGCCTCATTTCCCTGAGAGGTGATCTTGGCTGGCCGCCGCGCTCACCGGATCTCACTCCATGTGACTTCTTCCTTTGGGGTTACCTCAAATCGAAGGTTTACCAGCATCGACCAAGGACCCTTTTTGCTTTACGAAGGGAAATTGCTCGGGCAATTGAAAAAATTCCTGTGGAAATGACGGTGAAAGTCATGGAAAGCTACCGCGAGCGCCTAAATCAGTGTATCCGCTCCCAAGGACGACATTTGAGTGATGTGCTTATCAAAACTTGAATTTAAAAATGGCATAAAATTTGCGATATGCTAATAAAAAATTTTTTTTGACAACTTCAGTCGTTTTAATTTCATAACGTTTTGAAATCGGATAGGTTTTTCTGCCCCACCCTGTAGTTTCGAGATTGTGATTTTCTTGAAAAACTTTGAAGAGATAATAGACGACATTTCAGAATAAAATTCAGGCACAAGAGGCCACCAAGGATAGAAATGTGTCCAACCGCAAGAGAGAAGTAGCAAGACTTCAACAGCAAGTAAGACGCCGCACGATCGGATGAACAACGCGAAATGGCAAGACGAAGTGATGCTGCTCGCCAACGAGAAGTTAGAGCTAAATTGACCATGAACGGCGTTTTGAAATTCTACGGAATAATGCAGAGCAACACCGAGTAGCTAGAGAGAGCTTAACACATGAAAGAAGCGAGGAAATTCTTCAGACTAAGGCCTATTATTATTATTATTATTATATAAGAAAGTTTTAGCCTCCCTTAACCACGACAAAGATGTTCCAAGAGAGAAAAGAGGAAGGCACCATTTAGTATGGAGTTGAGGAAACGCGGAATCTATGCACAAGGTGCACAGGAACAGTAAGGTAGGAAAGAAGTTCATGAAACAAGAAAAAAGTTGAAGAAGAAAGTAGTAGGTGCTGAAAAACAGGACAGCAGTGAACCGAAAAAAGATGGTCCGTAACAAAACAAAAACCTATTTTATTACAACAAAAAAGAAGCCTAACTAACCTTTAGCTCGGGCCCTCACATGGTTCCCCTGGGAGCGCTAAATCCCATAGATACAATAGTTGTATCCCCCTGAGGGGCAGACTAATGCCTAACAGCATCGACTTGCACAATCGAATTTAACACGAGAGAGAAGGGATGAAATTCTTCAGATTAATGTCGACCAGCACGAGTGCACTACTACCTAATAATACCCTCGGTTCATTTGTTTGGAGACCGCTTCTTCCATTTCTCTGTCACGCTCATAAGGATAGTTATAATGGCTGTATCTGTGATACGAGTTTTACCAGTGCACTTGTGCAAAAATATATTCTATCACGGGAACAGGTGGGATGGATTTATTTTTTATCATTCACATCTGTATAATTTGTTTAGAAAATTGACGAATCTCGTCATTTTTGACGGACCCTGCACACTAGTGCTGTAATAAGAGCCGCGTCAGCAGCAGTCCGTCCGTCCGTCCGTCGGTGTGTCACACCCACCAGCCGAAAGTGTGAGATGAGCGTATCTGTGAAACATTCTTCATCAACTCCACAATTTCGGTGCCTTAAACCAGCAGATTGGGAGTCGGAATGTATATCACGTGTATTGGCAGGTTAGATTAGGTTGCAAAGAAAATCAGCAGTTGAGACTTGGAAAATCATGGGAAAGCCATGTTGAAGTTCAGTTGGTCTGTCGCTCTGTCACGCTGTCTGGCAAGCTTTATGACAATGTTTGATAGGAATTTCGCCAGTGCACAAGATCAAAATATGATTTTAATTACTGGTTCTGTTTGGTTGTATATATTTGTATTTTTTACGGGTACCGAAAAAAAAATTTTTTTGCCTCGATCTTTTCGCAGCGCAAGCAACATAACATCACTATATAATACTAGTGCTTCTAGTACTAGCACTCGAATTAGTACCCCCTCCCTTCCCAAAAGAGCGAGGTGTACTAGTGGTTCTGTGTATCAAAGATACCAGTAATTAGGTGCCACAAATGCCTACAATTTCGCTTCACCAATATCTGCCGCATTGGCCTAAACACCTTCCACTCCGTATCACAGATACCAGACACTTCACGTCACAGATACCCGTCACTTCGCACCTCAGATTCTGGTCTCTGAGCTGCAGTTTTGCTGCGCAGTGATGATATGGGCGGTAAAGCGTCGCACTTTGTATAAAGATCTTGTGTCGATCCCGGTATTGAACCCATGGTACAACCACCCGTATTAATTAATGTGTTCATTTAAAATGATCATATCGTTCATTATTTGCTTCACAACACCTGCAGTTTTCTTGGTGAATAATGCTCGAATTACCAAGCGAACTTTTCTTAGCCCGTAACACTGCCAAGCACAATACCAATGTAGGATTAGTTAAACCACTCATGGCCCGATGGCTGCTTGTAGACTGCTGATATGTTCAATTTTGCGAAGATATCATTAGTTAACTAGCAGGACCCGTGGAAATTCCACGGACAATGTCAACGTTAAGCTAGATGGACCCGTGAAAATATTCGGTCAACATCACCTAACCTACGCCATTCTCACCTTTCCTATCCTAACCCAACCCAACCTGTCCTGATAAAATTTCAAACAGATCAATGCATGCAAAGGCGAGCTTTTAATTACACTGGGGAATTCGGTATCCATGATACCGCAAACTCAGACGAAATCGGACACCAAACAAATATATAAATAAATATATAAATAACCCCACAACAGCTATTATTAGGTTAAATATAGCAGGTAATTATTGTTAAAGGTTTTTGTCGCCCTCATTGGCCTTTAATGACCTCGAACTTCCGTTTTATGATCGAAATTCGCTCACATTGCCTGAACTCCATGCAGATATTGTCGCGTGGCGTGTGAGGAATAAGAGCGAACAACACGTATTCATAATGCCTATTTAGCAACGTTTGTCACCAGTGAATGTTAGCTCTAACTTAAAAACATCGCAGCTTTTTTCTATGGTGCTGGTGCAAATGTATTTAAATTAGCACAAGTGCACAGTGCAAATTATTACAGTGTGTTGAAATAAGACTGTTGCTGATATTTTCCCTTCGTAGAATATTACAAACAGTTGTAAAATATTCTGAATGTTCACAATGAAGCGCCAAGAAACGCACGATTTGTTGATCAGTGAACCTTGATTATAGGCAGTATTTGCAAGCATCATTTGGCTTCATTACCGCTCTGTCAATGTTCGTCACTGCCTGTGAGCGATGGCTGCTGAAGTGCTTCATCCCACCGCTTGATGGGTGCTGCTAGATTTGGCCGACGTACACAGCGTTGTTTATAAGTTTGTTTACAAGTGTTATATTTACACAGCGACGTACACAGAGTTGTTTTCAGTTTTAGCCTGCGGCTCGATGCAAACATTGGAGATGTCCTCCTTAACTTGGAATATTCGAAATTAACGGCAATTTTGAACGTGACCTGCACGTTAACGAGTCGGTTGGATCTGGGAAGAACATACATTTTGAAGTGTGTTTATGTTCTTCAAACCTACCTCCAAATGCGACACTTCAACGGGTGGTTCTGAGACCCATTCATAAAATTCCCACCCAGTCTTGCCTACAACGAAGAAGAGGAAGGATGTTTACTCACCAGGCTTGGAGGACACGCAGATGTAGCCCCGCTGGCTGTGCCGCTCAGGGTAGCAGGCTTCACCAGACGCGCACATCTCAGGCACCGTGCACGGCTTCCAGCAGAAATAGCCTTGACTCGTTGCATCGCTTTCAAAACACTTTTCTCTCAAATTGCAGTCCGAATTATATCCGCACCCGACCTTCCTAGCACAAGACGTGCCATTTGAAGCATGCCGCTCCTGCGATGTCATGTTTTCGAAGAACTCCTGCATGATCGCTCCATTCACAGAACACCCCAACCCGTCAAACCAATCTTCTTGGAACATTCTGTGAATTTTTTCGAGCCTGTATTGGATGGGGACGGGCCTCTGGAGGGTCTGGTCTAGATCAGGCAGGGGGACGGTCCCCACGGTGAAGATGCGGGTTGGGAGAAGCCCCAGCGAGTTTGGAGCTCGTTCGGAGTCACAGTGCATGACATCCTTATTGAAGTTGTCCGCAACCTCATCAAATGAATAGTCTTTGCGCAAGTTTTGGGTGAAAGACGACGAGACGCAGCGGTGTCGCTCAATTTTTTCCGAGGAGCTGGTAGCTTTCTTTGCAAATAGTTTCATTATCAGGAGCCTAGAGCCAAAGTGTGTCGTGTCTTGGTAATGAGTGCCAAAATCTTCGATGAAATCAGAAAAAGTTTTTCGACTTTTTTCTGCAACTTGGTTTTCCGCTGCGACGCATAATTTTGTAAGAGCCCTGTGGAAGTTGGGCGTGAAGGTGGGCCTGGTGTTGAGGTTAACTGACACGGTGTGTGTTTGACATCGAGCCTCTGCCAGGACTACTTCTCCCCCACGCTGGAAGAATTGAACAAGTTTCTCTTCTTCATCTTCCACACTGGAAGCAAACTCAGTGGACGAGGTGGCGCACCGACGTCGACTTCCTAACATGACGTCATCTCTTGATTTGAATGACACTGATTCACTAACTGCAGCTTCATATTCATAATAGTTGTAAACAGAGCGCACGGAAAGGGTCGACAGATGAGGACAACGCAAGTCCTGAACAGCTCTTCCAATGAAATTGTTCCATTCGAGCGCATTAGTGCAGCCTGTGGCGTTCGATGTCATGGTGAAGATTCCATCCTTCAAGGCTGAGTTCGGATTGCCAAGCGTGTCAAAATCTTGTGGGTCGACTCCTAGCATTGCCAAGCTTATAACCGATGCAGGAAGTGATGCAAGAGACCAATGCTTGGGGGGAAGCGCGCAGCTACACCCGCAGACCGGATAGCGTTCGACCACGTGATCACAGGGGCTGGTGCCCTCACCCCCCACAGGAGGAGTCAGGCAGCTGCCCACCGCCAGCGCCGACATCAGGAGACGCATCAGGTTGTTAGCTGGCATCATGTCCTCCACCTGTAAAGAAATATACGTAGAGTTATTTACGACGGCTCGATTTTACCGCTCATCAAAGCTATTAAACTCTAAAGAAGTATACCTAACCGACATATACAAGCGCTACGAGACTTGACGGTTTTATGCGTATGTCATGGTTTTAACCACGACGTATAAAACCACCATTCGAATGGGGACGCTCCATGATTCGAATTGTTCGAATCAGCCAGAGGAATGTCATAAGCCGCACGGACGGTTATTCATGTTCTCACTATTCACCAACTTCGCTCCATCTTCGAGGAGAGTACGACAGAGGCAAGGGCGTCAACTGACCGAAGAAGTTGCCGGATGTCAACGCCGGGAAAGGTTCTGTCATAAATTGTATTTATATTGTTCAGTAGCTAACGTTATTTAGACTGTCAGTACAATTATCATGAATTGATGTCTCCCATTTCGAGTATAATTCAATACGCTAGAGTCATACGTAGCCGCTTCTTTGTGGAATTAATCCATCTTAAGGTTGTAATGGAAGTTATCGTGCGCATTCGGGCGTTTGGAGGTTGCTACCTCCGCACATCTACTAGGGGACGCATGGCATTCTGCTCAGGGCTGCTATAGAGAGAGGAGGGTGCGTTTTGTCAATCAGCCAGCCTTTAGGCTCGGCTTTGCCGTATCTTTACCATGTTAATTCAGTGTAACATACATCTATTAACGTAATAACAAAGCAGTCCAAGAGCACATAGTAGAATCATCCTGGATTTAGATAAAAGATGAGTTCCATTCAAAGCACGTCCCTAATAGCATTCTCATATCTATTTCTTCTGTGCAATAGGTTATTCATAGATGCAAGCCTTCAGCATACATCCGAAGTGTTAATTGAAACGTGAACTAGGTGCGTTAGATCCATTTGATGTGTCATTATTTCTGTGTCGAGATTAGATAATAAATAACGATGTGTCCTGGTAGTATGATTTCCCGTCAGATAAGAGAAAAGTTATCGTTTCTGTGGAGATAAATTTACACGCTACCATTATTATTTGATCAACTGGAATGACGTAAAATACTAACTATATTGCAGACGTTGAAAAGTCTCTTTGACCCTCATTAAAAAAATAAAAGAATTGTGGCCTTAATGTCACGCAATCAATCAAAGTTAAGGATAACAACTCTGAACTACAATGATGAAAATCTGCAAGAAAACCGCGTCACGACACGAGACAGTTCTAATGAATGCACCAACCTGGTTTGCTCGAGGTAAGGTCGATACCTATGATGGAGAATCTTCAATTTCTTCAAGCTTCAATAGCACAATTCTGTCAAGTGCGGTCTACAACACTGATCAGGAAATAAGATTACGAGTTAAGCGCTGCCCATCTTCAGCATTCAGAACAAAACGCACAATTTGCGCAAGAAGAATACTTAAATAGCCGTATAGTAATGGATCACACTTCCATGTAATCAACACAGATTATTGCAGCATTGATGACAGCTGCATCACATATTCCATGCACGTTTTATCGCTCTAGATCTAAGCCGCACCACACACCTACACGATGCAACCCCACAACTCCACCACAACACCACACACCACATCGCGGCACCGCTGCACAACTAACACAACAACCACACAACTCCACCACAACACCACACACCACATCGCGGCACCGCTGCACAACTAACACAACAACCACACAACTCCACCATAAGACCACACACCACATCGCGGCACCGCTGCACAACTAACACAACAACCACACAACTCCACCATAACACCACACACCACATCGCGGCACCGCTGCACAACTAACACAACAACCACACAACTCCACCACAACACCACACACCACATCGCGGCACCGCTGCACAACTAACACAACAATCACACAACTCCACCACAACACCACACACCACATCGCGGCACCGCTGCACAACTAACACAACAACCACACAACTCCACCATAACACCACACACCACATCGCGGCACCGCTGCACAACTTACACAACAACCACACAACTCCACCATAACACCACACACCACATCGCGGCACCGCTGCACAACTAACACAACAACCACACAACTCCACCATAACACCACACGGCCATATAAAGATACCAGATACCAGAACATAAACAATGTACAACAAAATTAACGGAACCTTAAAGTTCTTTCATCGCATTAAGAACACACTTGACGAAAAATCTAGATTATTAGTGATTCAGTCTTTAGTTTCATCGCGCTTGGACTACTGCAGTCTTGTGTGGGGAGATTTACCTCAATGTCGTCAGGAAGAGTTGCAAAAATGTATAAACTTCGCCGCCAAAGTGGTATGCAAAGGAAATTTCAATAAATACGATCATGTCACCCCTCTTTCAAGAAAACTCGACTGGATCCCAATACCGAACAGATTCATGATCCAGAAAGCTCGACGAGTATTCTCCTCTCTGTACCTCCCCCAAAGTAATGCAGAGGTGGTAAAATTTTTTCATCTAATATCCCAAACAAAAGAACAAACCGGAGGAACGATGTTTTAGTCAGTTACCGCTCATCTAACGTGGGACAAAAAGCTCTCCCAGTTTCTGGAGCTTTTTTGTGGAACAAGCGTCCCCAGCATATCAAAAACTCTAAAACTGGAAAAGAATTTAGAGTAAATGTGTCACGTCATTTTTCATCTCTGTCATAGGGCCTGCAGCATCTCGGTGTGAACTTCCCATCTATCAGAAATTTTAATTTTCCTGAAATTTCTGTTAGAAAATTAGAAACTATTTCACTTTACGTTTGCTAAGCGATTCGTATATTCTTCTTACTTATTTCTGTCGATAACAATGAGCACCACAGCCGTCAGGTTAGTGCAGCAGAACGAACGTTCTTTCCATAATTAGGAGTATTTCCTCATATTTATTTTGTTATTTCTTTCTCTTTTCTGTATTAATATTTGACGTCCGCATGACAAATATACCATGAAATACATTTTGTGTGTACACCAATAAACAGGTTTATAGATGTGAGGGTTGTGCAAAGTTTTTAATGAACTAAATTTTGGCTAACGTTGTCTCGCTATTTCAAAATCATTCTCCAAGATGTTTTCAATCGATTTTCGGCTAAGCTGGGGGGAGGGGGTAATTTAGGCATTTCATTTAGTCTTTTTATTTTTCCCGTGCGTTCAGCGCACACTAGCACTGAACTTTCAAATCGGAAAAAACTCTAAATTTCTGTAATTAAAATTATCACTTTGGATCATTGCCTAATCTACCTATATGTGCCAAATTTTGTGAATATTCTCCACTCAGATGTGATATCCGGCCACAATGTTACTCCATTTTATCCCGCGTACACATGTCCGTATAATGCTGAAGAGTTGTGTTGCTTCTTGACTGTAACCTGAGTTTTCTTAAAAATTTCTATGAAGAAATTAAAAACCAGTTCATTTTTATGTTTTTCGAAGTCTTTTGCGAAATTAATTTTTTCATTAATTTCGAAAAAATTTTTGCGAAAAATTTCTTAGGATTACAGTGAGCTCAACTGTCATTATCTGTGTAGTAGATGGTAGGTTGTTTTTACCATTTTATTTCCTATATGTATTATTTTTCTTATATTTCATTTTCAATAAGTATATATATCAATATGTGTGCGTACGTGTGTAGGTATATATATGTATCTACATAAATAGATATACATGTTTCTATTTAATTTCTTTACACAAAAACCATTCGGTTAATAAATTTTATTGCACTAGCGAAATGATTCAAAAATAGATCTAGCACTTCCCCAGAGGTTAGGTTAGGTTAACATCGGCATCTTTGGGATGCTTTATTTCCAATCAAGCCTGATACATATGATCTTAGCATTGGTTTTTCAAATGTCTTATAACTAACCCTATATATAGGACACCATGACGGTTCCCCCGTAAAGCCGGTACCCATTTCCGACGCCTGGGTTGAGTGGGGTATTGTGCTTGAGCTTTCCCTTATACCCAACGGGGAAAATCTCCGCGCCAGCGCTGGGAACGAACCCGCGACTTTCAGCATACAAGTCCGATCCCTTAACCGCTGTGCCACGGAGAGGGCGTTTTTGTGAATCGGATTAATGACAAATATAATTAATGACATAAAGTGCTATTGAGCATATGAATCGTGGTAAAATTATTTTTCTGTCCGTATGTTGTACAAGCTATGAATTTTGATTTTGAGTATATGTTGGTTTACCCATTTCTGCCAATATTTTGTAGATATTTGTCAATCATGAGTGGTAACCGGCTTACACTGTATCTCCATTTTATCCCATGTACCCATGTCCGCATGATGTGGTGAATATCGAGAAGATATGAAATTTGTTTTTGGTGGTGATAGGGCTTTGCATATTTTAGGGCATATTTTTCATTTCTCATTCAACTACCCTTGACAGAGATAGACTATTGGCACGCCACGTATGGTTTGTCTATTAGTACGCCTCGTATATTTTGTCTATTAATATGCCTCGTATGGTCTATCTATTAGTACACCTCTGATAGCTTGTCTATTAGTACACCTTGTATAGTTTGCCTATTATTATGCCTCGTATGGCTTATCTATTTGTACACCTCGGATGGTTTGACAATTAGTACTCCTAGTATAGAACTTTTGTTAGACTATTAGTATTAGCACACCACGAATGGTTTTTCTATTAGTACGCCTCGTATATTTTGTCAATTAATATGCCTCGTATGGTCTATCTATTTGTACACCTCTGATAGTTTGTCTATTAGTACACCTCGTATAGTTTGTCTATTAGTACACCTCGTATAGTTTGTCTATTATTATGCCTCGTATGGCTTATTTACTTGTTCACCTCGGATGGTTTGTCAATTAGTACTCCTCGTATCGAACATTTTATTTTAGGATGTCCTATATTAAGAAACTTTTGAAAGCCAACATGTTGGCATGTATCTCATGTGGCAACTTGGAAATTAACATTTTTTCTTTCTTTCTTTCTTTCTTTCTAACCGCACCAGCACTTCTCCTCCCAACCACCCCACCAAACCACGACAAGAAGGTACAACCACACAACTCCACCATTACACCACACACCACATTCCGGCACCGCTGCACAACTAACACAACAACCACACAACTCCACCATAACACCACACGACCCTATAACGATACCAGCACATAACCGCATCACTATTATACTCCTCCCAACCACACCACCAAACCACGACACGAAGGTACAACCACACAACCCCTGCACCAATCGGCGGAGACAGTCAACACCACACCATCACAACTACATAAGTACACATATCACTGTACCACCTCAAGAAAGAAAAGAAGAGAAAGACGTTTATCTCTAAAAAAAATGTTGATGAATGAAATGTATTACGACACATTGGGCTTCAGAACTTTCTCAATATAAAGTTTCTTAATTGATGAGCGTTCCAACTGGGTGCACAACCCCCTCGTCACGGGCTGATTTTGCTATTTTGCTATTGAGAGAAACAAAGGAAACACACTCTCTTGGACCACTTATCCACCTTAAGTTCACAGAAGGCTTATAAATACTACTAGGGATCGATAGCCTCGGAAGTCCTTCCCTGTCAACTGAAGCGAAGGAGAAAAGACACCAAGCGCCCTACCGACACCGACTGAAACTCTCTTGGAAATGATTTGCAAGGAGTGAGAGGAAATTAGCCCAAAGTAACGCATGAAAACTATACACAGCACAACACCACACGAAACTTGCGAGCGACATACGCACGAGATGAATTTCAGAGCTTGTTCATCGTACGGATAGTGAGATCATTTGTTCATGGATCTTAAACTTTGGTTGCAATTCTTCACATGTCTTTGTTTTATTTTGGAATTTTTAACTTTGGTATAAAGACAAGAACTTGTTATCGATCCTGATATCGAACTAGCGTGTGATCGATACGATGTTCTTTGTATTTCACAGAACTGATTACGGATTTTGTCGTAACAATATTAAAGATTTTTGAATAATTCATGACTTAAGAAACATTCTACCTCTGTATTACCTGTGGTATATAAAATATTTAATCAAAAATATTTTATCAAATATTTAATCAAATATTTAATAAAATTTTCAATTATTTTTTTTAAGTTTAGCAATTAGTCGATTTAAGAGGAGCAATTTAAGAGCAGTGAACACTGTTCAGATTTGTACACATGATGTTCTCCTCTCTCTTCTGCTCTCACAAGGCCGCTCACTGCCCGTATCTGTGATACGAGTTTCACCAGGGCACAAGTGCCAGAATATATTGATCGCGGGTACCATTTGGGTGCATATATTTGTTGGTCATCCTCATCTCGGAACTCGTTGAGTGAAGGTGCAAAATCGATTCATTTTTCAATAATTCATGTATACAAGGGTAAACTTTGCTCATCAGCTTTCTATGGCTAATTTGTGCGTCAGTTGTATGTAGAGATAATAGAAACATATTCAGGTTGGAACATCTGTAACCATTAGGAAATGGAATTCTCAACACAACAACTACACAACACAACACCTACACAACACAACACCTACACAACACAACACCTACACAACACAACACCTACACAACACAACACCTACACAACACAACACCTACACAACACAACACCTACACAACACAACCCCAGCACACCACAACTCCTGCACACAACACAACACCTACACAACACAACACCTTCACAACACAACACCTAAACAACACAACACCTACACAACACAACACCTACACAACACAACACCTACACAACACAACACCTACACAACACAACCCCAGCACAACACAACACCTGCACAACACAACACCTACGCAACACAACACCTTCACAACACAACACCTAAACAACACAACACCTACAAAACACAACACCTACACAACACAACACCTACACAACACAACACCTACACAACACCTACACAACACAACACCTACACAACACAACACCTACACAACACAACACCTACACAACACAACACCTACACAACACAACCCCAGCACAACACAACACCTGCACAACAAAACACCTACACAACACAACACCTTCACAACACAACACTAACACAACACAACCCCATCACAACACAACACCTACACAACACAACACCTACACAACACAACCCCAGCACAACACAACACCTGCACAACACAACACCTACACAACACAACACCTTCACAACACAACACTAACACAACACAACCCCAGCACAACACAACACCTACACAACACAACACCTACACAACACAACACCTACACAACACAACACCTACACAACACAACACCTACACAACACAACCCCAGCACAACACAACACCTGCACAACACAACACCTACGCAACACAACAACTACACAACACAACACCTACACAACACAACACCTACACAACACAACACCTACACAACACAACACCTACACAACACAACACCTACACAACACAACACCTACACAACACAACCCCAGCACAACACAACACCAACGCAACACAACACCTACGCAACACAACACCTTCACAACACAACACCTAAACAACACAACACCTACACAACACAACACCTACACAACACAACACCTACACAACGCAACACCTACACAACACCTACACAACACAACACCTACACAACACCTACACAACACAACACCTACACAACACAACACCTACACAACACAACACCTACACAACACAACCCCAGCACAACACAACACCTGCACAACACAACACCTACACAACACAACACCTTCACTACACAACACTAACACAACACAACCCCAGCACAACACAACACCTACACAACACAACACCTACACAACACCTACACAACACAACACCTATACACAACACAACACCTTCACAACACAACACTAGCACAACACAACCCCAGCACAACACAACACCTACACAACACAACACCTACACAACACAACCCCAGCACAACACAACACCTGCACAACACAACACCTACACAACACAACACCTTCACCACACAACATTAACACAACACAACCCCAGCACAACACAACACCTACACAACACAACACCTTCAACACACAACACTAACACAACACAACCCCAGCACAACACGACACCTACACAACACAACACCTACACAACACAACACCTTCACAACACAACACTAACACAACACAACCCCAGCACAACACAACACCTGCACAACACAACACCTACAAAACGCAACACATCACAACACAACACCTACACAACAAAAAACCTTCACAACACAACACAACACGTACACAACACAACCCCAGCACAACACAACACCTGAACAACACAACACCTATACACAACACAACCCCAGCACAACACAACACCTACACAACACAACACCTACACAACACAACACCTACACAACACAACACCTACACAACACAACACCTACACAACACAACCCCAGCACAACCACAACACAACCACCACACAACCACCACACCACCACTACAAAAACACCACACAACCAAAACATAACCACAACACAACCAGCACACAACCACCACAATACCACCACACAACCACCACACAACCACCACAAAACCACAACACAACCACTACACAACCACCACACAACCACCACACAACCACTACACAACCACCACACAACCACCACACAACCACCACACAACCACCACACAACCACCACAATACTACCACAATACCACCACACAACCACCAAACAACTACTACACAACCACCACACAACCACCACACAACCACCACACAACCACCACACAACCACCACACAACCACAACACAACCACCACACAACCACCACACAACCACCACACAACCACCACACAACCACCACACAACCACCACACAACCACCACACAACCACCACACAACCACCACACAACCACCACACAACCACCACACAACCACCACACAACCACCACACAACCACCACACAACCACCACACAACCACCACACAACCACTACACAACCACCACACAACCACCATACAACCACCACACAACCACCACACAACCACCACACAACCACCACACAACCACCACAATACTACCACACAACCACCACACAACCACTACACAACCACCACACAACCACCACACGACCACCACACAACCACCACACAACCACCACACAACCACCACACATCCACCACACAACCACCACAATACCACCACACAACCACCACACAAACACCACACAACCATCACACAACCACCAAACAACCACCACACAACCACCACACAACCACCACACAACCACCACACAACCACCACACAACCACCACACAACCACCACACAACCACAACACAACCACCAAACAACCACCACACAACCACCACACAACCACTACACAACCACCACACAACCACCACACAACCACCACACAACCACCACACAACCACCACACAACCACCACACAACCACCACACAACCACTACACAACCACCACACAACCACCACACAACCACCACACAACCACCACAATACCACCACAATACCACCACACAACCACCACACAACCACTACACAACAACCACACAACCACCACACAACCACCACACAACCACCACACAACCACCACACAACCACCACATAACCACCACGATACCACCACAATACCACTACACAACCACCACACAACCACCACACAACCACCACACAACCACAACACAACCACTACACAACCACCACACAACCACCACACAACCACTACACAACCACCACACAACCACCACACAACCACCACACAACCACCACACAACCACCACAATACCACCACAATACCACCACAAAACCACCACACAACCACCAACCACGACACAACCACTACACAACCACCACACAACCAACACACAACCACCACACAACCACCACACAACCACCACTCAACCACCACACAACACCACACAACCACCACACAACACCACACAACCCCCCCACAACCACCACACAGCCACCACACAACCACCATACAACCACCACACAACCACCACACAACCATCACAAAACACCACACAACCACCACACACCACCACACAACCCCAACACAACCACCACACAACCACCACACAACCACCACATAACCATCACACAACCACCACACAACCACCACACAACACCACACAACCACCACACAACACCACACAACCACCACACAACCACCACACAACCACCACACAACACAACACAACCATCACACAACACCACACATCCACCACATAACCACCACACAACCACCACACAACACCACACAACCACCACACAACCACCACACAACCACCACACAACCGCCACACAACCACCACACAACCACCACACAACCACCACACAACCACCACACTACCACCACACAACCACCACACAACCACCACAATACCACCACTCAACCACCACACTACCACCACACAACCACCACACAACCACCACACAACCACCACACAACCACCACACAACCACCACACAACCACCACACAACCACCACACAACCGCCACACAACCACCACACAACCACCACACAACCACCACACAACCACCACACAACCACCACACAACCACCACACAACCACCACACAACCACCACACAACCACCACACAACCACCACACAACCACCACACAACCACCACACAACCACCACACAACCACCACACAACCACCACACAACCACCACACAACCACCACACAACCACCACACAACCACCACACAACCACCACACAACCGCCACACAACCACCACACAACCACCACACAACCACCACACAACCACCACACAACCACCACACAACCACCACACAACCACCACACAACCACCACACAACCACCACACAACCACCACACAACCACCACACAACCACCACACAACCACCACACAACCACCACACAACCACCACACAACCACCACACAACCACCACACAACCACCACACAACCACCACACAACCACCACACAACCACCACACAACCACCACACAACCACCACACAACCACCACACAACCACCACACAACCACCACACAACCACCACACAACCACCACACAACCACCACACAACCACCACACAACCACCACACAACCACCACACAACCACCACACAACCACCACACAACCACCACACAACCACCACACAACCACCACACAACCACCACACAACCACCACACAACCACCACACAACCATCACACAACCACCACACAACCGCCACACAACCGCCACACAACCACCACACAACCACCACACAACCACCACACAACCACCACACAACCACCACACAACCACCACACAACCACCACACAACCACCACACAACCACCACACAACCACCACACAACCACCACACAACCACCACACAACCACCACACAACCGCCACACAACCACCACACAACCACCACACAACCACCACACAACCACCACACAACCACCACACAACCACCACACAACCACCACACAACCACCACACAACCACCACACAACCACCACACAACCACCACACAACCACCACACAACCACCACACAACCACCACACAACCACCACACATCCACCACACAACCACCACACAACCACCACACAACCACCACACAACCACCACACAACCACCACACAACCACCACACAACCACCACACATCCACCACACAACCACCACACAACCACCACACAACCACCACACAACCACCACACAACCACCACACAACCACCACACAACCACCACACAACAGAAGCCGCCGCCGTTTGCTCACAAAACGAGATCTGCAGACGCGCGCTGTTGCGCAAGTTATTGCTAATAATTCACCTTTTGCCTCCCAACACTCAAATAGTTATGGGGAAAGTTTTATAAGATCATTACAGTTTTTACCCTGAAATATTACCGAAATTAGCTTAGCATGTTTCTATCTGTATAAGCAGGTTTTTCTTTTCAATAGAAAAAATTATCCTTCAAAAATGTATGTTTCGATGCCGAAAAAATAGACGAAAAAGCTGAGAAAAATATCAATTTTGTTCACGCTATTTTATCTTTAAATATAGTATGTATGAAAAAATTGTTAAATTTAATAAATAAAGTATCGAATATATTGCATGGACCATGAAGCTCACACTGTGGGAATTTCAATGTCATATTGCACGTGTCAAACTTCTGGAATGTCTAAAATCGTAGTTGAAGGAGTGCTGTACTATTAATTTCCCTAATTTTGTCATTTAGTTCAAATTATTTCCCTGCTCGTCAAATTATTTCCCTACTCGTCAAATTATTTCCCTACTCGTCAAATTATTTCCCTACTCGTCAAATTATTTTCCTACTCGTCAAATTATTTCCCTACTCGTCAAATTATTTCCCTCCTTGTCAAATTATTTCCCTACTCGCCAAATTATTTCCCTACTCGTCAAATTATTTCCCTACTCGTCAAATTATTTCCCTACTCGTCAAATTATTTCCCTACTCGTCAAATTATTTCCCTACTCGTCAAATTATTTTCCTACTCGTCAAATTATTTCCCTACTCGTCAAATTATTTCCCTCCTTGTCAAATTATTTCCCTACTCGCCAAATTATTTCCCTACTCGTCAAATTATTTCCCTACTCGTCAAATTATTTCCCTACTCGTCAAATTATTTCCTTCCTCGTCAAATTATTTCCCTACTCGCCAAATTATTTCCCTACTCGTCAAATTATTTCCCTACTCGTCAAATTATTTCCCTACTCGTCAAATTATTTCCCTACTCGTCAAATTATTTCCCTACTCGTCAAATTATTTCCCTACTCGTCAAATTATTTCCCTACTCGTCAAATTATTTCCTTACTCGTCAAATTATTTCCCTACTCGTCAAATTATTTCCCTACTCGTCAAATTATTTCCCTACTCGTCAAATTATTTCCCTACTCGTCAAATTATTTCCCTACTCGTCAAATTATTTCCCTACTCGTCAAATTATTTCCATACTCGTCAAATTATTTCCCTACAAGTCAAATTATTTCCCTACTCGTCAAATTATTTCCCTACTCGTCAAATTATTTCCCTACTCGTCAAATTATTTCCCTACTCGTCAAATTATTTCCCTACTCGTCAAATTATTTCCCTACTCGTCAAATTATTTCCCTACTCGTCAAATTATTTCCCTACTCGTCAAATTATTTCCCTACAAGTCAAATTATTTCCCTACTCGTCAAATTATTTCCCTACTCGTCAAATTATTTCCCTACAAGTCAAATTATTTCCCTACTCATCAAATTATTTCCCTACAAGTCAAATTATTTCTCTACTCATCAAATTATTTCCCTACTCGTCAAATTTTTTCCCTACTCATCAAATTATTTCCCTACAAGTCAAATTATTTCCCTACTCGTCAAATTATTTCCCTACTCGTCAAATTATTTCCCTACTCGTCAAATTATTTCCCTACTCATCAAATTATTTCCCTACTCGCCAAATTATTTCCCTACAAGTCAAATTATTTCCCTACTCGTCAAATTATTTCCCTACTCGTCAAATTATTTCCCTACAAGTCAAATTATTTCCCTACTCGTCAAATTTTTTCCCTACTCATCAAATTATTTCCCTACTCGCCAAATTATTTCCCTACAAGTCAAATTATTTCCCTACTCGTCAAATTATTTCCCTACTCATCAAATTATTTCCTTACCCGTCAAATTATTTCCCTACTCATCAAATTATTTCCTTACCCGTCAAATTATTTCCCTACTCGCCAAATTATTTCCCTACAAGTCAAATTATTTCCCTACTCGTCAAATTATTTCCCTACTCCTCAAATTAATTCCTTACCCGTCAAATTATTTCCCTACTCGTCAAATTATTTCCCTACAAGTCAAATTATTTCCCTACTCGTCAAATTATTTCCCTACTCATCAAATTATTTCCTTACCCGTCAAATTATTTCCCTACTCGCCAAATTATTTCCTTACCCGTCAAATTATTTCCCTACTCGCCAAATTATTTCCCTACAAGTCAAATTATTTCCCTACTCGTCAAATTATTTCCCTACTCATCAAATTAATTCCCTACTCGTCAAATTATTTCCCTACTCGTCAAATTATTTCCCTACAAGTCAAATTATTTCCCTACTCGTCAAATTATTTCCCTACAAGTCAAATTATTTCCCTACTCGTCAAATTATTTCCCTACTCATCAAATTAATTCCTTACCCGTCAAATTATTTCCTTACCCGTCAAATTATTTCCCTACAAGTCAAATTATTTCCCTACTCGTCAAATTATTTCCCTACTCGTCAAATTATTTCCTTACCCGTCAAATTATTTCCCTACTCATCAAATTATTTCCTTACCCGTCAAATTATTTCCCTACTCGCCAAATTATTTCCCTACAAGTCAAATTATTTCCCTACTCGTCAAAATATTTCCCTACTCGTCAAATTATTTCCCTACAAGTCAAATTATTTCCCTACTCGTCAAATTATTTCCCTACTCGTCAAATTATTTCCCTACTCGTCAAATTATTTCCTTACCCGTCAAATTATTTCCCTACTCATTAAATTATTTCCTTACCCGTCAAATTATTTCCCTACTCGCCAAATTATTTCCCTACAAGTCAAATTATTTCCCTACTCGTCAAATTATTTCCCTACAAGTCAAATTATTTCCCTACTCGTCAAATTATTTCCCTACTCATCAAATTATTTCCTTACTCGTCAAATTATTTCCCTACCCGTCGAATTATTTCCCTACTCGTTACCAATACATAACAAAACGCCAGGTGTTTCCATTAATTTATATTTAAAAGTATTTTTTGGGTGGAATTTCTCCTATGTTATTACAGTGGGGATTTGTTTGCTTGGTTGGTATGATAGATACCTCTGTAATGATGTGAAAAACCTGCCATCTGCTATCTTTTTTTAATAAGTCAAAAATATTATGTGAAAATTGTATCTATTTTTAAGAAAATGTAGCTGATCGCGATAGAAAATATACAGCAAATTTTTTTCAAAAACATCTTGGCTTATAATAATTGTAAACACTAATACTCAGTTGCTGTTTGCATGGTAGATGTGCGTGTCTGGGAAACGAACTTTACCAGCGCACAAGAACATGAATGAAAAAGAATATTGTAATAGCGAGTACTGTTGGGATGGATAAATTTGTTTTTTTGACGGGTCCTGTACACTATATAGTCGAGCATAAAAGAGGCAGCCAATTATGCACTTCCATTAGAGAAGTCTGCTCCCCATTTCCAATCAGAGAAAAATGTGAAGGCATACTCATCACTAGTTAGAGTGACCAATATATTGTTGAAGAGAAACAGGAATTCCGTTGTAAAACTTATCGCATCAAAAATGACTTCTCACCTGAACTATTTCAGGAAAAGCTGCTCTACAGATGGAGCCAATTTCAAAGCATACAAACCGTAAATATGCCTGTCAACAAGTCTCGTAGTGACAGTTTCGTATGAGCCCTCAACGCATGCGCTTTCTTCACCACCAGGAAAGTTAAGCCAAGACACACTAAATGGATGGCAGACGAGATGAAGGAACAGAGCGGAGCGTTGAAAGATGGTCCTCCCGAGTGCAGACAACAAATCAGGCAGCACTCTCCGAAACATATATCCAAACATCACGAGGAAATATTCCGGACAACGTCTGTAAAGTAACACAAGACAACTGCTACACAGAACTGTTAGACGCAACACGAAGTAAAATAGCGAGTGAAATGATAAGACACCTTGCTCAGTATAACTCAGAGTGCACAAGTACTTGTGAGAACTTCTCGAGAACGGCGTATATTCCTATAACTTCTTCTCAAAAGTTGGTGGGGAAGTTCTCAATGAGGCGTCTAAGCTCGTGCCGTGTTAGCAAATAAACCTTCACATCACAACGCCTGCACAACGCCACGCCAGCTCAACACAACACCTACGCAACACACCTGCGCAACACGTCATCTACCCAACACAGCACCTACACAACACAATAGCTGCACAACACAGCACCTACACAACACACCACCTACACAACACAACACCTATCACAACACAACACCTTCATAACACAACACCTACACAACACAACCCCCGCAAAAAACAGGAAAGAGCCACACCCCTGAAGCTGTGACCGCCAGGGAGGTAGTCAGAACTTATCTTATCTTTACTTATCTTAACTCACTATCAGCTCGCTCCTTCTACAGCGCTGCAGCCCCAGCCGTTCACTGTGAAAACTTACCGTGGAATTCCACTTTAAACTCTCAGTGAACTTCGCTGCCAACATAAAACCGTGAAAAAAGACGGTAAAATCAGAGACCCAAATACAGTGAAAATCCATCAATACTGTACCCCCAAGACAAAACGCTCAAACCTGCACAGCAAAAGCAGAAAGAAAGCCGCGGCTGCTCTCGTATCACCTTGCTAAAAAGGGCATGGCTAGGGAACGCAAAAAGGTGGCTCGTGGCACCTGACCGCGCCAAACCCCGTCCACCCGGAGACGCTAAGCTGGCTTACAGTGTAAATATTCGGGACCTGAATGTCAAACTTGAGACAGGATCACTGCATTCACGTGTGCTGAACATTTGGTTTATGTTTTTTTCACTTTTTTCGCTGCTTCAGCGAAACAGAAATATGTTTTCGGCGAATTGCAAACCATCTGATGCCGGAGTAAGTTTCATGCTACATCCGAGTTCATGATAAACTGCGAAAATGCCCGTTTTCCTCATCAACGAAGTCGGTGCAGAGTTTGAAAAAGAATGAACCAATCAATAGTACACACACTCACGCCTTCCTCTCTGGTCAAACTTTGTCTCCTGTTCTACTGCTGAGTTGCTGAGCAGAAATAGAACCAGTCATTTAGAAACACATTTTACTGATCAAGCTAACTTAGCCACACACAACGAAACGCTCACCAACACACAAATGCCAACAACTCGAAATTTTATGCATTTTTAGATATCTATCATCAGCTTCCAAACGAAGGGAGACGGCAGAGATTTTTCGAGTAAATAAGAATATAGGCATCAGCTTTAAAAATATGTGGTTATTAACTTCAATCTGGAATATTTCTTATGCAAGTCGTACAAGGCATTATTTACATATGAATCATTATTCCAATTACTTTTCAACAATTGTATTATATTAATTTGTGTCGGAAAAAGTGTACCACTTGACCTGTGACTTCGACTAATTCGTACAAGGAACCATGTCCTAAAATCAGTTGAACACCAGGAAGACCAAAACCATATCGCTAAAAAAGACTTAGTCTATGCATAATTTATTCGGAAACACCAGACAGTACAATGGTGTTAACTTTTCCAACAATTGACTATGATTTAGCGACTAAGTGAACATCACAGAAAGGGCACTGCTTCTAACAGCATTTTGATAATTTATACACATTTAAATTTGATCGATAACATTCGACAAACATTGAAAATAACCTAAAATAAGCGCCTCTCAAGTGAAGATATAACTGACTGAGCAGTTACGATTAAGCAGCTATGAGGCGCGTGTAGCAGCTGCAGGAATATAGGATAAGTTCCCAGCAGCAATTGCAAACTGCGGGCAATAGATACTGAAGCGCTCGCCCCTCGGTTCACTTGCAACTTGCAAGACTATTGCTGATTGTTCTCGTCTCCTCTTTTTTGCTAGATGATTTTTGTTTCTTTGCCGCGATCTCTCCGTTGTATAGATCTGCTGTAAATGAACTTAATACATGAAGTATTCCCTTGGATCATTATGACTTTTTCAGATTCAGAGTGTAAAAATAATCTATTCAGTCAGTATTTCAACTACACTAGTAAATGCAGGTACTAGGGCACCTGGTCACGAAAAAATAAAATATCATCCAATCTGTATATTCCTAAAAATGTCGCATTTTTCGGGGGTATTCAAAGTTATTGCTCCTACGTGTTGTAGTTGTTTCAATGTCTTGGTTATGTGGCAGTTGATGCATAGGTCATTAAAATATGAATTATGCTAGAAATATGATGTATAAAAGCAGCTGTCTCACTCAATGATTCTATATACTTTAATTCGACGCAAAAAAATGATGGAGACCAATTCAGCGAACATAAGATAAGGAACTCAAAATTACGCTGACTTGAAAGGCTTCAGTAGGCCAAGTCGTTCGTATCTTATTTAGATATTTTGCCAATTATTGAATGGATTTAATAATACATTTCAGTAACGCACTGTTATTTTCCGTAAAAAATACGATAGAAATAGAAAGCCGATACCGTAGTTCAGGAATCATGACAGCAACCACAGCTTCAGATGTCAACACACATTTTTCTTACAGCATCAGGGTTGGCTGCCAAGTTCTCGCCCTGTTGAACAGACGTTTTCTCCATTAGGTTCTCTGAGAAGTGAGCGCAACTGAATGAGGGTAGACATAACCAAGAGGGTTCTGATAATTTGCCGGTATCGAGGTCAAGAAGTTGTGGATTATTTTCATAGGTGCAATCCCCAAATACTATTTGAAGTCCTAGCACACTGATAGCCACACAGTTAAGTCATAAGAGAAGTAGCAGCTCGTTTATTAAATCATCAAGAAATCAACGTCCCTTCAATGAACATTGCTGGAACGCATATAGCATATCTAAATACGCAGCGCCTCCGGCCAAACATTAGCCGGACGCTATAGTTTAGTTTTGCTAAATCATTCAATCTCTAGCAACAATTTTAATTTATGGAAGGTAGCGGACATAACACAGCTTTAGGGTACCAAACACACGGCCGTTTTATCGAGCCGGCATCGAAGAATGAAGGTTTAGGCAGCATTCAGTGAGACTGAAGCTTAACAACAGTAAAGATTTCAACTTTTAAATAATATAACTGGTCATTGACCATTTCAAGAATTATTGGTCAACCAAACGCACTGTGCCCAGCGAACTAAAATGTCCGTGCAGATGAATTAAATGTTACGTACAATTTTGCATGCCCTCGCAGAGGCAATCTGACACGGATAACAGGGCGCGAGGTAATGCCTAGCTAACTTCACGATGACTATGTGACAATGTTTGCGTTGTGGTGAACAAAAGGAAATGAGCTGGGCACGCAGAGTCCCCAGCAGCCCCAGGAGGCGCGGCAGGCCACAGCGAGGTCTAAAGTTCTAATTAGGAAAATCCAATTATTAGAGTTGCGGTAAGGGTGAGCGATCTTAGTTTATAACCACTGCTTCAAACGCTCATAGTTAAAGGATGTTACTCTAACTTTAAATTTACACTACATGTTTTTATTTTTCCTCAGGTTATTTCTTACGATTACACAGAGCTTTGGCTGTCATTTTAAATGTAGAAAGAGCAAGATTATTTTTTACGTTCATTAACATTTAACTTATATTAATTTTCAATAAGAGAACATATGAATATGCGCGTGTAAGTGTGTGCATGGGTGTGTATGTGTGCGCACGCAAATATGAATGTCTATGTATCTGTGTGCGCATGCATACGTTCGCACATACATATATACACACATGTGCATATATATGTTTCAATTTCTATTTTTTTTGCGTAAAAAGCAAAACCTCAAGACACATTACATTTTACCTAAAGCTCTGCGATCAGTCAACACTGAACCAAATTCCAGAAATAAACATTACATTGATTGCGCTTGCTTAATGATTCATAAATCGATCTATCACGGCCCCGAAGGGCATTTCTGTGAATAGAAGAAATTTAAAGTATAAACAGATAAATGAAATAAAGCGCTCGTGCAAAAATTATCTCTATATTTGTATGCCGAACAAGCCATGCATTACATTTTTGAGTGTAAGTTTGTTTACGCATTTCTAGATGTGCGTGCTATGTTGCGCGATGTTCTTTATAAATTACTTCGTGACTAACCTTTTCTCAATAGTTGACTGCCATTTATGATGGTGTTTAAATGTGCTCCGGAATAGAGTTTTTTTTCTTTTTTTTTCTTACTTCGATAATTTCAACTAAGAACTTGGGAATTCCGAAGAATTCTTTAGTAGTATTCGAATTATTTATAAGTTGTTAGCCGTCTCTTGGATTATATAATATCCAAGAGATGATATTTTTCATTTCTTATTCAACTACCCCTTGACAGAGACTATTAGCACGCCACGTATGGTTTGTCTATTAGTACGCCTCGTATATTTTGCCTATTAATATGCCTCGCATGGTCTATCTATTTGTACAGCTCTGATAGTTTGACTCTTAGTACACCTCGTATAGTTTGCCTATTATTATGCCTCGTATGGCTTATCTATTTGTACACCTCGGATGGTTTGCCTATTAGTACTCCTCGTATGGAACTTTTGTTTTAGGACGTCTTATATTAAGAAATTTTTAAAAGCCAATATGTTGGCATGTATCTCATGTGGCAACTTGGAAATAAACGTTTTTTCTTTTTTCTTTTTCTTTCAAAAGTCAGACACTGAACTAACGCACCTGACGCACCTAAGCGTCGCAAAAGACTTAACTCGGATTAATTTGAACTTGACTTGGATTAATTTGAACTTGACTTGGATTAAATTGAACTTTACTTGGATTAAATTGAACTTGACTTGGATTAAATTGAACTTGACTTGGATTAAATTGAACTTGACTTGGATTAAATTGAACTTGACTTGGATAAATTTGAAGTGAAAATGGTGTAGTACACCGACGCAGCGTCAGCAACGCAACGCTGGTCGAGTACAGGGAGCCGCAAGGACTGCCACCAGTGTTGCCAACTCCGTTGGATAAAAAACCGCCAGGAAATTCTTAAAAAACGCTAGCAACCGCTAGATATTTTTAAAATTCCGCTACAATTCCCGCTAACCCATATTAGACATTTATTAAGAAGAACGAAGATTGTACACATTGTTTTACGTGAGCATATCATGGGCATATTACAATGAATGATTTACGAGCCCTAAACTCACCGTTTTCATTCGTCAGGTTCAGGTTCCAAATTAGCACTGAACCCCAGGGTTTGGTCCATTGAAGAACTTGGATGTGCTTCTGAAGTTCTAGTTTTATGAAGAACACTTCTCGGTATTTGATAAGTAGAACAACATCTTTCATTTCTGATTAATCTAAATTTTACACTCAAAATAGCTGTCAAAGTTTTATATTCCATTCGGTTCAGTGCGTTTGATTTGATTTTGTCCATAGCGCTGAACACACGCTCAACTTCAGCATTTGAATGAGGTAATATTAGAGTTGAGAGAGCAAACTACATAAGTTCTTCAAAAGGGTCAGCACCAGATGCATACAGGGCCACTTCACTCCAAAATGAATCGATGTTCTCATTATTTGTCCAGTTAATGAGATGAATTTTATTGTATTGCATTTCAAATGAAGTAGTTAGTTCTTGTGATAATCCAATCAATTCCATCAACCTGTCGATTGCTTCCTTATTTGGATGCAGAACTTTTCAACAGACAACAATGATGGTAGGATGCCCTAGAAGTCACTGAACTTATTCGGGCCCACAGGTAGCTATACTCAAATTTGACCATTGTACTAGACTTAAGAAACATTCTACCTCTGTATCACCTGTGGTAAATAAATTGTTTAAATTGTTTAAACACTCGTGAGGATTTTCATATTTCCTGGTAACCTTTGTTTCAACTGCTTGTACAAACAGAGGAGAAATTTTATCAATCTCTCTCTCAACTCTTGCTCTTCCTCCTTGGATATTTTCTTTTGTTCTCAGTTCTTGAATTTTTCTTTCAAACCTGTGTCCCAAAAATGGCCTAGGATCTAGGTACTCTTCTATGTTGTCAGTGAGTGGATCGCATCTTGCTGTCGAAACCGTCAACTTGCCAGCAATTGAATTCAATACCAAACATAAATCGTCACACAGTTTCGGTTTATTAGAGGTTTTTGACTCGACAAGTTCATTAACTCTTTGAATTTCGTCCAATATAGGATGAAGAAACAACGGAAGAACTAGATTCTTTTCGTCATTGTACATGTTTGTCAAAATTTCTGGAACGTAGCATTTCTCCTTTTGTTATTTGGAAATGGAACTTTAGCCCAATTCATGGTGCTAAAATTTGACAAACTGCAGATTTGATCGAGAGCCAGCTTGTCTGAGAGTTTGCTGGTATTTTAATAGGAGAATTTTCATCATTAATTGTCCCATACAGTCTTTTGTATGATATTTATCTTAATGATAACACAGAAAATCACTAGTACGTTTCAGACAAAAGAAATTCCAAACTTCAAGGTAGAAATTCAGATGCTGCATGAGATACAGCAAGTTGCAATGAATGACACACACATCTAAAATAGAAGGAACTTCTCTTTTCAGCTTTTGATACACGCCATTGTTTACACCAACCATGACACTGGCATAGTCAGTGCCTATTGCTGCAAGTTTGCCAATATCGAGCATTTTACTCTTCAACTCGCATTTTAGTGCATCCCCAATAGACTGGGCATCACGGGTTTCCAATTCAACAAGATTTAGGTAAGTTGAAACAACTTTATTGTATTTTTCACTGATATATATGACAATACCAGGCATTTTATGAATAGTAATCTCATTTGACTCGTCTAGGAGTAGACTGTACCTCATCAACATCAGCCAGCAGATTATTCTGAAAATGAGGACTTGAAACATTATTGATAATCTCTGAGCATTTTGTTCCGTGCATCCTTAATTGGGCCGTTATCTCACTGTCATCGATTGTGGACTTCAACATGTCTGTCAGATGATCACAATTTACAATGGAGGAATGACAAGCTAAATACAATGCAAGATTGGCTTCCAGTAACGTAGTGCCATTACATTTCTGGACAATAAACAGAGTTATTTCTGTCGCTGGAGCACCACTGTTATTGACACGATTTTTAGTTTTACTGAGGTTATATAAGTCACTATATTTAGCACTTCTATTTGTTTTGCATAGGCAACAGTGCGCTTTTGACGAGTCACCATTAACTTCTTTAATCCAGTCTTTGAAGCCATGACATTTTAACAACTCAATTCGAAATTTTTGTTTGTACTGCTTAATTTTCGGCATAATTGGTCAAGGTTGTTTTCATTTCCTCCAGATGTATCTGCACGAGTTTTAGTAACGAACGGGCAACACAATGTATCAACCGTACGGCGGCCGGCATGGTAGCGCGACTAGTGCGGTGCGCAGTGTTGCCAACTCCCAGTTGCCAATTGGGGCTAAAATCGTTCAGAAAAAGGGCTAAAAAGGGGCCAAAATTTTACGATCGGGCTAAAAAAGGGGCCAAATGACAATATCAGGAAATGAACATTTTAAACAATATTTTGATAAAAAATATGACCCATAACCTTACCTTTAATGGGCGGAACCGAAGATTTCCTGAAATTCGTCATCCAATGCAGCAACTAAATTCAATTCTTCGTTAGCATCTTCGCTCTTTCTGGCTTCATACATTTCATTGGTCCCAATTTTCTTAATCACATCCAGGGGAACATCAAAATCATAGCAGCATTTGCTATAACGATTTAGACCATGACGTATTGTCAGTATACTATTTATTGTTGATACGTTCATCTTGTTTCAAAGTTTGTTTTTAATGATGTTCACTTGGCTGAATGCTCTCTCAACATCAGCATTAGAATGAAGAAGGCACAGAACCATTACAGCGAATTTGCAGAGTTCTTCAAAGGGATTTTCATCTGAGGAATCTCTGTAATTGAGAATTTCGCCGCAGAAATTTACTGTACTTCGTTCTTCTGTATTCACTGTCTTCCAAGACACTGTATGCAGCTGCTTCCACTGAAAATCTAGTTTAGTAAGGTCTGAGCAATTGGAGATAAACATTTTTGCCAATGGAATTATGTCAGGTTTTATAGGATTCAAGCAAGACTTGATACTTAAATCAGACATTGACTTTAAAATGTTGTAATTATCAGGAAGACGCGATCGCAATTGTTCTATTAGTTCTAACAAGAAATTGATGTATCGTTGCCGAATGTTCTTCTTTTCGTCATCGTTGATCCTTGCTTTGGTCAATTCTGTTTCAGCCATGTAACCTAAATATGGATTGCCGTATAACTTACCTCTGATGTTTGTATTTTCATCAATATTTGTTCCAGGAATGAGAATCTTTGAAGCAAGAGAGTGTATCAAATGTTGCAAGTCATTCAATAACTTGACAGGATCGCATTTCTCACCTCAAACAGTTTATTTGTTCTGCTAACTTCATCAAGAATTGGTCTCAAAAAAGATAAAATAAATATAGTTTCGTTCATCACAAAACATTGAGAACAATTGTTCAGAATTGTAGCAACGTTCTGGAGATTTTGTGATTTCGAAATGGGTCTTCAATTCAATCCACTGATCGTGGATTCCAGAAACTGCTTTGGCGATTGATAACCATCTAAAGGGTGGGACAGAAAAACCTATCCGATTTCAAATCCCTTTTTCTCAGAAGAGGGAGCAGGTAGAGTAGTGGGGTAAAAACCGTTAGAAAGCCGGTTTTATGCCATTTGTCAGTAGTCAACATGCCTTGGTCTGGTGAACATCGTGCTTTTGTTATTGAGCGGTTTATCGAATGCGGCGGTTCGATAATTGCTACACAACGTGCTTTTCGAATTCATTTCGGACTCGGGCGTCATGATCCTGTTCCACATCACGCTACGAATAAAGTGTGGGTGTCAAATTTTAGACAGACGAGTTCAGCATTGAAAAAAAAGTCGCCTGGACGTCCCAGGACAGCAACAGGACCTGAAAACGGGGCCAATGTGAGAGCCGCGATTGAACGTTCCCCGCGTCGTTCGGCGCGAAAACATTCGCTCGCTTTGGCGATTTCCAACCGCAGTATTCGGCGCATTTTGCACCGGGACCTCAAAATGCATCCCTGCAAAATGGTTGTTGCACAGGAATTAAGTGAAAGGGATTTTGAAACCCGTACGAACCTGTGTCGCGATCTCCGAGAACTCCCAAACGACGATGTTGTGCTCTTCACGGACGAAGCCCATTTTCACCTTTGTGGTGCCGTTAACAGGCAGAATTTTCGATATTGGAGTGACGAAAATCCTCGAGAAATCCATCAGGAACCCCTCCATAGCCCAAAAGTGACTGTGTGGTGTGCTCTTTCCCGCCTAGGCGTCTGGGGGCCTTACTTTTTTGAAGAAAATGGGCAAACCGTAACGGTCAACAGCGAGCGCTATTGTTTCATGCTGGAAAATTTTCTTAGACTCAAAATAGAAGAAAATGGCGTGGAAAATGTGTGGTTTCAACAGGATGGTGCAACCGCCCACACATCGCGACGATCAATGGACATTCTCAGGGAACTGTTTCCCGGTCGCCTCATTTCCCTGAGAGGTGATCTTGGCCGGCCGCCGCGCTCACCGGATCTCACTCCATGTGACTTCTTCCTTTGGGGTTACCTCAAATCGAAGGTTTACCAGCATCGACCAAGGACCCTTCTTGCTTTACGAAGGGAAATTGCTCGGGCAATTGAAAAAATTCCTGTGGAAATGACGGTGAAAGTCATGGAAAGCTACCGCGAGCGCCTAAATCAGTGTATCCGCTCCCAAGGACGACATTTCAGTGATGTGCTTTTCAAAATCTAAATTTAAAAATGGCATAAAATTTGCGATATGCTAATAAAAAAAAATTTTTGACAAGTTGAGTGGTTTTAATTTTATAACGTTTTGAAATCGGATAGGTTTTTCTGCCCCACCCTGTAGTTTGGCTAAACATGATTAATTTCAGAGGCAATTTATCGTCATTCAGAGTTGCGTAAATTTCATTGTTTTGGTCCGCCGAAGAGAAGAATGCGCAAACCAATAGTAAGCTTCTTTGATGAGGTACTCCAAATGTCGAGGAAGTGCTTGGGCAACTGAACTGGCAACAGCAAGTTGGATAGAATGGCATCCGCACTTAATGAGAATCAAGTTAGGTATTTCTGTTTTCAGTTGAGCATGCACACCAGTGTGTTTTCCAGTCATCACAGATGCGTTGTCGGTGCCAATGCCAACGAGATTTGCCAACTTCAAACCATTTTCTTACAGACTTGATTTCACCGCATTGCAAATAGCCTCAGCATTGCATGCATCCAATCGAATTAAATCCAACAGACTTACCACAATATCGTTTCTCGATTTTGAGTAATATCTGATAATCAAGCCTAATAATGTATTAGTAGAAACATCATTGCTTTCATCAATTATCAAGCTGAAACCACCATCACCAATATCTTCGACTAAATCTTGTTTAAAATATGGAGCCAGAAAATTTTGAATTACAGCTGTGCACGGTGGAGTTTCAAGTCGTTGCAACTTTTACTATCAGAGAAGAGGGATTTGCAAACATTGCCTAAATGATCTGACAGGGAAATGGCACCATGGCAAGCAAGGAAAATAGCAAGTTTACACTCAGCTCTTTTGGTGTCATTATTTTCCACTTTAAAGAAAGAAAGTAGAGTAGATCGCTGATCACTGAAAGGTTTCATGGCTGTCTTATGTTTCGCAGTAGAAATATGTCTATCTGTGTCATATACTTTCGCAGAAACTAGACATTTGCAATACTTACAACGACATTTTGCGCTGTCGCCTTCAATTCGCTGCAAGCAATCTTTATATTTAGGATTATTCAGCCACTCGCTTCTGAACTTTTGGGTGTACTTCTTCTCCTTTTCCATGGTGGTTTACTTTTGTTCGAACACAGATGAAAAGATTATTTTGCTGAAATATTGCCATAACTGAATGCTCTGAACGAATTTTTTCAATAAATCCAGCGAAATTACCACATTCAAGGTTACTGCCACTGTTCTCATGCCAAGCTGCTCCCGAACTGAACAGAATAAGTTGCCCTCTCTCTCCGTCTGTCAGATCAAACCGTTGGACGTCGATTGGACGAGTCCCGAACGAGCAATGAACTCGATTCGAACCAGATAATGCTATGAAACTTTTGTAATTTTGAGTAGTTACCATGCATGGAGACAAAAATTGTGTATAAAATGCTCAAAACAAGCTAGATATTTTACTTTTAAAGAGATTTGCTTATACATACTCGATACGTATCTTCAACACTAAATTTTATGAATAGGATCAAAACGGGCTATGAACGAGTTAAGCTAGTAAAATAAGGGGCTAAAAAACGCGCTAGGGCTAAATGCAAATTTTCGAGGGCTAAAAGAGATTGAAAAGGGCTAAATTTAGCCCGTTTCGATATAAAAAACGCCAAACGTCTTCCGAAATATACAAATTTATATATTATTAATATTTTTTTACCGAATTTCTTTTGTTTTGTGCGCATATGGCCGTGCAGTGGCCGAATGTACAGAGCGCTTGCGTTCTGTGCTGCCTGCACGGGTTCGAGTCCTGTACGCGGCAGTTGGCAAGAAAAGCGCTGACGCGGCAAATCAGGGTCCTGCCTGCAGTATGGTCACTGTCCTCAGGGAATGTCACCTGGGCACTAAACGAGAGCAAATAAGGCGTTAAAGCTAGGGCGTTACTTGGGCCTGGGGAACCCCTATCATGTACACTCCCTGAAAAGTATCATGTCAATGATCTCAGCCACTCTCTACTAAAAACAGAAAAAGGCTCGGTATATACCATATACCTTTTGTTATTACATTAGGAATCTCATTGAACACATTAGTTTTGATGGGTTTGTGTCTGTGACGCTCAAAAGGATGCTTAATGACCGTATTTGTGACACTAATGACCGTATTTGTGACACTAATGACCGTATTTGTGATACTAGTGACCGTATCTGTGATACTAGCGACCGTATCTGTGATTCTAATGAGTGTATCTGTTATATCAATGACTGTATCTGTGATACTAATGACCATATCTCTGATACTAGTGACCGTATTTGTGATACTATTGAAGGTATCTAAAATATTAGTGACGGTATCTGTGATACTGATGTCCGTATCTCCGATCCTAATGATCGTATTTGTGATTCTAATGTCCTTTTCTGTGATATTAGTGACCGTATCTGTGATACTAGTGACCGTATCTGTGATACTAACGACTGTATCTGTGATACTAGTAATCGTATCTGTGATACTAGTGACCGTATCTGTGATACTAGTGCCTGTATCTGTGATACTAGTGACGGTATCTGTGATACTAATGTCTGTAACAGTGATACTAATGTCCGTATCCGTGGTACTAATGACCGTATCTGTGATACTAACGACTGTATCTGTGATACTAATGACCGTATCTTCAAAATTAATGACCGTATCTGTGATACTAATAACTGTAACTGTGATACTAGCGACCGTATCTGTGATACTAATGATCGTATCTGTGATACTAGTGATCGTATCTGTTATACTGATGACCGTATTTGTGATACTAATGCCCGCATCTGTGATTCTAATGACCGTATCTGTGATACTAATGAGTGTATCCGTGAAAATAATGACCGTATCTGAGATTCTAGTGACCGTATCTGTAAACTAATGACGGCATCATCTGTGATTCTAATAACTGTAACTGTGATACTATTGACCGTATCTGTGATACTAGTGAACTTATCTGTGATTCTAGTGACCGTATCTGTGATACTTATGACCGTATCTGTGATGCTAGTGACCGTATCTGTGATACTAATGACGGTATTTGTGATACTAATAACCGTATTTGTTTTCTAATAGCAGTATTTGTCATTAATGATTGTATCTGTGATACTAACAACCGTCTATATGATTCTAATGACCGTATCTGGGATACTTATGATATTGTCTATGATAATAGTGACTGTATCTGTGATACTAGTGACTGTATTTATGATTCTAATGTCCGTATCTGTGATATTAGTGACCGTATCTGTGATACTAGTGGCTCTATCTGTAATACTAGTGACCGTATCTGTGATACAAATGACCGTATCTGTGATACTGATATCTGCATCTGTAATCCTAATGACCGTCTCTGTGATACTAATGACCGTATTTGTGTTACTAATGACTGTATCCGTGATTCTAATGACTGAATCTGTGATACTAATGACCGTATATGTAATACTAGTGACCGTATCTGTGATCCTAATCATCGTATCTGTGATACTAATGTCCGCATTTGTGATCCTAATCACCGTATCTGTGATACATATAACAGTATCTGTGACACTAATGGCCGTATATGTGATCCCAATGATCGTATTTGTGTGCCAATGACTGTATTTTTGATACTAGTGACCGTATCTATGATACTAATGACTGCATCTGTGACAGCAATGACTGTACCTGTGATACATATGACCATATCTGTGATACTGGTGATCGTATCTGTGATACTAGTGACCGTATCTGTGATACTGATGACCGTCTGTGATCCTAATCACCTTATCTGTGATACTAATGTCCGTATTTGTGATGTTAGTAACCATGTCTGTGATACTAGTGACCGTATCTGTGATACTAGTGACCGTATATGTGATACTGATGACCGTATCTGTGATCCTAATCATCGTATCTGTGATACTCATGTCCGCATTTGTGATCCTAATCACCGTATCTGTGATACATATAACAGTATCTGTGACACTAATGGCCGTATCTGTGATCCCAATGACCGTATTTGTGTGCCAATGACTGTATTTTTGATACTAGTGACCGTACCTATGATACTAATGACTGCATCTGTGACAGCAATGACTGTACCTGTGATACATATGACCATATCTGTGATACTGGTGATCGTATCTGTGATACTAGTGACCGTATCTGTGATACTGATGACCGTCTGTGATCCTAATCACCTTATCTGTGATACTAATGTCCGTATTTGTGATGTTAATAACCATGTCTGTGATACTAGTGACCGTATCTGTGACAATAATGACCGTATCTGTGTACCTATGAAGGTATCTGTGATACTAGTGACCGTATTTTTGATACAAATGACTGCATCTGTGATAGCAATGACTGTACCACTGTGATACATGTTTCCGTTTCTGTGATACTAGAGACCGTATCTGTGAAACTAATGACCATATATGTGATAGTAACGATTGTATCTGTGGTACTAGTGACCGTATCTGTGATTCTAATGACAGTATCTGCGTTAATAGTAACCCAAGTTGTGACACTTATATGTGTATCTGTGATACTAATGACCGTATCTGTGATACTTGTTACCCAGTATGTGACTTTTAGGTCCGTATCTGTGATACTCAGGACCGTATCTGTTATACTACATTAGTAAGCCTAGATATGACACTTGTGTCCGTTACATATGTGTCCGACCATTCCTGAAATATTAATGAACGTGTCTGTGATAATAATGACTGCATCTGTGACGCTAAAGACGTTATCATTGACCTTATCTGTGTTACTAATATATAAATTATCTGTGATACGATTGACCACATCTGTGGTACTAATATTCAGATCTGTGATTCTGATGACAGTATCTGTGGTACTAATGGCCGTATCTGTGATACTCAGGACCGTATCTGTTATACTACATTAGTAAGCCTAGATATGACACTTGTGTCCGTTACATATGTGTCCGACCATTCCTGAAATATTAATGAACGTGTCTGTGATAATAATGACCGCATCTGTGACGCTAAAGACGTTATCATTGACCTTATCTGTGTTACTGATAAATTATCTGTGATACGATTGACCACATCTGTGGTACTAATAATCAGATCTGTGATTCTGATGACAGTATCTGTGGTACTAATGGCCGTATCTGTGATACGAGTTTCCCCAGTGCATAAGTACTAGAATGTTTTAGTAGCGAGAACTGTTAGGATAGATATGTATATATTTGTTTGTCCTACCTTGAAACTTGCTCGTTGCCTCTTCCATTGGTTTTCAGACGCTCAGCATTCACCCAAGGAACGTTGCTCCGATTGCGGCCGCTGAACACTCGAGGGAAATCCAAATTCAGGTTCCACATTTTGGCCGCAGTTTTCTACGTTGACGTATGTCGTTGGCGGCATGACCTCCTCTCCCAGCGCCACCGCCACGGCGACCTGCTGTCATCACCTGACCGCCGCGGCGGTGAGGCCAAAAGTTGGGGCAGCGGGAGGGCGTTCACTTCCGGCGATGTTTGGAGTCCAACTTGCATCAACTTCACCCAATCACACAGGGTGTCCACACAACTGTGTCCACTCACCCATGTGTGTATATAGGATACCAATGCAAGCGTGAGAAGCAGATCAGAAATATTCCGTTAAATGACTGCGGTATCATATATACTGTACATACAGTGCATCGGTCAGTGGGTACATTTGTGTGGACACCCTGTAGAACAAAGTGGGTTTGCTGGGCGGACTCGGTCGATAGTTGTTCGTTTATGTTATATATCTTTTTCTCACCTCGTACAATTTTCATTACATTCAAATGTCGAGGTGTAAGGATAAGACTTCAAAAGCTTCTGATACTATCTCGCGTATCGTTGATACCATTCATTTCGTATCATGAATACCAAACATTTAGAAACAAGGGCTCAAATATTTTCCTCTAAATATAAGTTTCATTTATTTTGAGTTTTATTATCAAAATGACAATGTCCTTCGTGTCAAATGTAAAAGTGAGGTAAATTTTGGAGAATTTCTTTACTGAGAAGCAGGCAGCTGCATATTTTTGAAGTATGAAGAAAACGAGGGCTTATTAGCGTTCCAATATATTTAGCAAAAGAGCAAACGCACAGTAAATGGGTCAACACACAGTAAATGGGTCAACACACAGTAAATGGGTCAACACACAGTAAATGGGTCAACACACAGTAAATGGGTCAACACACAGTAAATGGGTCAACACACAGTAAATGGGTCAACACACAGTAAATGGGTCAACACACAGTAAATGGGTCAACACACAGTAAATGGGTCAACACACAGTAAATGGGTCAACATACAGTAAATGTGTCAACACACAGTAAATGGGTCAACACACAGTAAATGGGTCAACACACAGTAAATGGGTCAACACACAGTAAATGGGTCAACACACAGTAAATGGGTCAACACACAGTAAATGGGTCAACACACAGTAAATGGGTCAACACGCAGTAAATGGGTCAACACACAGTAAATGGGTCAACACACAGTAAATGGGTCAACACACAGTAAATGGGTCAACACACAGTAAATGGGTCAACACACAGTAAATGGGTCAACACACAGTAAATGGGTCAACACACAGTAAATGGGTCAACACACAGTAAATGGGTCAACACACAGTAAATGGGTCAACACACAGTAAATGGGTCAACACACAGTAAATGGGTCAACACACAGTAAATGGGTCAACACACAGTAAATGGGTCAACACACAGTAAATGGGTCAACACACAGTAAATGGGTCAACACACAGTAAATGGGTCAACACACAGTAAATGGGTCAAAATACAGAGTAAATGCATCAACAACAAAGTAAAGGAATCACCCACACAGTAAACAAATCAACACGCAGAGTAAATGAGGCAGCGCACACAAGCCGACCGTAAGATGCACAGCAAAAGAACAAAATCAAATGCTACTTAGAGCAAGTCTGACGCGAACACTTTGTGTCTCTAACGGGTAGGTGCTGGTGACATACAGCAAGACACTTCATTACTAACTGGTAAGCATTAGTCAAATCTAGCAAAACCTCCTATGACTAACTGATGTAATGGTCCTTGATGAAATATAGCAAGGAACACTTCTACTGACAATCGCCACTAAACACAACAATCAGCCACTAGTGAATAGAAGCACAACAAAACTAGCAAGACCCCGTGCACTAGTTGCCAGAACACCAACATTGGGCACTAGCAGCACACTAGTGAGGCACAGGGGCGGCAGGCACAACACACGCACATGGCGGCGCCGCACCTATGTGCACATGTGCAACACCAACACATGAGGTGCACTCCGCACTTTTTATAAAACAAAACAAGCGAAAAATAAATCTTTGAGAACCCATCAATACTCTCAAATGCACACCTCGTGTAGGCGTGTAGCAACAGGCATGTGTACGCGTGCAGTCAATACGCGCACACATGACAGCATGTGATAGTGAAGCATATTAGTTCTTCCTTTGTTGACCGTGACATTTTGTCGGTATCAGAGCAGGGCAAATTTTGTTGGACTTGTGTACGATCTATTTATTATTATATCAATTTGATTATTTGATGGGCATCTCGCAGAAAATATTCAGTGCAAGGCTAATTATTTGTAAACTTCAACAAGAACGAAATGACTTCTTGCACGCGTCAAAGTTCTCTCCAGCTTCTCCCACCGATTTGACTCCAGCGAAAAAGACTCGAACGTGTTCAAGTATGCCTCATAGTCATCCCGCCCTCCTAGTACAGTCGGCCTCCCATCGAGCAGCATCATCTGGTGGCCCCATCGTCCAGTCAAGAGGGGTTGTCCCGCCCACACTTCCCCAGTCTCCGTGTTGAACATCTCGACTTCGGAACGCGTCCGCCACCCTCCCGTTATCATTATGTTCGAGCCGTACCAGAGGCATGCATAAAGTGATCGTTCTCGTGCAATGTTAGCAACTTGCCGCCATTCAGTTCCGTCCCTCGACCTCTCGTTCACCCAAATTTCATTCCCGTGACTGCCAGCACCCACGATGTACGCGTGGGTGCCGTTTGTGACGGAGCAATGATAGTCGTCTGCATCAAAAGGCAAATTCAGAGTTGAAAAACTCTGTGTCTCGCCATCAAACGCGACGAGGTGGCGTCTATAGATGAACCAGACGATGGACTGACCTATTGAAACTGCGGTGTGGTAGGCCATAGTCATCGGGGCTGCAGGCACGGCCTCCCACCCACCGCCTGGGGAGGTGAGGCTGATCTTGTGACAGTCATCAGTTCGTTCACTTCCTGTCCACCCCCCGCACACCACCACGTGTTGTCCTGACGTCGCCGCCGCAGGAGCTGCAAGAGGCTCCGGCAGCTCAGGGAAGGACTCGAGGTTCACCTGCTCCACAGTCCGCAGTTTGCCACCGCCCCCCAAGCCTCCAAGGATCACGGCTCTGCCTGCACACAATACAAACACCTCATACAATTCACTCACACAAGCGTTGCCTCAACAAATTCATACTCATGAATGACTTGAGACTACAACAATTGGCAGTTTTAAATACGACCAATTGACAGCCAGAATAAGTTCACAAATTAATCCTATATTATTTTTTTGAAATTGTGCAATACATTTTCCCAGCGATGAGACTCTTTGGACTCAATTTTCCTTTCTACTTTATTTTTTTCTTATAAGCTGAATTGATTCCCGCGTTTTTTATTTCCTTAAATAGGGAAAATTTCCGCCCAAAGTAAATTAGTCGAAGTTTTCATTTGTGACACAGATTCTAAATCTGCCATAATGCTCGCGCCCTCAAATTTAGGGCAAAATTTTATGAAAGTTTTGCCTTGAATGTTAATTATAAATTGGTGGTGTGCAGAGCTGCAAAACTATTTTGTATATCCATTCGTTGTGGGCCGCTGTTATGCGCAGCTATTTTACACCGTTGTAATTAGATCATTTTGTTAACTCAATAGACTAACATGATCTAATTCAATAGACTAACAATAGAGTAACTTATAAATCCATCTCAATAGTACCCGCGTTAGAAATATTCTTGTACTTGTGCACTGGTGAAGCACGTATCACAGATACGGTCATTGAGCGTCCTATAAGAGCGTGAAAGAGAGACGGACCAGCCAATGTGATGCGTTCAATGAGATTCCTTGTAATAACATTGCAGAAATTACGCGCATAAATATCAATAAATTTATTTATATGCTAGGAGACACTTGGCGTTTTATTTTATGAGTATGATAATTAGATTCTTTTGATAATTCAGCAGACGAACATAATGATATTTTCCAAGTTAAGGACTTAAGTTACGAAATAAGTGGTGTATTTGTTGCAAAATGGAGGTAATGAAACTCTGTTCATCTTCAATTCGTATCACAGATACAAGTAATTTCGTAAAGCAGATTCCAGCTTGTATCAAAGATACCACTAATTTAGGGCTACAAACATACTTCACAAGTATGTCACATCGTGTTTGACTCCCGTCACTTCATATCACTGATACCCGTTGGCTTGTCTTTCTAACCGAATTATACCTGTTGTGTATTTATTTATATACTAGTATACACGGTCATCAAAAATGAAGGGATTCTATATTTTCCTAATAATTTTCGTGCAGATGTGAATGAAAAACAAAGATTCCATCCTAACAGTACCCGTGATAAAATTATATGTACTGGTGCACTGCTGTAACTCGTATCACAGATACGGTTATTAAAGCATCCTTGTGAGCGTCACAGGGAGACGGAAGAAACGGACACCAAACAAATGAACTCACCAAAGGTATTATTAGGTAAAATTTATTTATATATTATTTGTTGGATGTCCAATTCTTAAGAAACACAGGATGTGTATTTATTTGTTTGGTATTCGTTTCGACTTCGTCTGAGTTTCCGGTATCATCGATACCGGATTCCTCAGTGTAACATTAAAAGATGTCTTTTACATGCATTGATAAGTTTGACATATTATCAGGAAAGGATAAGTTAGGATATGTTACGTTAGGTTAGCATAGGTTAGGTTGTGTATACGGAATTTATTCACGGGTTCCCCTAGCTTAACGATGACATTGTCTGTGGAATTTCAACGGGTCCTGCTACAACCTAATAATACCCTTGGTTTATTTGTTCGGAGTCCGCTTCTTCCTTTTCTCTTTCACGCTTGTAAGGATAGTTATCAGGAATGTCTCTGTGAAAAGAGTTTCACCAGTGCGCTAGTGCAAGAATGTTTTTCCACGGGTACTGGTAGCATGGTTATATTTGTACATCACACATTATATTGTTATCCACATCTGGATAATTTTTTAGAAAAGTGTCGAATCCCGTCATTTTTGACGCTCCCTGCACACTAGTACTATAATAAGAGCCGCGTCAGTCCGTCCGTCCGCCCGTTTGTCCGTCTGTCCGTCCGAGCGTCATTGACCTTTAATGACCTCGAACTTCCGTTTTATGACCGACATTCGCGCATATAGCCTGAACTCCATGCTGATGTTGTCGCGTGGAGTATGAGGAATTAGAGCGAACAAGCACGTATTTATAATGCCTATTTAGCAACGTTTGTCACGAGTGAATGTTAGCTCTAACTTGAAAACATCGCAGCTTTTTTCAATGGTGCTGGTGCTAAAGTATTTAAATTAGCACAAGTGCACAGTGCAAATTATTACAGTGTGTTGAAATAAGACTGTTGCTGATATTTTCCTTTCGTAGAATAATACAAAGAGTTGTAAAATATTCTGAATGTTCACAATGAAGCGCCAAGAAACGCACGATTTTGTTGATCAGTGAACCTTGAATATAGCCAGTATTTGATAACATCATTTGGCTCCACTACCGCCCTGTCAATGTTGGTCACTGCCTGTGAGCGCTGGCTGCTGAAGTCCTTCATGCCACCGCTTGATGGGTGCTGCTGAATGTGACCGACGTACACAGCGTTGTTTGTGTGTTTGTTTGTGTTATATTGACACATGTGTGATGTACACAGTGTTGTTTGTGTGTTTGTTTGTGTTATATTGACACATGTGTGACGTACACAGCGTTGTTTGTGTGTTTGTTTGTGTTATATTGACACATGTGTGACGTACACAGCGTTGTTTGTGTGTTTGTTTGTGTTATATTGACACATGTGTGACGTACACAGCGTTGTTTGTGTGTTTGTTTGTGTTATATTGACACATGTGTGACGTACACAGCGTTGTTTGTGTGTTTGTTTGTGTTATATTGACACATGTGTGACGTACACAGCGTTGTTTGTGTGTTTGTTTGTGTTATATTGACACATGTGTGACGTACACAGCGTTGTTTGTGTGTTTGTCTGTGTTATATTGACACATGTGTGATGTACCCAGTGTTGGTTGTGTGTTTGTTTGTGTTATATTGACACATGTGTGATGTACACAGCGTTGTTTGTGTGTTTTTCTGTGTTATATTGACACATGTGTGATGTACCCAGTGTTGGTTGTGTGTTTGTTTGTGTTATATTGACACATGTGTGACGTACACAGCGTTGTTTGTGTGTTTGTTTGTGTTATATTGACACATGTGTGACGTACACAGTGTTGTTTGTGTGTTTGTTTGTGTTATATTGACACATGTGTGACGTACACAGCGTTGTTTGTGTGTTTGTTTGTGTTATATTGACACATGTGTGACGTACACAGCGTTGTTTGTGTGTTTGTTTGTGTTATATTGACACATGTGTGACGTACACAGTGTTGTTTGTGTGTTTGTTTGTGTTATATTGACACATGTGTGATGTACACAGCGTTGTTTGTGTGTTTGTTTGTGTTATATTGACACATGTGTGACGTACACAGCGTTGTTTGTGTGTTTGTTTGTGTTATATTGACACATGTGTGACGTACACAGCGTTGTTTGTGTGTTTGTTTGTGTTATATTGACACATGTGTGACGTACACAGCGTTGTTTGTGTGTTTGTTTGTGTTATATTGACACATGTGTGACGTACACAGCGTTGTTTGTGTGTTTGTTTGTGTTATATTGACACATGTGTGATGTACACAGTGTTGTTTGTGTGTTTGTTTGTGTTATATTGACACATGTGTGACGTACACAGCGTTGTTTGTGTGTTTGTTTGTGTTATATTGACACAGTGACGTACACAGCGTTGTTTGTGTGTTTGTTTGTATTATGTTGACATATGCGTGACGTACACAGCGTTGTTTGTGTTTTTGTTTGTGTTATATTGACATATGTGTGACGTACACAACGTTGTTTGTGTGTTTGTTTGTGTTATGTTGACATATGCGTGACGTACACAGCGTTGTTTGTGTGTTTGTTTGTGTTATATTGACATATGTGTGACGTACACAGCGTTGTTTGTGTGTTTGTTTGTGTTATATTGACATATGTGTGACGTACACAACGTTGTTTGTGTGTTTGTTTGTGTTATGTTGACATATGCGTGACGTACACAGTGTTGTTTGTGTGTTTGTTTGTGTTATATTGACACATGTGTGACGTACACAGCGTTGTTTGTGTGTTTGTTTGTGTTATATTGACACAGTGACGTACACAGCGTTGTTTGTGTGTTTGTTTGTGTTATATTGACATATGTGTGACGTACACAGCGTTGTTTGTGTGTTTGTTTGTGTTATATTGACACAGTGACGTACACAGCGTTGTTTGTGTGTTTGTTTGTGTTATATTGACACAGTGACGTACACAGCGTTGTTTGTGTGTTTGTTTGTGTTATATTGACACATGTGTGACGTACACAGCGTTGTTTGTGTGTTTGTTTGTGTTATATTGACACAGTGACGTACACAGCGTTGTTTGTGTGTTTGTTTGTGTTATATTGACATATGTGTGACGTACACAGCGTTGTTTGTGTGTTTGTTTGTGTTATATTGACACAGTGACGTACACAGCGTTGTTTGTGTGTTTGTTTGTGTTATATTGACACAGTGACGTACACAGCGTTGTTTGTGTGTTTGTTTGTATTATGTTGACATATGCGTGACGTACACAGCGTTGTTTGTGTTTTTGTTTGTGTTATATTGACATATGTGTGACGTACACAGCGTTGTTCATGTGTTTGTTTGTGTTATATTGACACAGTGACGTACACAGCGTTGTTTGTGTGTTTGTTTGTGTTATATTGACACAGTGACGTACACAGCGTTGTTTGTGTGTTTGCTTGTGTTATATCGACACAGTGACGTACACAGCGTTTTTTGTGTGTGTTTGTGTTATATTGACACAGTGACGTACATAGCGTTGTTTGTGTGTTTGTTTGTGTTATATCGACACAGTGACGTACACAGTGTTGTTTGTGTGTTTGTTTGTGTTATATCGACACAGTGACGTACACAGTGTTGTTTGTGTGTATGTTTGTGTTATATTGACACAGTGACTTACACAGCGTTGTTTGTGTGTTTGTTTGTGTTATATCGACACAGTGACGTACACAGTGTTGTTTGTGTGTTTGTTTATGTTATATTGACACAGTGACGTACACAGCGTTTTTTGTGTGTATGTTTGTGTTATATCGACACAGTGACGTACACAGCGTTGTTTGTGTGTTTGTTTATGTTATATTGACACAGTGACGTACACAGCGTTGTTTGTGTGTTTATGTTATATTGACACAGTGACGTACACAGCGTTGTTTGTTTGTCGGTTTGTGTTATATTGACACAGCGACGTACACAGCGTTGTTAGTTTGTTTGTTTGTTTGTCTTATATTGACACAGCGGCGTACACAGCGTTGTTTGTTTGTTTGTTTGTTTGTGTTATATTAACACAGTGACGTACACAGCGTTGTTTGTTTGTTTGTTTGTTTGTGTTATATTGACACAGCGACGTACACAGCGTTGTTTGTTTGTTTGTTTGTGTTATATTGACACAGTGACGTACACAGCGTTGTTTGTTTGTTTGTGTTATATTGACACAGCGACGTACACAGCGTTGTTTGTTTGTTTGTTTGTTTGTGTTATATTGACACAGCGACGTACACAGCGTTGTTTGTTTGTTTGTTTGTTTGTTTGTGTTATATTGACACAGCGACGTACACAGCGTTGTTTGTTTGTTTGTTTGTTTGTGTTATATTGACACAGCGACGTACACAGCGTTGTTTGTTTGTTTGTTTGTGTTATATTGACACAGCGACGTACACAGCGTTGTTTGTTTGTTTGTTTGTTTGTTTGTGTTATATTGACACAGCGACGTACACAGCGTTGTTTGTTTGTTTGTTTGTTTGTGTTATATTGACACAGCGACGTACACAGCGTTGTTTGTGTGTTTGTTTGTATTATATTGTCACAGCGACGTACACAGCGTTGTTTGTGTGTTTGTTTGTGTTATATTGACACAGTGACGTACACAGCGTTGTTTGTGTGTTTGTTTGTGTTATATTGACACAGTGACGTACACAGCGTTGTTTGTGTGTTTGTTTGTATTATGTTGACATATGCGTGACGTACACAGCGTTGTTTGTGTTTTTGTTTGTGTTATATTGACATATGTGTGACGTACACAGCGTTGTTCATGTGTTTGTTTGTGTTATATTGACACAGTGACGTACACAGCGTTGTTTGTGTGTTTGTTTATGTTATATTGACACAGTGACGTACACAGCGTTGTTTGTGTGTTTGCTTGTGTTATATCGACACAGTGACGTACACAGCGTTTTTTGTGTGTATGTTTGTGTTATATTGACACAGTGACGTACATAGCGTTGTTTGTGTGTTTGTTTGTGTTATATCGACACAGTGACGTACACAGTGTTGTTTGTGTGTTTGTTTGTGTTATATCGACACAGTGACGTACACAGTGTTGTTTGTGTGTATGTTTGTGTTATATTGACACAGTGACTTACACAGCGTTGTTTGTGTGTTTGTTTGTGTTATATCGACACAGTGACGTACACAGTGTTGTTTGTGTGTTTGTTTATGTTATATTGACACAGTGACGTACACAGCGTTTTTTGTGTGTATGTTTGTGTTATATCGACACAGTGACGTACACAGCGTTGTTTGTGTGTTTGTTTATGTTATATTGACACAGTGACGTACACAGCGTTGTTTGTGTGTTTATGTTATATTGACACAGTGACGTACACAGCGTTGTTTGTTTGTTGGTTTGTGTTATATTGACACAGCGACGTACACAGCGTTGTTAGTTTGTTTGTTTGTTGGTTTTCTTATATTGACACAGCGGCGTACACAGCGTTGTTTGTTTGTTTGTTTGTGTTATATTGACACAGTGACGTACACAGCGTTGTTTGTTTGTTTGTTTGTTTGTGTTATATTGACACAGCGACGTACACAGCGTTGTTTGTTTGTTTGTTTGTGTTATATTGACACAGTGACGTACACAGCGTTGTTTGTTTGTTTGTGTTATATTGACACAGCGACGTACACAGCGTTGTTTGTTTGTTTGTTTGTTTGTGTTATATTGACACAGCGACGTACACAGCGTTGTTTGTTTGTTTGTTTGTTTTTTTGTGTTATATTGACACAGCGACGTACACAGCGTTGTTTGTTTGTTTGTTTGTGTTATATTGACACAGCGACGTACACAGCGTTGTTTGTTTGTTTGTTTGTTTGTGTTATATTGACACAGCGACGTACACAGCGTTGTTTGTTTGTTTGTTTGTTTGTGTTATATTGACACAGCGACGTACACAGCGTTGTTTGTTTGTTTGTTTGTTTGTGTTATATTGACACAGCGACGTACACAGCGTTGTTTGTGTGTTTGTTTGTATTATATTGTCACAGCGACGTACACAGCGTTGTTTGTGTGTTTGTTTGTGTTATATTGACACAGTGACGTACACAGCGTTGTTTGTGTGTTTGTTTGTATTATATTGTCACAGCGACGTACACAGCGTTGTTTGTGTGTTTGTTTGTATTATATTGTCACAGCGACGTACACAGCGTTGTTTGTGTGTTTGTTTGTGTTATATTAACACAGCGACGCACACAGCGTTGTTTATGAGTTTGAGCCCGCGGCTCGTTGCAAACATTGGAGATGTTCTCCTTAACTTGGAATATTAGAAATTAACGGCAATTCTGAACTTGAACTGCATGTTAACGAGTCGGTTGGGTCTGGAAAGAACGCACATTTTGAAGTGTGTTTATATTCTTCAAACCCACCCCCAAATTCGATACTTACACAGACCCTCTCCTAAAATTTCCCCTCAGCCTTGCCCACAACGGAGAAGAGGGCGGCTATTCACTCACCAGGCTTGGTGGACACGCAGATGTAGCCCCGCTGGCTGTGCTGCTCAGCGTAGCAGGCTTCACCAGACGCGCAGATCTCAGGCACCGTGCACGGTTCCCGGCAGGTGAAGCCAGGCGCGCTGGTGTCGTCAACGCACACTTTCTGGGGAGGGCAACTGGCTGTGAAACCGCACCCATTCTTGAAGCTGCCGTTTTCACCATCGGTATCTCGAATGTCACTCTCGTCGTTAGTACAATTATCCCCGATTTCGCACGGATTCCTGCAGAAAAATTCTTCACTCGTGGTATTGTTGTTGATACATTTTTCTCCGATCTTGCAGTTGTCGCTGTAGCCGCACCCGACCTTCCTAGCACAAGACGTGCTGTTTGAAGCATGTCGCTCCTGTGATGTCATGTTTTCGAAGAACTCCTGCATGACCGTGCCATCCACAGAACACCCCAACCAGTCAAACCAATCTTCTTGGAACATGCTCTGAATTTTTTCGAGCCTGTATTGGATTGGGACGGGCCTCTGGAGGGTCTGGTCTAGATCAGGCAGGGGGACGGTCCCCACGGTGAGGATGCGGGTTGGGGGAAGCCCCAGCAACTTGAACACGTCCGGAGCTCGTTCGGTGTCACAATGCGTGACATCTCTATTGAAGTTGTCCACAACATCATAAAATGAGGGGTTTTTGCGCAAGTTTTGGGTGAAAGATGACGAGACGCAGCGATGTCGGTCAATTTTTTCCGAAGGGCGGGTGGCTTTCTCAGCAAATAGTTTCATTATCAGGAGCCGTGAGCCAAAGTGTGTCGTGTCTTGGTAATGTGTGCCAAAAGCTGCGATGAAATCCGAAAAAGCTTTTCGACTTTTTTCTGCACCTGGGTTTTCCGCTGCCAAGCTCAACTTTCTTAAAGCCCTGTGGAAGTTGGGCGTGAAGGTGGGCCTGGTGTTGAGGTTAACTGACACGGTGTGTGTTTGACATCGCGCCTCTGCCAGGACTACTTCTCCACCACGCTGGAAGAATTGAACAAGTTTTTCTTCTTCATCATCCACACTGGAAGCAAACTCACTGGACGAGGTGGCGCACCGACGTCGACTTCCTACCATGACGTCATCTTCTGATATGAAGGACACTGATTCACTAACTGCAGCTTCATATTCATAATAGTTGTAAACAGAGCGCATGGAAAGGGAGGACAGGTGAGGACAACGCAAGTCCTGAACAGCTTTTCCAATGAAATTGTTCCATTCAAGTGCGTTAGCGCAGTCTGTGGCGGTAGACGCAGCTGTGAAGATTTCGTGCTTCAAGCCTGAGTTCGGATTGTGAAGCGTGTCAACATCACGTGGGTCAACTCCTAGCATTGCCAAGCTTACTATCGAAGCGTTGACGGTTAAGAAGCGCGGCGCGTAGCTATACCCGCAGACCGGATAGCGTTCGACCACATGATCAGAGGTGCTGGTGCCCTGACCCCCCACAGGAGGAGTCAGGCAGCTGCCCACCGCCAGCGCTGACATCAGGAGACGCATCAGGTCGTTGGCTGGCATCATGTCCTCCACCTATAAAGAAATATACGTAGAGTTATTTACGACGGCTCGAGTTTACTGCTCATCAAAGCTACTTAGCTCTAAAGAAGTTACCTGACCGACATATACAAGCGCTACGAGACTTGACGGTTTAATGCGAGACATTGCTTATCAGTTCACCATTCTGATCTGCAAGAGATGTGGACGACACCTCTGATGGAGAATGAGTAATTCCTTCAAGATTCAATGACACAACTCTGTCAAATGTGGTCTCCAATAATACTCAAGTAAGAAGTTTACGAGTCAAGCGCTGCCTGCCTTCAGTACTCGAAACAAAACGCACAATTTGCAAAAACAGAATACGACAAGATTGATGAGGGACTGAGCGGGTCAGTTTCACGCTTTCCCCACACCAGCAGACAGCCAAACTGTAATGGTTAGCACGACCGCTCCCAGGGGGACTATGTGAGAGCCCGAGTTAAAGGTTAGGTAGGCTTCCTTTTGTCAAATAGAATAGGTTTTTGTTTTGTTACGAACCATCTTTTTCGGTTCACTGCTGTCCTGTTTTTCAGCACCAACTACTTTATTCTTCAACTTTTTCTTGTTTCATGAACTTCTTTCAAAGCTTCCTGTTTTTGTGCACCTTGTGCATAGATTTCTCGTTCCCTCAACTTTATACTAAATGGTGCCTTCCTCCTTCCTCTCTTAGAACATCTTTGTCGTGGTTAAGGGAGGCTAAAACTTTCTTATAAAATAATAATAATGGTTAGCACATCCAATACATCAACAATGACAATTGCAACAATTTGGACCGCTACTTCACAAATTTCCTGCCCTGTTTATCACTCTAGATCTAAATCACACCACATAACTACCAAACGGCCATATAACAATACAAGCATATCACTACGCCACTACTTTTACACCCAACCACACTACCAAACTACCAGACGGCCATATAACAATACAAGCATATCACTACGCCACTACTTTTACACCCAACCACACTACCAAACTACCAAACGGCCATATAACAATACAAGCATATCACTACGCCACTACTTTTACACCCAACCACACTACCAAACTACCAAACGGCCATATAACGATACAAGCATATCACTACGCCACTACTTCTACACCCAACCACACTACCAAACTACAAAACGGCCATATAACGATACAAGCATATCACTACGCCACTACTTCTACACCCAACCACACTACCAAACTACCAAACGGCCATATAACGATACAAGCATATCACTGCGCCACTACTTCTACACCCAACCACACTACCAAACTACAAAACGGCCATATAACGATACAAGCATATCACTACGCCACTACTTCTACACCCAACCACACTACCAAACTACCAAACGGCCATATAACGATACAAGCATATCACTGCGCCACTACTTCTACACCCAACCACACTACCAAACTACCAAACGGCCATATAACAATACAAGCATATCACTACGCCACTACTTCTACACCCAACCACACTACCAAACTACAAAACGGCCATATAACGATACAAGCATATCACTACGCCACTACTTCTACACCCAACCACACTACCAAACTACAAAACGGCCATATAACGATACAAGCATATCACTACGCCACTACTTCTACACCCAACCACACTACCAAACTACAAAACGGCCATATAACGATACAAGCATATCACTACGCCACTACTTCTACACCCAACCACACTACCAAACTACAAAACGGCCATATAACGATACAAGCATATCACTACGCCACTACTTCTACACCCAACCACACTACCAAACTACAAAACGGCCATATAACGATACTCGATCATGCTACCCTTCTTTCAAAAAAACTTGGCTGGACCCCAAAGTGGAAAGATTTCATTTGCACAAAACTCGACAAGCTTTCTCATTGTCTTTGACAGTTACCGTTCATTTGACCTGGGGCAGAAAGTACTCTTAGTTCCTGGAGCTCTTTTTTTTTTGGGATAAGCTTCCACCGCACGTAAATTCTCTCATACTGTGAGAGAATTCAAGGCAACAGTGTCACGCCATATTGTATCTCTATGGAGAATAACGTACTGCAACAAGGCGTTGTAAATTCAAGCAAACGATCAACAGTTTGCCTTAAATCTGCTCACTGCTTCTGTGAGGTTAGCAATTATTGACCTGTAAAGCGCGATTGATTATGCGAAAACTATGCTCATCTAACCTCGTAAATGCGCTATATCAAATGAGCACTTTTCAGTGATTAACTATGCATATTGATACTTTATTCCCCTAAAGATGAATTACTTCACAATAAATAATTTCAATGTTCGCAGCCTCGATGATATTATGAATGATATAAGGATAATGTTGATCAATCGTGAAATCGACATTTTGTGCGCATCTGAAACATGATTCGACTCGCCAGTCGGAAGTTCATGCTTTAATATCACAGGGTTATGACGGAATCAATTTGAAAGAGCTAGCGGTTCATGTATTTTCTCTGAAACAGTTCACTCCCTATTTCCGATCAGAGAAAAATGTGAAGACATAAAAATAGCTTTGGAAAATTCTCCAGAAAACAAACACAAGTCTTTCGTTATCGGCAAACTTTGCAGACACCAATCAGCTGTTCCATCTCCAACATTAGAGTCAGTAACGTAGCTTAAATTGATCTCAACGGCCAAAAAGTCTTTCTATATTTTGAGGATTTTTACGTAAATCTGACCTACAAAAATAACCAATTGAGTATAATAGTTTACAAACTTCACTTTCTGAAAATGGCTCAAGAACCAACGCCCTTCACTAACACGTCTGTAACTCATCTAGGCCTAGTCATGTGAACAAATGCACAAGCAGTACTTTGCACAAAATTGTTACCCTCCTACGATCACCATTCGGTAGAACGTCCAATCAATATTGCTAATGGGAAACGGAGAATCAATAATTAAACGTTAGGCATGAAAATCCACTACTCCCCTGAAATATTTCAAGAAAAGCTGTTCGATAGATGGAGCGAGTTTTAGTAGAAAGAACTTTTCATGACAATTTCGTATCAGCCCTCAATGAATGTGTTACTTTCACCCGAGAAAAGCCAAGCCAAGACGCACTAAATCGGTAGCACACGAGATAAAAGAACAGAGCAAACGTTGACAAAATGATAATCCCTAGTACAAACTGAGCAAATCAGGCAGCACTCTCCCAAACAGACATACAAACATCACGAGAAAATTCTCCGGAAAACGTCGGTGAAGTAAAACAAAACCATTATAAAGAACTGTTAGCGACAAACGAATAAAAAACGAATGAAATAAAAAACGGAGACCAAAGCCCAGTTGGTTTTATAGAGAAACGGAAAATTGTACACCCTCTGAAATATGTAGACCTTCAATATATAGGCCTTCAATATATAGACAGCTTCCCAGTTAAACTTCCGATGATTTGTTGGACAATAAAACATCTGTAGCCACGTATAAATTTCTGGGCCATTGAAAAATGTCCATTATTAAGCCAATGAACAAAGCTGGAGATCTCTATACAGCGCCAAATCACAGTTATGCAGTCTGTTTCCGGCTACATCCAAAATATTTAAAAAGTAACAACAAACCAGTTTTCATTTCACATGGGTGAATCACCCCTATTTCGTGGCAATCACTATGCTTACAGGAGAAACGTCAGTACTCAAGACGTTTTGCTTGACATGACAGAAAAAATACAATGATACGGACCAAAAAAACTAACTCTCTTACTATTATTTGATCTCTCCAAAGCGTTCGACAGTGTTGAGCCTAAAAAATTCCTTCAAAAAATATCGAATCTCAGAATAGGCACTCAGTAGTTTGAAAGCCACATACGGAGCCCCTCTCATGTAACGAGCTTGAATAACACAATTTTGATCTTCATAAAAAATTACTTTGGCGTCCCCCAAGGTTCAATCTTCGGCCCGCTCCTGCTTTCATCAATGATTTCCCCACAATGCCAGCGAACACAAAAAACTCAATATATGCCGATGATGTGCAAATTGCCGTGACGAGTTCGATTACAGATTTGAAAGAAACACAAGGAAACCCCATGATAACCCTCTAAAGAACATAAATCCTGGTATAACAAAAAAACGAACTTGAACTTATTGCAAGAAAAAACTCAATTCATAATTTTTAAACAAAAAAATGCGCCAGAAAACCAAAATTTACCCCAGTATTTGGACGCGATAAAATCGAGCCAGTCGATAAAGTAAAAAATCTTGGCCTTTGGTTTGAGAAAAACATGACTTTCCTACCACAGGTAGAAGCAATTGGCAATAAAATTAGGGGAACTTTTTGTTTTCCATCGCATTAAGAACACATTAGATAAAAAATCTTTATTATTGGTGATTCAGTCTCGAGTATTATTGAGTTTGGATTATTTCAGTCTAGTCTGGAGAGACATACGGCAATACCTTCAAAAAGAACGGCAAAAACGTTGGAACTTTTCAGCCAAAGTTGTGAGCAAACGTAACTTTTGCAAACGTAACTTTTCAGCCAAAGTTGTGAGCAAACACGATAATGCAAGCTCTCTCTTACAAAACTCAACTGGACCTTAAACACCAAAAGTTTCCACTTTCGTAAAGCTCGACAAGTGTTCTCGTCTCTCTGCCTCCCGCCGTGTAACGCCGATGCTGCACAAATTCCCGTGAGCTTACGTGGCACAATGAAGTGTTCCATTTATAACGCAACAAAACGGAAAACTGGACATCATGACGATTACATTCACTAAACGCTCTGTCACCATTCAGAAGTAAATTTCATATCAGGAGTGACTAGGTGTTTCAGTAAGCAAAATGAGCACACTGGCTCACTGCGTAAAGAGAGATTCATCGCTGCCCAAACGAAGGTCCTACGTTTATGTATCCCAAAACGTAAATAAATAAATGAAATTTAAGTATACTCTGAGGTTGGGATTTAGAAACCAATGACCTCACGCATTTTTCACACGTCGTATAATGAATAGCATTGAAATTTAGTTCTGTGTGTATGTTGGTCAATTAATTCTGAACACGTGTGTTATTCATTTTTTATAAATTACGTGTGGCCAACTCTCCCTCGTAACATACCAGCATTTGGCAGTAGGTTAGTCAGTTCGTTAGAGTATTTTAGGTCTTTTATTTTATCATAACACATAGCAAACATTTCAAATGCATGGCTCGCATTTCAATTTGAATCATTGCGTTAAGCTTTAGAATACCTTTTGCATTACTTCCACAAGTTAGACTTAAGAATATTTATTCAAGTAATTCTATAAATCCAACATGTTAACTTTTTCTTTCTTACATTATTATCGAACTATTTCGTGTGTTGTTCTCATATACTTTCATGGTAAAATGTTTTTGTTTATCTTTTGCGAAAACACCATTGTTTCTGATGCTCTAAGGAATCTTCTGCGCCTACCTCATTGTGTTAGATAATCTGATAATATTTCTGTGACGTGGTAAGGCAATTTCCCCGAGCTGGTCATTAAGTACTCGTTAATATCTATGCACACAAACTAATTTCAAGCTCCCGAAACGTCGACTTCTTGGATGTAGCCGCAAAATCCCTCACTTCCACCTCACTTCCACCCACTCCACCTTCAACAATATCAACGATGGCCTGCGAAAGCCTGAGCTCGTAAGCGAATGTAGAAAGAAAATATCCTTGGAGGCATTTCCCATTCGTAATTAAACGCTTTCGGCCTTCGTGTGTGGTGTGAAATATTCCCGAGAAATTTGAATAAACATTACACCACCGTCCAATACATGACCACCACAACACCACACAACCACCACAACACCACACAACCACCACAACACCACACAACCACCACAACACCACACAACCACCACAACAACACACAACCACCACAACACCCCACAACCACCACAACACCGCACAGCCAACACAACAACACACAGCCAACACAACACTGCACAACCATCACAACAGCACACAACCACCACAACAACACAGCCAACACAACACCACACAACCACCACAACAACACACAGCCAACACAACACTACACAACCATCACAACACCACACAACCACCACAACAACACACAGCCAACACAACACTACACAACCATCACAACAGCACACAACCACCACAACACCACACAACCACCACAACACCCCACAACCACCACAACACCCCGCAACCACCACAACAACACACAGCCAACACAACACCACCCAACCACCACAACACCCCACAACCACCACAACACCGCACAGCAAACACAACACCACACAACCACCACAACACCCCACAACCACCACAACACCCCACAACCACCACAACACCACACAGCCAACACAACACCACACAGCCAACACAACACCACACAGCCAACACAACACCACACAACCACCACAACACCCCACAACCACCACAACAACACACAGCCAACACAATGACACACAACCAACACAACACCACACAACCATCACAATCACCACAACACCACACAACCACCACAACACCACACAACCACCACAACACCACACAACCACCACAACACCACACAACAACCACAACACCACACAGCCACCACAACACCACACAGCCACCACAACACCACACAGCCACCACAACACCACACAGCCACCACAACACCACACAACCACAACACCACACAACCACCACATAACCACACAATCACCACAACACCACACAACCACAACACCACACAACCACCACATCACCACCAACCACCACAACACCACACAACCACCACAACACCACACAACCACCACAACACCACACAACCACAACACCACACAACCACAACACCACACAACCACAACACCATACAACCACCACAACACAACACAACAACCACAACACCACACAACCACCACAACACCACACAACCATAACATCACACAACCACAACACCACACAACCACCACAACACCACACAACCACCACAACACCAAACAACCACCACAACACAACACAACCACAACACCACACTAGTTGCCGCTGCACTATACCACCACTCACCACAACACACCACACCGTCACCACCTCACATTGCTGTACACACCAACCGGTCACCACCATGAAACACCACTGCAGATTGCCACCATCAATTGCCATCACCATTGCCACCACAGATTAAGAACATCAATTCCAAATGCTGATTGCCACAATCAGTAACTGCCACCAGAGATTGCAGCCATTTCAGATTGTCACCTGCATGCAAAATGGCCCCGTAAATTGCCCCAGCCATTTATTTTCAAACGAATATCCGCCGCCATAAGTTACTCGTACAGAATTTCTCTACATTGAAATTGTGCCATGGATCGTTGCCTTGAATGGTCACCACTACAAATGGCCGCCAGGTTCACTACCATGAATTAATATTATGTCATATCAAAGTGTCATATCAATAATATTATGTCATATCATAGTGTCATATCTATAATATTATGTCATATCATAGTGTCGTATCTATAATATTATGTCATATCATAGTGTCGTATCTATAATATTATGTCATATCATAGTGTCATATCAATAATATTATGTCATATCATAGTGTCATAACTTAAATATAATGTCATATCATAGTGTCATATCTATAATATTATGTCGTATCATAGTGTCATAACTTAAATATAATGTCATATCATAGTGTCATATCTATAATATTATGTCATATCATAGTGTCATATCAATAATATTATGTCATATCATAGTGTCATAACTTAAATATAATGTCATATCATAGTGTCATATCTATAATATTATGTCATATCACAGTGTCGTATCTATAATATTATGTCATATCATAGTGTCATATCTATAATATTATGTCATATCATAGTGTCATATCTATAATATTATGTCATATCATAGTGTCATAACTTTAATATTATGTCATATCATAGTGTCATAACTTTAATATTATGTCATATCATAGTGTCATAACTTAAATATTATGTCATATCACAGTGTCATATCTATAATATTATGTCATATCACAGTGTCATATCTATAATATTATGTCATATCATAGTGTCATATCTATAATGTTATGTTATATCATAGTGTCACATCTACAACATTATGTCATATCATAGTGTCATACCTACAACATTATGTCATATCATAGTGTCATACCTACAACATTATGTCATATCATAGTGTCATACCTACAACATTATGTCATATCATAGTGTCATATCTATAATGTTATGTCATATCATAGTGTCATGCCTACAACATTATGTCATATCATAGTGTCATACCTACAACATTATGTCATATCATAGTGTCATATCTATAATGTTATGTCATATCATAGTGTCATATCTATAATGTTATGTTATATCATAGTGTCATATCTATAATGTTATGTCATATCATAGTGTCATATCTATAATGTTATGTTATATCATAGTGTCATATCTATAATGTTATGTTATATCATAGTGTCATACCTACAACATTATGTCATATCATAGTGTCATATCTATAACATTATGTCATATCATAGTGTCATACCTACAACATTATGTCATATAATAGTGTCATATCTATAATGTTATGTTATATCATAGTGTCATATCTATAATGTTATGTTATATCATAGTGTCATACCTACAACATTATGTCATATCATAGTGTCATATCTATAATGTTATGTCATATCATAGTGTCATACCTACAACATTATGTCATATCATAGTGTCATGCCTACAACATTATGTCATATCATAGTGTCATATCTATAATGTTATGTCATATCATAGTGTCATGCCTACAACATTATGTCATATCATAGTGTCATGCCTACAACATTATGTCATATCATAGTGTCATATCTATAATGTTATGTCATATCATAGTGTCATACCTACAACATTATGTCATATCATAGTGTCACATCTACAACATTATGTCATATCATAGTGTCATATCTATAACATTATGTCATATCATAGTGTCATACCTACAACATTATGTCATATCATAGTGTCATATCTATAATGTTATGTTATATCATAGTGTCATATCTATAATGTTATGTTATATCATAGTGTCATACCTACAACATTATGTCATATCATAGTGTCATATCTATAATGTTATGTCATATCATAGTGTCATGCCTACAACATTATGTCATATCATAGTGTCATATCTACAACATTATGTCATATCATAGTGTCATGCCTACAACATTATGTCATATCATAGTGTCATGCCTACAACATTATGTCATATCATAGTGTCATGCCTACAACATTATGTCATATCATAGTGTCATGCCTACAACATTATGTCATATCATAGTGTCATGCCTACAACATTATGTCATATCATAGTGTCATATCTATAATGTTATGTCATATCATAGTGTCATACCTACAACATTATGTCATATCATAGTGTCATATCTATAACATTATGTCATATCATAGTGTCATACCTACAACATTATGTCATATCATAGTGTCATATCTATAATGTTATGTTATATCATAGTGTCATATCTATAATGTTATGTTATATCATAGTGTCATACCTACAACATTATGTCATATCATAGTGTCATATCTATAATGTTATGTCATATCATAGTGTCATACCTACAACATTATGTCATATCATAGTGTCATGCCTACAACATTATGTCATATCATAGTGTCATACCTACAACATTATGTCATATCATAGTGTCATATCTATAATGTTATGTCATATCATAGTGTCATACCTACAACATTATGTCATATCATAGTGTCATATCTATAACATTATGTCATATCATAGTGTCATACCTACAACATTATGTCATATCATAGTGTCATATCTATAATATTATGTCATATCATAGTGTCATATCTATAATGTTATGTCATATCATAGTGTCACATCTACAACATTATGTCATATCATAGTGTCATGCCTACAACATTATGTCATATCATAGTGTCATGCCTACAACATTATGTCATATCATAGTGTCATGCCTACAACATTATGTCATATCATAGTGTCATGCCTACAACATTATGTCATATCATAGTGTCATATCTATAATGTTATGTCATATCATAGTGTCATACCTACAACATTATGTCATATCATAGTGTCATATCTATAACATTATGTCATATCATAGTGTCATACCTACAACATTATGTCATATCATAGTGTCATATCTATAATATTATGTCATATCATAGTGTCATATCTATAATGTTATGTCATATCATAGTGTCACATCTACAACATTATGTCATATCATAGTGTCATGCCTACAACATTATGTCATATCATAGTGTCATGCCTACAACATTATGTCATATCATAGTGTCATATCTATAATGTTATGTCATATCATAGTGTCATGCCTACAACATTATGTCATATCATAGTGTCATGCCTACAACATTATGTCATATCATAGTGTCATGCCTACAACATTATGTCATATCATAGTGTCACATCTACAACATTATGTCATATCATAGTGTCATGCCTACAACATTATGTCATATCATAGTGTCATGCCTACAACATTATGTCATATCATAGTGTCATACCTACAACATTATGTCATATCATAGTGTCATGCCTACAACATTATGTCATATCATAGTGTCATGCCTACAACATTATGTCATATCATAGTGTCATGCCTACAACATTATGTCATATCATAGTGTCATGCCTACAACATTATGTCATATCATAGTGTCACATCTACAACATTATGTCATATCATAGTGTCATGCCTACAACATTATGTCATATCATAGTGTCATGCCTACAACATTATGTCATATCATAGTGTCATGCCTACAACATTATGTCATATCATAGTGTCATGCCTACAACATTATGTCATATCATAGTGTCATGCCTACAACATTATGTCATATCATAGTGTCATGCCTACAACATTATGTCATATCATAGTGTCATGCCTACAACATTATGTCATATCATAGTGTCATATCTACAACATTATGTCATATCATAGTGTCATGCCTACAACATTATGTCATATCATAGTGTCATGCCTACAACATTATGTCATATCATAGTGTCATGCCTACAACATTATGTCATATCATAGTGTCATGCCTACAACATTATGTCATATCATAGTGTCATGCCTACAACATTATGTCATATCATAGTGTCATGCCTACAACATTATGTCATATCATAGTGTCATGCCTACAACATTATGTCATATCATAGTGTCATGCCTACAACATTATGTCATATCATAGTGTCATATCTATAATGTTATGTCATATCATAGTGTCACATCTACAACATTATGTCATATCATAGTGTCATGCCTACAACATTATGTCATATCATAGTGTCATGCCTACAACATTATGTCATATCATAGTGTCATGCCTACAACATTATGTCATATCATAGTGTCATGCCTACAACATTATGTCATATCATAGTGTCATGCCTACAACATTATGTCATATCATAGTGTCATATCTATAATGTTATGTCATATCATAGTGTCACATCTACAACATTATGTCATATCATAGTGTCATGCCTACAACATTATGTCATATCATAGTGTCACATCTACAACATTATGTCATATCATAGTGTCATACCTACAACATTATGTCATATCATAGTGTCATGCCTACAACATTATGTCATATCATAGTGTCATGCCTACAACATTATGTCATATCATAGTGTCATATCTATAATGTTATGTTATATCATAGTGTCATGCCTACAACATTATGTCATATCATAGTGTCACATCTACAACATTATGTCATATCATAGTGTCACATCTACAACATTATGTCATATCATAGTGTCATATCTATAACATTATGTCATATCATAGTGTCATGCCTACAACATTATGTCATATCATAGTGTCATATCTATAATGTTATGTCATATCATAGTGTCATATCTATAACATTATGTCATATCATAGTGTCATGCCTACAACATTATGTCATATCATAGTGTCATGCCTACAACATTATGTCATATCATAGTGTCATGCCTACAACATTATGTCATATCATAGTGTCATGCCTACAACATTATGTCATATCATAGTGTCATGCCTACAACATTATGTCATATCATAGTGTCATGCCTACAACATTATGTCATATCATAGTGTCATGCCTACAACATTATGTCATATCATAGTGTCATGCCTACAACATTATGTCATATCATAGTGTCATGCCTACAACATTATGTCATATCATAGTGTCATGCCTACAACATTATGTCATATCATAGTGTCATGCCTACAACATTATGTCATATCATAGTGTCATGCCTACAACATTATGTCATATCATAGTGTCATGCCTACAACATTGTCATATCATAGTGTCATGCCTACAACATTATGTCATATCATAGTGTCATGCCTACAACATTATGTCATATCATAGTGTCATGCCTACAACATTATGTCATATCATAGTGTCATGCCTACAACATTATGTCATATCATAGTGTCATGCCTACAACATTATGTCATATCATAGTGTCATGCCTACAACATCATGTCATATCATAGTGTCACATCTACAACATTATGTCATATCATAGTGTCACATCTACAACATTATGTCATATCATAGTGTCATGCCTACAACATTAGGTCATATCATAGTGTCATGCCTACAACATTATGTCATATCATAGTGTCATGCCTACAACATTATGTCATATCATAGTGTCACATCTACAACATTATGTCATATCATAGTGTCATGCCTACAACATTATGTCATATCATAGTGTCATGCCTACAACATTATGTCATATCATAGTGTCATGCCTACAACATTATGTCATATCATAGTGTCATGCCTACAACATTATGTCATATCATAGTGTCACATCTACAACATTATGTCATATCATAGTGTCACATCTACAACATTATGTCATATCATAGTGTCATGCCTACAACATTAGGTCATATCATAGTGTCATGCCTACAACATTATGTCATATCATAGTGTCATGCCTACAACATTATGTCATATCATAGTGTCATGCCTACAACATTATGTCATATCATAGTGTCATGCCTACAACATTATGTCATATCATAGTGTCATGCCTACAACATTATGTCATATCATAGTGTCATGCCTACAACATTATGTCATATCATAGTGTCATGCCTACAACATTATGTCATATCACAGTGTCATACCTACAACATTATGTCATATCATAGTGTCATGCCTACAACATTATGTCATATCATAGTGTCATGCCTACAACATTATGTCATATCATAGTGTCATGCCTACAACATTATGTCATATCATAGTGTCACATCTACAACATTATGTCATATCATAGTGTCATGCCTACAACATTATGTCATATCATAGTGTCATGCCTACAACATTATGTCATATCATAGTGTCATGCCTACAACATTATGTCATATCATAGTGTCATGCCTACAACATTATGTCATATCATAGTGTCATGCCTACAACATTATGTCATATCATAGTGTCATGCCTACAACATTATGTCATATCATAGTGTCATGCCTACAACATTATGTCATATCATAGTGTCATGCCTACAACATTATGTCATATCACAGTGTCATACCTACAACATTATGTCATATCATAGTGTCACATCTACAACATTATGTCATATCATAGTGTCATGCCTACAACATTGTCATATCATAGTGTCATGCCTACAACATTATGTCATATCATAGTGTCATGCCTACAACATTATGTCATATCATAGTGTCATGCCTACAACATTATGTCATATCATAGTGTCACATCTACAACATTATGTCATATCATAGTGTCATGCCTACAACATTATGTCATATCATAGTGTCATGCCTACAACATTATGTCATATCATAGTGTCATGCCTACAACATTATGTCATATCACAGTGTCATACCTACAACATTATGTCATATCATAGTGTCATATCTATAATATTATGTCATATCATAGTGTCATGCCTACAACATTATGTCATATCACAGTGTCATACCTACAACATTATGTCATATCATAGTGTCATATCTATAATGTTATGTTATATCATAGTGTCATGCCTACAACATTATGTCATATCATAGTGTCATATCTATAATGTTATGTCATATCATAGTGTCATACCTACAACATTATGTCATATCATAGTGTCATGCCTACAACATTATGTCATATCACAGTGTCATACCTACAACATTATGTCATATCATAGTGTCATGCCTACAACATTATGTCATATCATAGTGTCATATCTATAATGTTATGTCATATCATAGTGTCATGCCTACAACATTATGTCATATCATAGTGTCATGCCTACAACATTATGTCATATCATAGTGTCATATCTATAATGTTATGTCATATCATAGTGTCATGCCTACAACATTATGTCATATCATAGTGTCATGCCTACAACATTATGTCATATCATAGTGGCATGCCTACAACATTATGTCATATCATAGTGTCATGCCTACAACATTATGTCATATCATAGTGTCATGCCTACAACATTATGTCATATCATAGTGTCATGCCTACAACATTATGTCATATCATAGTGTCATGCCTACAACATTGTCATATCATAGTGTCATGCCTACAACATTATGTCATATCATAGTGTCATGCCTACAACATTATGTCATATCATAGTGTCACATCTACAACATTATGTCATATCATAGTGTCATGCCTACAACATTATGTCATATCATAGTGTCATATCTATAATGTTATGTCATATCATAGTGTCACATCTACAACATTATGTCATATCATAGTGTCATGCCTACAACATTATGTCATATCATAGTGTCATGCCTACAACATTATGTCATATCATAGTGTCATATCTATAATGTTATGTTATATCATAGTGTCATACCTACAACATTATGTCATATCATAGTGTCATATCTATAACATTATGTCATATCATAGTGTCATATCTATAATGTTATGTTATATCATAGTGTCATACCTACAACATTATGTCATATCATAGTGTCATGCCTACAATATTATGTCATATCATAGTGTCATACCTACAACATTATGTCATATCATAGTGTCATGCCTACAACATTATGTCATATCATAGTGTCATATCTATAATGTTATGTTATATCATAGTGTCATATCTATAATGTTATGTCATATCATAGTGTCATATCTATAATGTTATGTTATATCATAGTGTCATGCCTACAACATTATGTCATATCATAGTGTCATGCCTACAACATTATGTCATATCATAGTGTCATATCTATAATGTTATGTTATATCATAGTGTCATATCTATAATGTTATGTCATATCATAGTGTCATACCTACAATATTATGTCATATCATAGTGTCATATCTATAATGTTATGTTATATCATAGTGTCATGCCTACAACATTATGTCATATCATAGTGTCACATCTACAACATTATGTCATATCATAGTGTCATGCCTACAACATTATGTCATATCATAGTGTCACATCTACAACATTATGTCATATCATAGTGTCATGCCTACAACATTATGTCATATCATAGTGTCATATCTATAATGTTATGTTATATCATAGTGTCATGCCTACAACATTATGTCATATCATAGTGTCATATCTATAATGTTATGTTATATCATAGTGTCATACCTACAACATTATGTCATATCATAGTGTCATATCTATAACATTATGTCATATCATAGTGTCATGCCTACAACATTATGTCATATCATAGTGTCATATCTATAACATTATGTCATATCATAGTGTCATATCTATAATGTTATGTTATATCATAGTGTCATACCTACAACATTATGTCATATCATAGTGTCATGCCTACAACATTATGTCATATCATAGTGTCATGCCTACAACATTATGTCATATCATAGTGTCATGCCTACAACATTATGTCATATCATAGTGTCATATCTATAACATTATGTCATATCATAGTGTCATATCTATAATGTTATGTTATATCATAGTGTCATACCTACAACATTATGTCATATCATAGTGTCATGCCTACAACATTATGTCATATCATAGTGTCATGCCTACAACATTATGTCATATCATAGTGTCATATCTATAACATTATGTCATATCATAGTGTCATGCCTACAACATTATGTCATATCATAGTGTCATATCTATAACATTATGTCATATCATAGTGTCATATCTATAATGTTATGTTATATCATAGTGTCATGCCTACAACATTATGTCATATCATAGTGTCATATCTATAACATTATGTCATATCATAGTGTCATATCTATAATGTTATGTTATATCATAGTGTCATGCCTACAACATTATGTCATATCATAGTGTCATGCCTACAACATTATGTCATATCATAGTGTCATATCTATAACATTATGTCATATCATAGTGTCATGCCTACAACATTATGTCATATCATAGTGTCATATCTATAACATTATGTCATATCATAGTGTCATGCCTACAACATTATGTCATATCATAGTGTCATGCCTACAACATTATGTCATATCATAGTGTCATGCCTACAACATTATGTCATATCATAGTGTCATGCCTACAACATTATGTCATATCATAGTGTCATACCTACAACATTATGTCATATCATAGTGTCATGCCTACAACATTATGTCATATCATAGTGTCATGCCTACAACATTATGTCATATCATAGTGTCATATCTATAACATTATGTCATATCATAGTGTCATGCCTACAACATTATGTCATATCATAGTGTCATACCTACAACATTATGTCATATCATAGTGTCATGCCTACAACATTATGTCATATCATAGTGTCATACCTACAACATTATGTCATATCATAGTGTCATATCTATAACATTATGTCATATCATAGTGTCATGCCTACAACATTATGTCATATCATAGTGTCATACCTACAACATTATGTCATATTATAGTGTCATATCTATAACATTATGTCATATCATAGTGTCATGCCTACAACATTATGTCATATCATAGTGTCATGCCTACAACATTGTCATATCATAGTGTCATGCCTACAACATTATGTCATATCATAGTGTCATGCCTACAACATTATGTCATATCATAGTGTCATACCTACAACATTATGTCATATCATAGTGTCATATCTATAACATTATGTCATATCATAGTGTCATGCCTACAACATTATGTCATATCATAGTGTCATGCCTACAACATTATGTCATATCATAGTGTCATGCCTACAACATTATGTCATATCATAGTGTCATGCCTACAACATTATGTCATATCATAGTGTCATGCCTACAACATTATGTCATATCATAGTGTCATGCCTACAACATTATGTCATATCATAGTGTCATGCCTACAACATTATGTCATATCATAGTGTCATACCTACAACATTATGTCATATCATAGTGTCATATCTATAACATTATGTCATATCATAGTGTCATGCCTACAACATTATGTCATATCATAGTGTCATGCCTACAACATTATGTCATATCATAGTGTCATGCCTACAACATTATGTCATATCATAGTGTCATGCCTACAACATTATGTCATATCATAGTGTCATGCCTACAACATTATGTCATATCATAGTGTCATGCCTACAACATTATGTCATATCATAGTGTCATATCTATAACATTATGTCATATCATAGTGTCATGCCTACAACATTATGTCATATCATAGTGTCATGCCTACAACATTATGTCATATCATAGTGTCATGCCTACAACATTATGTCATATCATAGTGTCATGCCTACAACATTATGTCATATCATAGTGTCATGCCTACAACATTATGTCATATCATAGTGTCATGCCTACAACATTATGTCATATCATAGTGTCATGCCTACAACATTATGTCATATCATAGTGTCATGCCTACAACATTGTCATATCATAGTGTCATGCCTACAACATTATGTCATATCATAGTGTCATGCCTACAACATTATGTCATATCATAGTGTCATACCTACAACATTATGTCATATCATAGTGTCATATCTATAACATTATGTCATATCATAGTGTCATGCCTACAACATTATGTCATATCATAGTGTCATGCCTACAACATTATGTCATATCATAGTGTCATACCTACAACATTATGTCATATCATAGTGTCATATCTATAACATTATGTCATATCATAGTGTCATGCCTACAACATTATGTCATATCATAGTGTCATGCCTACAACATTGTCATATCATAGTGTCATGCCTACAACATTATGTCATATCATAGTGTCATGCCTACAACATTATGTCATATCATAGTGTCATACCTACAACATTATGTCATATCATAGTGTCATATCTATAACATTATGTCATATCATAGTGTCATGCCTACAACATTATGTCATATCATAGTGTCATGCCTACAACATTATGTCATATCATAGTGTCATACCTACAACATTATGTCATATCATAGTGTCATATCTATAACATTATGTCATATCATAGTGTCATGCCTACAACATTATGTCATATCATAGTGTCATGCCTACAACATTATGTCATATCATAGTGTCATGCCTACAACATTATGTCATATCATAGTGTCATGCCTACAACATTATGTCATATCATAGTGTCATGCCTACAACATTATGTCATATCATAGTGTCATGCCTACAACATTATGTCATATCATAGTGTCATGCCTACAACATTATGTCATATCATAGTGTCATGCCTACAACATTATGTCATATCATAGTGTCATATCTATAACATTATGTCATATCATAGTGTCATGCCTACAACATTATGTCATATCATAGTGTCATGCCTACAACATTATGTCATATCATAGTGTCATGCCTACAACATTATGTCATATCATAGTGTCATGCCTACAACATTATGTCATATCATAGTGTCATGCCTACAACATTATGTCATATCATAGTGTCATGCCTACAACATTATGTCATATCATAGTGTCATATCTATAACATTATGTCATATCATAGTGTCATGCCTACAACATTATGTCATATCATAGTGTCATGCCTACAACATTATGTCATATCATAGTGTCATGCCTACAACATTATGTCATATCATAGTGTCATGCCTACAACATTATGTCATATCATAGTGTCATGCCTACAACATTATGTCATATCATAGTGTCATGCCTACAACATTATGTCATATCATAGTGTCATATCTATAATGTTATGTCATATCATAGTGTCATGCCTACAACATTATGTCATATCATAGTGTCATGCCTACAACATTATGTCATATCATAGTGTCATATCTATAATGTTATGTCATATCATAGTGTCATATCTATAATGTTATGTTATATCATAGTGTCATGCCTACAACATTATGTCATATCATAGTGTCATGCCTACAACATTATGTCATATCATAGTGTCATATCTACAACATTATGTCATATCATAGTGTCATGCCTACAACATTATGTCATATCATAGTGTCATATCTATAATGTTATGTCATATCATAGTGTCATGCCTACAACATTATGTCATATCATAGTGTCATGCCTACAACATTATGTCATATCATAGTGTCATGCCTACAACATTATGTCATATCATAGTGTCATGCCTACAACATTATGTCATATCATAGTGTCATGCCTACAACATTATGTCATATCATAGTGTCATGCCTACAACATTATGTCATATCATAGTGTCATATCTATAATGTTATGTCATATCATAGTGTCATGCCTACAACATTATGTCATATCATAGTGTCATGCCTACAACATTATGTCATATCATAGTGTCATATCTATAATGTTATGTCATATCATAGTGTCACATCTACAACATTATGTCATATCATAGTGTCATGCCTACAACATTATGTCATATCATAGTGTCATGCCTACAACATTATGTCATATCATAGTGTCATGCCTACAACATTATGTCATATCATAGTGTCATGCCTACAACATTATGTCATATCATAGTGTCATGCCTACAACATTATGTCATATCATAGTGTCATATCTACAACATTATGTCATATCATAGTGTCATATCTATAACATTATGTCATATCATAGTGTCATGCCTACAACATTATGTCATATCATAGTGTCATGCCTACAACATTATGTCATATCATAGTGTCATGCCTACAACATTATGTCATATCATAGTGTCATGCCTACAACATTATGTCATATCATAGTGTCATGCCTACAACATTATGTCATATCATAGTGTCATGCCTACAACATTATGTCATATCATAGTGTCATGCCTACAACATTATGTCATATCATAGTGTCATGCCTACAACATTATGTCATATCATAGTGTCATGCCTACAACATTATGTCATATCATAGTGTCATGCCTACAACATTGTCATATCATAGTGTCATGCCTACAACATTATGTCATATCATAGTGTCATGCCTACAACATTATGTCATATCATAGTGTCATATCTATAATGTTATGTCATATCATAGTGTCACATCTACAACATTATGTCATATCATAGTGTCATGCCTACAACATTATGTCATATCATAGTGTCATATCTATAATGTTATGTCATATCATAGTGTCACATCTACAACATTATGTCATATCATAGTGTCATGCCTACAACATTGTCATATCATAGTGTCATGCCTACAACATTATGTCATATCATAGTGTCATGCCTACAACATTATGTCATATCATAGTGTCATATCTATAATGTTATGTTATATCATAGTGTCATACCTACAACATTATGTCATATCATAGTGTCATATCTATAACATTATGTCATATCATAGTGTCATATCTATAATGTTATGTTATATCATAGTGTCATACCTACAACATTATGTCATATCATAGTGTCATGCCTACAATATTATGTCATATCATAGTGTCATACCTACAACATTATGTCATATCATAGTGTCATGCCTACAACATTATGTCATATCATAGTGTCATATCTATAATGTTATGTTATATCATAGTGTCATATCTATAATGTTATGTCATATCATAGTGTCATATCTATAATGTTATGTTATATCATAGTGTCATGCCTACAACATTATGTCATATCATAGTGTCATGCCTACAACATTATGTCATATCATAGTGTCATATCTATAATGTTATGTTATATCATAGTGTCATATCTATAATGTTATGTCATATCATAGTGTCATGCCTACAACATTATGTCATATCATAGTGTCATATCTATAATGTTATGTCATATCATAGTGTCATACCTACAATATTATGTCATATCATAGTGTCATATCTATAATGTTATGTTATATCATAGTGTCACATCTACAACATTATGTCATATCATAGTGTCATGCCTACAACATTATGTCATATCATAGTGTCACATCTACAACATTATGTCATATCATAGTGTCATGCCTACAACATTATGTCATATCATAGTGTCATATCTATAATGTTATGTTATATCATAGTGTCACATCTACAACATTATGTCATATCATAGTGTCATGCCTACAACATTATGTCATATCATAGTGTCACATCTACAACATTATGTCATATCATAGTGTCATGCCTACAACATTATGTCATATCATAGTGTCACATCTACAACATTATGTCATATCATAGTGTCATGCCTACAACATTATGTCATATCATAGTGTCATATCTATAATGTTATGTTATATCATAGTGTCATGCCTACAACATTATGTCATATCATAGTGTCATATCTATAATGTTATGTTATATCATAGTGTCATACCTACAACATTATGTCATATCATAGTGTCATATCTATAACATTATGTCATATCATAGTGTCATGCCTACAACATTATGTCATATCATAGTGTCATATCTATAACATTATGTCATATCATAGTGTCATATCTATAATGTTATGTTATATCATAGTGTCATACCTACAACATTATGTCATATCATAGTGTCATGCCTACAACATTATGTCATATCATAGTGTCATATCTATAACATTATGTCATATCATAGTGTCATATCTATAATGTTATGTTATATCATAGTGTCATACCTACAACATTATGTCATATCATAGTGTCATGCCTACAACATTATGTCATATCATAGTGTCATGCCTACAACATTATGTCATATCATAGTGTCATATCTATAATGTTATGTCATATCATAGTGTCATACCTACAACATTATGTCATATCATAGTGTCATATCTATAACATTATGTCATATCATAGTGTCATGCCTACAACATTATGTCATATCATAGTGTCATGCCTACAACATTATGTCATATCATAGTGTCATGCCTACAACATTATGTCATATCATAGTGTCATGCCTACAACATTATGTCATATCATAGTGTCATGCCTACAACATTATGTCATATCATAGTGTCATGCCTACAACATTATGTCATATCATAGTGTCATATCTATAATGTTATGTCATATCATAGTGTCATATCTATAACATTATGTCATATCATAGTGTCATGCCTACAACATTATGTCATATCATAGTGTCATGCCTACAACATTATGTCATATCATAGTGTCATGCCTACAACATTATGTCATATCATAGTGTCATGCCTACAACATTATGTCATATCATAGTGTCATGCCTACAACATTATGTCATATCATAGTGTCATGCCTACAACATTATGTCATATCATAGTGTCATGCCTACAACATTATGTCATATCATAGTGTCATGCCTACAACATTATGTCATATCATAGTGTCATGCCTACAACATTATGTCATATCATAGTGTCATGCCTACAACATTATGTCATATCATAGTGTCATGCCTACAACATTATGTCATATCACAGTGTCATGCCTACAACATTATGTCATATCATAGTGTCATGCCTACAACATTATGTCATATCATAGTGTCATATCTACAACATTATGTCATATCATAGTGTCATATCTATAACATTATGTCATATCATAGTGTCATGCCTACAACATTATGTCATATCATAGTGTCATATCTACAACATTATGTCATATCATAGTGTCATGCCTACAACATTATGTCATATCATAGTGTCATGCCTACAACATTATGTCATATCATAGTGTCATGCCTACAACATTATGTCATATCATAGTGTCATGCCTACAACATTATGTCATATCATAGTGTCATGCCTACAACATTATGTCATATCATAGTGTCATGCCTACAACATTATGTCATATCATAGTGTCATGCCTACAACATTATGTCATATCATAGTGTCATGCCTACAACATTATGTCATATCATAGTGTCATGCCTACAACATTATGTCATATCATAGTGTCATGCCTACAACATTATGTCATATCATAGTGTCATATCTACAACATTATGTCATATCATAGTGTCATATCTATAACATTATGTCATATCATAGTGTCATGCCTACAACATTATGTCATATCATAGTGTCATGCCTACAACATTATGTCATATCATAGTGTCATGCCTACAACATTATGTCATATCATAGTGTCATGCCTACAACATTATGTCATATCATAGTGTCATGCCTACAACATTATGTCATATCATAGTGTCACATCTACAACAATATGTCATATCATAGTGTCATGCCTACAACATTATGTCATATCATAGTGTCATGCCTACAACATTATGTCATATCATAGTGTCACATCTACAACAATATGTCATATCACAGTGTCATGCCTACAACATTATGTCATATCATAGTGTCATGCCTACAACAATATGTCATATCATAATGTCATGCCTACAACTTTGTGTCATATCACAGTGTCATGCCTTCCCACAACATTATGTCATATCATAGTGTCATATCTATAATGTTATGTCATATCATAGTGTCACATCTACAACATTATGTCATATCATAGTGTCATATCTATAACATTATGTCATATCATAGTGTCATGCCTACAACATTATGTCATATCATTGTGTCATATCTATAATGTTATGTCATATCATAGTGTCACATCTACAACATTATGTCATATCATAGTGTCATATCTATAACATTATGTCATATCACAGTGTCATGCCTACAACATTATGTCATATCATAGTGTCACATCTACAACATTATGTCATATCATAGTGTCATATCTATAACATTATGTCATATCATAGTGTCATGCCTACAACATTATGTCATATCATAGTGTCATATCTATAACATTATGTCATATCATAGTGTCATGCCTACAACATTATGTCATATCATAGTGTCATATCTATAATGTTATGTCATATCATAGTGTCATATCTATAACATTATGTCATATCATAGTGTCATGCCTACAACATTATGTCATATCATAGTGTCATATCTATAATGTTATGTCATATCATAGTGTCATATCTATAACATTATGTCATATCATAGTGTCATGCCTACAACATTATGTCATATCATAGTGTCATATCTATAATGTTATGTCATATCATAGTGTCACATCTACAACATTATGTCATATCATAGTGTCACATCTACAACATTATGTCATATCATAGTGTCATATCTATAATGTTATGTCATATCATAGTGTCACATCTACAACATTATGTCATATCATAGTGTCACATCTACAACATTATGTCATATCATAGTGTCATATCTATAACATTATGTCATATCATAGTGTCATGCCTACAACATTATGTCATATCATAGTGTCATATCTATAACATTATGTCATATCATAGTGTCATGCCTACAACATTATGTCATATCATAGTGTCATATCTATAATGTTATGTCATATCATAGTGTCATATCTATAACATTATGTCATATCATAGTGTCATGCCTACAACATTATGTCATATCATAGTGTCATATCTATAATGTTATGTCATATCATAGTGTCATATCTATAACATTATGTCATATCATAGTGTCATGCCTACAACATTATGTCATATCATAGTGTCATATCTATAATGTTATGTCATATCATAGTGTCACATCTACAACATTATGTCATATCATAGTGTCACATCTACAACATTATGTCATATCATAGTGTCATATCTATAATGTTATGTCATATCATAGTGTCACATCTACAACATTATGTCATATCATAGTGTCATATCTATAATGTTATGTCATATCATAGTGTCACATCTACAACATTATGTCATATCATAGTGTCACATCTACAACATTATGTCATATCATAGTGTCATATCTATAATGTTATGTCATATCATAGTGTCACATCTACAACATTATGTCATATCATAGTGTCATATCTATAATGTTATGTCATATCATAGTGTCACATCTACAACATTATGTCATATCATAGTGTCACATCTACAACATTATGTCATATCATAGTGTCATGCCTACAACATTATGTCATATCATAGTGTCATGCCTACAACATTATGTCATATCATAGTGTCACATCTACAACATTATGTCATATCATAGTGTCATGCCTACAACATTATGTCATATCATAGTGTCATGCCTACAACATTATGTCATATCATAGTGTCATATCTATAACATTATGTCATATCATAGTGTCATGCCTACAACATTATGTCATATCATAGTGTCATGCCTACAACATTATGTCATATCATAGTGTCATGCCTACAACATTATGTCATATCATAGTGTCATATCTACAACATTATGTCATATCATAGTGTCATGCCTACAACATTATGTCATATCATAGTGTCATATCTATAATGTTATGTCATATCATAGTGTCACATCTACAACATTATGTCATATCATAGTGTCATGCCTACAACATTATGTCATATCATAGTGTCATGCCTACAACATTATGTCATATCATAGTGTCATGCCTACAACATTATGTCATATCATAGTGTCATATCTACAACATTATGTCATATCATAGTGTCATGCCTACAACATTATGTCATATCATAGTGTCATATCTATAATGTTATGTCATATCATAGTGTCATGCCTACAACATTATGTCATATCATAGTGTCATATCTATAATGTTATGTCATATCATAGTGTCATATCTATAACATTATGTCATATCATAGTGTCATGCCTACAACATTATGTCATATCATAGTGTCATATCTATAATGTTATGTCATATCATAGTGTCACATCTACAACATTATGTCATATCATAGTGTCACATCTACAACATTATGTCATATCATAGTGTCATATCTATAATGTTATGTCATATCATAGTGTCATATCTATAACATTATGTCATATCATAGTGTCATATCTATAACATTATGTCATATCATAGTGTCATATCTACAACATTATGTCATATCATAGTGGCATGCCTACAACATTATGTCATATCATAGTGTCATATCTATAATGTTATGTCATATCATAGTGTCATGCCTACAACATTATGTCATATCATAGTGTCATATCTATAATGTTATGTCATATCATAGTGTCATGCCTACAACATTATGTCATATCATAGTGTCATGCCTACAACATTATGTCATATCATAGTGTCATGCCTACAATATTATGTCATATCATAGTGTCATATCTATAATGTTATGTCATATCATAGTGTCATATCTATAACATTATGTCATATCATAGTGTCATGCCTACAACATTATGTCATATCATAGTGTCATGCCTACAACATTATGTCATATCATAGTGTCATGCCTACAATATTATGTCATATCATAGTGTCATATCTATATTGTTATGTCATATCATAGTGTCATATCTATAACATTATGTCATATCATAGTGTCATGCCTACAACATTATGTCATATCATAGTGTCATGCCTACAACATTATGTCATATCATAGTGTCACATCTACAACATTATGTCATATCATAGTGTCATGCCTACAACATTATGTCATATCATAGTGTCACATCTACAACATTATGTCATATCATAGTGTCATGCCTACAACATTATGTCATATCATAGTGTCATGCCTACAACATTATGTCATATCACAGTGTCATGCCTACAACATTGTCATATCATAGTGTCATGCCTACAACATTGTCATATCATAGTGTCATGCCTACAACATTATGTCATATCATAGTGTCACATCTACAACATTATGTCATATCATAGTGTCACATCTACAACATTATGTCATATCATAGTGGCATGCCTACAACATTGTCATATCATAGTGTCATGCCTACAACATTGTCATATCATAGTGTCATGCCTACAACATTATGTCATATCATAGTGTCACATCTACAACATTATGTCATATCATAGTGTCATGCCTACAACATTATGTCATATCATAGTGTCATGCCTACAACATTATGTCATATCACAGTGTCATGCCTACAACATTGTCATATCATAGTGTCATGCCTACAACATTGTCATATCATAGTGTCATGCCTACAACATTATGTCATATCATAGTGTCACATCTACAACATTATGTCATATCATAGTGTCACATCTACAACATTATGTCATATCATAGTGGCATGCCTACAACATTATGTCATATCATAGTGTCATATCTATAATGTTATGTCATATCATAGTGTCATGCCTACAACATTGTCATATCATAGTGTCATGCCTACAACATTGTCATATCATAGTGTCATATCTATAATGTTATGTCATATCATAGTGTCATGCCTACAACATTATGTCATATCATAGTGTCACATCTACAACATTATGTCATATCATAGTGTCATGCCTACAACATTATGTCATATCATAGTGTCATGCCTACAACATTATGTCATATCATAGTGTCATGCCTACAACATTATGTCATATCATAGTGTCATGCCTACAACATTATGTCATATCATAGTGTCATGCCTACAACATTATGTCATATCATAGTGTCATGCCTACAACATTATGTCATATCATAGTGTCATGCCTACAACATTATGTCATATCATAGTGTCATGCCTACAACATTATGTCATATCATAGTGTCACATCTACAACAATATGTCATATCATAGTGTCATATCTATAACATTATGTCATATCATAGTGTCATGCCTACAACATTAGGTCATATCATAGTGTCATACCTACAACATTATGTCATATCATAGTGTCATGCCTACAACATTAGGTCATATCATAGTGTCATATCTATAACATTATGTCATATCATAGTGTCATGCCTACAACATTAGGTCATATCATAGTGTCATGCCTACAACATTGTCATATCATAGTGTCATGCCTACAACATTATGTCATATTATAGTGTCATGCCTACAACATTATGTCATATCATAGTGTCATGCCTACAACATTATGTCATATCATAGTGTCATGCCTACAACATTATGTCATATCATAGTGTCATGCCTACAACATTATGTCATATCATAGTGTCATGCCTACAACATTATGTCATATCATAGTGTCATGCCTACAACATTATGTCATATCATAGTGTCATGCCTACAACATTATGTCATATCACAGTGTCATACCTACAACATTATGTCATATCATAGTGTCATGCCTACAACATTATGTCATATCATAGTGTCATGCCTACAACATTATGTCATATCATAGTGTCATGCCTACAACATTATGTCATATCATAGTGTCATGCCTACAACATTATGTCATATCATAGTGTCATGCCTACAACATTATGTCATATCATAGTGTCATGCCTACAACATTATGTCATATCATAGTGTCATGCCTACAACATTATGTCATATCATAGTGTCATGCCTACAACATTATGTCATATCATAGTGTCATGCCTACAACATTATGTCATATCATAGTGTCATGCCTACAACATTATGTCATATCATAGTGTCATGCCTACAACATTATGTCATATCATAGTGTCATGCCTACAACATTATGTCATATCACAGTGTCATGCCTACAACATTATGTCATATCATAGTGTCATACCTACAACATTATGTCATATCATAGTGTCATGCCTACAACATTATGTCATATCATAGTGTCATGCCTACAACATTATGTCATATCATAGTGTCATGCCTACAACATTATGTCATATCATAGTGTCATGCCTACAACATTATGTCATATCATAGTGTCATGCCTACAACATTATGTCATATCATAGTGTCATGCCTACAACATTGTCATATCATAGTGTCATGCCTACAACATTATGTCATATCATAGTGTCATGCCTACAACATTATGTCATATCATAGTGTCATGCCTACAACATTATGTCATATCATAGTGTCATACCTACAACATTATGTCATATCATAGTGTCATGCCTACAACATTATGTCATATCATAGTGTCATATCTATAATGTTATGTCATATCATAGTGTCATGCCTACAACATTATGTCATATCATAGTGTCATGCCTACAACATTATGTCATATCATAGTGTCATGCCTACAACATTATGTCATATCATAGTGTCATGCCTACAACATTGTCATATCATAGTGTCATGCCTACAACATTGTCATATCATAGTGTCATGCCTACAACATTATGTCATATCATAGTGTCATGCCTACAACATTATGTCATATCATAGTGTCATGCCTACAACATTATGTCATATCATAGTGTCATGCCTACAACATTATGTCATATCATAGTGTCATGCCTACAACATTGTCATATCATAGTGTCATGCCTACAACATTATGTCATATCATAGTGTCATATCTATAACATTATGTCATATCATAGTGTCATGCCTACAACATTATGTCATATCATAGTGTCATGCCTACAACATTATGTCATATCATAGTGTCATGCCTACAACATTATGTCATATCATAGTGTCACATCTACAACATTATGTCATATCATAGTGTCATGCCTACAACATTATGTCATATCATAGTGTCATGCCTACAACATTATGTCATATCATAGTGTCATGCCTACAACATTATGTCATATCATAGTGTCATACCTACAACATTATGTCATATCATAGTGTCATGCCTACAACATTATGTCATATCATAGTGTCATATCTATAATGTTATGTCATATCATAGTGTCATACCTACAACATTATGTCATATCATAGTGTCATGCCTACAACATTGTCATATCATAGTGTCATGCCTACAACATTATGTCATATCATAGTGTCATGCCTACAACATTGTCATATCATAGTGTCATGCCTACAACATTATGTCATATCATAGTGTCATGCCTACAACATTATGTCATATCATAGTGTCATGCCTACAACATTATGTCATATCATAGTGTCATGCCTACAACATTATGTCATATCATAGTGTCATGCCTACAACATTATGTCATATCATAGTGTCATGCCTACAACATTGTCATATCATAGTGTCATGCCTACAACATTATGTCATATCATAGTGTCATGCCTACAACATTATGTCATATCATAGTGTCATGCCTACAACATTGTCATATCATAGTGTCATGCCTACAACATTATGTCATATCATAGTGTCATGCCTACAACATTATGTCATATCATAGTGTCATGCCTACAACATTATGTCATATCATAGTGTCATGCCTACAACATTATGTCATATCATAGTGTCATGCCTACAACATTATGTCATATCATAGTGTCATGCCTACAACATTGTCATATCATAGTGTCATGCCTACAACATTATGTCATATCATAGTGTCATGCCTACAACATTATGTCATATCATAGTGTCATACCTACAACATTATGTCATATCATAGTGTCATGCCTACAACATTATGTCATATCATAGTGTCATGCCTACAACATTATGTCATATCATAGTGTCATGCCTACAACATTGTCATATCATAGTGTCATGCCTACAACATTATGTCATATCATAGTGTCATGCCTACAACATTATGTCATATCATAGTGTCATGCCTACAACATTATGTCATATCATAGTGTCATGCCTACAACATTATGTCATATCATAGTGTCATGCCTACAACATTATGTCATATCATAGTGTCATGCCTACAACATTATGTCATATCATAGTGTCATGCCTACAACATTATGTCATATCATAGTGTCATGCCTACAACATTATGTCATATCATAGTGTCATACCTACAACATTATGTCATATCATAGTGTCATGCCTACAACATTATGTCATATCATAGTGTCATGCCTACAACATTGTCATATCATAGTGTCATGCCTACAACATTATGTCATATCATAGTGTCATATCTATAATGTTATGTCATATCATAGTGTCATGCCTACAACATTATGTCATATCATAGTGTCATGCCTACAACATTATGTCATATCATAGTGTCATGCCTACAACATTATGTCATATCATAGTGTCATGCCTACAACATTATGTCATATCATAGTGTCATGCCTACAACATTATGTCATATCATAGTGTCATATCTATAATGTTATGTCATATCATAGTGTCATACCTACAATATTATGTCATATCATAGTGTCATATCTATAATGTTATGTCATATCATAGTGTCATACCTACAACATTATGTCATATCATAGTGTCATATCTATAACATTATGTCATATCATAGTGTCATGCCTACAACATTATGTCATATCATAGTGTCATGCCTACAACATTATGTCATATCATAGTGTCATATCTATAATGTTATGTCATATCATAGTGTCATACCTACAATATTATGTCATATCATAGTGTCATATCTATAATGTTATGTCATATCATAGTGTCATACCTACAACATTATGTCATATCATAGTGTCATATCTATAATATTATGTCATATCATAGTGTCATATCTATAACATTATGTCATATCATAGTGTCATATCTATAATGTTATGTCATATCATAGTGTCACATCTACAACATTATGTCACACCGAAGTGCCCCACAAAACAGAGCCAACGTCACACAACCCGCTGCACACGCCCACAACACGCAGGCAAAAGCGGTTACACAAAACCGTAGACATTGCAACGTGCAGCCGATGTATGATCATTGCCATTGTGGCACGCATTGTGCAACGTAAGCATCCTCCAGAGGAGGGATGGGAGAGGCAACAGGTTTAGGTGAGTTCTGTCTGTCCCATACTATGAACTCTGGCGCCCCCCAGCGGATGCTTTCAGATTCCATCAGTTATAGTAGGCCTTCGGGACTTCACCTATTTCTCGATCCCACATCGATTGTTGGAAGTTCAAGCTTCCTTGACCGTTTGTTCTTGGTTTTTCTTTCTCTTCGTTTCTTACTCGCTGTTTCCATGCATTGTATATGCTCATGGTGTCGTGCGTGTGTATACACCTTGTGCATCGATTCCTCGCTTGCTTTAGTCCAACTAAATTCTTGCTCGTTCGCGAATTTTTATGTTGCTTTTAAATGGACTCTGGAGTCTCAATATCAGTGAAAATGAAATTTATAAATGGCGATTATTTTATTTAAACAAAGTAATATGGAAACAATTCGGAAACCAGCCCTAATATATTTTCTGTTAGTACAATATGTAATCAATACTACGCAAGAATCAAATTACTATCAATAACAAATTCCAAATTCTATACCTGGCAGTAAAATAAGAAGAAAGGAACATCTTACTCATGGAACCATAAACTCTCGAACTAAACAGTTTTGCTCGACAAAATATAGCGAGTGCAACACTCGTGTTAAATTCAAGAATTACCTGCATTGAACTCTATCCTATTATGGTTCTTTATTTAAGAAAGCCAGCCCGTGAACAAAAGTCCTTATTCCGTGAGTATTTTCCTTGAATAAGTTTACGCGTCACGCTGGTTAAGCAAAGTAGCAATCGTTTTATGTTCGTCACAAGGCCTCTATTGCCGTGCTGATTTGCTCCTCTGTTGTGTATAAGTATAGTTGTGCGCAGTGCGCATCGGCGCGCGTCGGAGTGACGTCACGCAACATTTACGGAGGAGCGGCAGAGCACCGCGGGAAAGTTTCTGTGCCGCTAAATTGCAAGCGCAGTACAATAATTTGCGATGCTGATTTTAGATTGATTGATAAAAATTTTATCGATTTTGACCTTGGAATTGCAGAATCTTGTACATTTTTAGGCAAAGCCCCACGTTAAATAACGCTCAGTTCATAAACCCATCAGATCGAAAATGTCTAGTCGTATTTGTTTTCTTTTGTCTTCTGTTTTATTTAGGTGTGAGGTCTACAATTCATTATTGATCGTGATTTATTCCTTCGTTGTACCGCTCACACTTTGCATTTTACAGACCTGGTTATGGAGCTGAGCTCCGATACGTTTGCTTCATGTTTTCGTGTGATTAATTACTAATTTTGCCGGCATTGCCTTTGCTCGTGAATGTTTGCTGAGTCTGCTTCGAAATTAAAGTGAACATCTGAAGTGAAAATCTTAAAGTCAAAAACAGTTTCAATATTTATACCTGCAAAACACAACACAACATGTTTTTTGCAGAGAGACACACGCTCTGCCCGACTCACCTCACAAGCTGAGGTCGCCACGGGAGGATTTTGAACTGATCACACGCGGGGTTTGGTGGGGTTACCGAGCTGGGGAATAGCGTTTGGTTTTGGGATCACGGCGGTGGGAAAATACTGGCGAATGGTTGAGGAAGCATCAGCTTGCCCCTTTTATGGCGCTGCAGCACCGGACGTATATGTATATACAGCTGCTGAAAGATGCCCTCGCCGGTTCCGAGAAGCAGAGCAGGCGCCGCAGTTATCAGCATTGCCTCACGTGTTGGGGAAGAGACAGCTAGACGGTTCTTTGTGTGGTGTTGTGATGCGGAAGTTGTGTGGTGTCGTGGTGTACAAGCGGCGTGAAGGTCAGCAAATTACATGTTCATTGACCAGCTGCAGCTGGGCACAATGCCTCATTCAGATCTGCGTTGCTGGCTGCTCGCTGCACTACACAACCTCCACCGTGTGCACGGGTACAGCACACGGGCACAGCACACGGGTACAGCGCATGGGTACAGCAAACGGGTACAGCACACGGGTACAGCACACGGGTACAGCACACGGGTACAGCACACGGGTACAGCACACGGGCACAGCACACGGGTACAGCGCATGGGTACAGCAAACGGGTACAGCACACGGGTACAGCACACGGGTACAGCACACGGGTACAGCACACGGGTACTGCACACGGGTACTGCACACGGGTACTGCACACGGGTACTGCACACGGGTACTGCACACGGGTACTGCACACGGGTACTGCACACGGGTACAGCACACGGGTACAGCACAGAAGGGTTCAGTATGACTCATAAGAGGACAAAAATTACATATTCGCACTTGAATACTATTTTATACTCTGACCTTCACTGATTTACGAGCTATGTCAAACATAAGTTTACGTATATTAAATGATTGACGAGCAAAATTTCGTGCGCGCGTATCAATGACTAACATTAGACAAAATATTTTCCTCCCGAGAAATAAGTTGAAGAATTCATGCCTCCGTGTGTGCTGGAATGTGTTCCTGCACATTTGTGTTGGTTGGCAGACACAAGCAGGTGTTTACTGATCAGCGCATGTTAAGATTAATGCATATTAAACCATTCCTGATTTGTTTGGCAAGGCTGCTTATAACTAATGCTCAGTCTTGAAATACAGTGTCGCTCACTGACGTACAGATAATCTGTTAAATTCTAAAAAGTATGCAAAATACTGCAGGCAACCCAACTTGTGCTGCACGCCGTATCCACAATACAGCGCGCGAAGTTAACATCACCAGCGGGACCAAGACGACAACACATTCCACTTCGCGCAAAGTGAACGACTTGAAATGCCTGCGATGTGAAGACGAAGTGAAATTTTGCCGTTAGTCATTAGTGGAAGCTGAGCGTTGTAGTGCTTTTGATATTTGATAAGTGTGAGCATGTGTGTGTGAGTGCGCACGCAAATATGAATGTCTATGTATCTGTGTGCACATGCACGCGTTCGTACATTAATATACACACGTGTGCATATATATGTTTCTATTTCTATTTTTTGCGTAAATAGTAAAACCTCAAGACACATTACATTTTACCTAAAGCTCTGCGATCAGTTAACACTGAACCAAATTCCAGAAATAAACAAATTGATTGCGCTTGCTTAATGATTCATAAATCGATCTATCACGGCCCCGAAGGGCATTTCTGTGAAAAGAAAAAATTAAAAGTATAAACAGACAAATGAAATAAAGCGTTCGTGCAAAAATTATCTCTACTAGTGCTCACGTGCTGGTCGGCATTAATATGAAGAATTTCATCCCTTCTTTTTCGAGTTGAATTCTCTCGTGCCACTCGATGTTGTCCAGCGCTATGGCGAAGAATTTCCTCGCTTCTTTCATGTGTTAAGCTCTCTCTAGCTACTCGGTGTTGCTCTGCATTATTCCGTAGAATTTCCAAACGCCGTTCAAGGGTCAATTTAGCTCTAGCTTCTCGTTGGCGAGCAGCATTGCTTCGTCTTGCCATTTGGCGTTGTTCATCCGATCGTCTTCGGCGTTTTTCTTGCTGTCGAAGTCCTACTACTTCTCCCTTGCGGTATGTCACATTTCTATCCTTGGTGGCCTCTTTTGCCGGAATTTTTTTTTTTGAAATGTCGTCTATTATCTCTTCGAAGCTTTTCAAGAAAATCACAATTTCGAAAACAATAACTCAAGTTCCAAAATCTTGGGCTTTATACTAAGTGATAGCCAGGTTACTGGTCAAACGAATTTAAAACATTTATTTTTGCATTATTAATTAAAAATATCAAAGCGGCATGATTAATTCCAACAGAGAAAGCTCCATGGAAAATTTCTATTAATTTCTAAAAATAAGCCGATTGCGTATTGTGGATACCATAATCAAGAGGGGGTCACACGGACGGACGGACGGACGCGGCTTCTTTTATAATAGTGATATATGTGTGCCGAACAAGCCATGCATTTCATTTTAAATTGTAAGTTTGTTTACGCATTTCTAGATGTGCGTGCTGTGTTGCGCGATGTTCTTTAAAAATTACTTCGTACATAATTTTTTTCAAAATTTGATTGTCATTTACGATGGTGTTTCAATCTGCTCCGGTATAGCGTTTTTTGTCTTTTTCCTACTTCGATAATTTCAACTAAGAACTTGGGATTTTCGAAGAATTCTTTAGTAGTATTCGAATTAGTTATAAGTTCTAAGCCATCTCTTGGAATATAAAATATCCAAGAGATGATAGTTTTCATTTCTTATTCAACTACCCCTTGACAGAGTTAGACTATTAGCACGCCACGTAAGGTTTGTCTATTAGTACGCCTCGTATATTTTGTCTATTAATACGCCTCGTGTCGTCTATCTATTTGTACACCTCTGATAGCTTGTCTATTAGTACACCTCGTATAGTTTGTCTATTATTATGCCTCGTATGGCTTATCTATATATTTGTACACCTCGGATGGTTTGTCAATTAGTACTCCTCGTATGGAACGTTTGTTTTAGGACGTCTTATTTTAAGAAATTTTTAAAAGCCAACATGTTGGCATGTATCTCATGTGGCAACTTGGAAATAAACGTTTTTCTTTCTTTCTTTCTTACTTCATCACTGAAGTGCATGGTAGAATTGCGCCCTGCGTTGTTACTGAAAGTGGAGCGTGGATTGTGACAGCATCACAGCCACGCAAACGAACCAACCAGGTCATCAGGGCTTTGTAAACTTAATCATCGGTCGGTACACTCAAAGAAGTATGTAATATATAGTACCAAATTAGCCCAACGACTGCTAGTGTGACGCGTCACACTTGTATCATGACCAGGAAGCCTCCCTCATCATGACACCGTGACCGAGACGCGCTGGCTGCGGCTGGTGCTGCAGCTCTCACAGCGACCTTCAGTTCTGCCCTTCATTGTCCTCTGGCGGGCAGCAACAGTTCCGTGCCATCCCCCCCTGCTGGGGGAGTGGGGCGGTTCCCCGCGTGTTGGGGTAGTGGGACACTCCCTCACGTGTTGGGGGAGTGGGACACTCCCTCACGTGTTGGGGGAGTGGGACACTCCCTCACGTGTTGGGGGAGTGGGACACTCCCTCACGTGTTGGGGGAGTGGGACACTCCCTCACGTGTTGGGGGAGTGGGACACTCCCTCACTTGTTGGGGGAGTGGGACACTCCCTCACGTGTTGGGGGAGTGGGACACTCCCTCACATGTTGGGGGAGTGGTACACTCCCTCACGTGTTGGGGGAGTGGGACACTCCCTCACGTGTTGGGGGAGTGGGACACTCCCTCACGTGTTGGGGGAGTGGGACACTCCCTCACGTGTTGGGGGAGTGGGACACTCCCTCACGTGTTGGGGGAGTGGTACACTCCCTCACGTGTTGGGGTAGTGGGACACTCCCTCACGTGTTGGGGGAGTGGGACACTCCCTCACGTGTTGGGGGAGTGGGACACTCCCTCACGTGTTGAGGGGAGTGGTACACTCCCACACGTGTTGGGGGAGTAGGGCACTCCCTCACGTGTTGGGGGAGTAGGGCACTCCCTCACGTGTTGAGGGGAGTGGTACACTCCCTCACATGTTGGGGGAGTGGTACACTCCCTCTCGTGTTGGGGTAGTGGGACACTCCCTCACGTGTTGGGGGAGTGGGACACTCCCTCACGTGTTGGGGGAGTGGGACACTCCCTCACGTGTTGAGGGGAGTGGTACACTCCCTCACGTGTTGGGGGAGTGGTACACTCCCTCACGTGTTGAGGGGAGTGGTACACTCCCTCACGTGTTGGGGGAGTGGGACACTCCCTCACGTGTTGGGGGAGTGGGACACTCCCTCACGTGTTGGGGGAGTGGTACACTCCCTCACGTGTTGAGGGGAGTGGTACACTCCCTCACGTGTTGGGGGAGTGGTACACTCCCTCACGTGTTGGGGGAGTGGTACACTCCCTCACGTGTTGGGGGAGTGGGACACTCCCTCACGTGTTGGGGGAGTGGTACACTCCCTCACGTGTTGGGGGAGTGGTACACTCCCTCACGTGTTGGGGGAGTGGTACACTCCCTCACGTGTTGGGGGAGTGGGACACTCCCTCACGTGTTGGGGGAGTGGTATACTCAACGCGATAAATACCATGAGAAGATGGTACAAAGCAGCTCTCCCGTACACGAGTCCCGGCTGGTCCTCAACGCAAAAGTAAGTTGTGTGTTGCCTTCTCATTCTAGAACACTCACGAGCTTGTCTCAAAGTTTCTTATTCTTTTATATGTTTTTACATAATTTTGGTATCGCTTTCACCTGATGTATATGTTCATAGTGACTGAAGTAAATTTGATCATTCTATGTTCAACCCAAATTTGTGTTCCGCTCATATGTTTTCACTCTAATTCGTCCTACCTCCCGACGGAGTAGAACATGCTAACTTTCCTCCCCGCCTGCGCGCAGCGATGCCGTGCGCCGCTGTGGCTCCGGCTTGTTCATGAGGGAAGGTCGCATTGCTCTGCTTAGTCATCATAACAACTATAATTTTCTGCTCAGATCTTCACATCAGCAATTCATTTTCGTCATTAATTAGTTTAATTAAGAAAGAAACTCCTTATTATTTCCACAAAATAACTGATCATCCTACTTCTAATGTACATTTCGAGTCTGTCATGTATTTTTCAAGACATAAGAACAGGTTTTTTTCACATAACCAACTTGAGATAAATATGATCTAAGTGCTTGACAATAGTATATGGAAATGACGTGTTAAGTAAGGCGACAAGTGGATAGTTGAACGAAAAAGAAAGAGGTATTTATAGAACAAATGCAAGTCGCCAGCTCGGCAGTGTTGCAGCAGCATATATGCAATACATGTGCCGACATACGAGTGCTGGCATACAAGCAAGTACATCGCCTACGCACACTACAAACATGTACTGTAATGTAGGAAAGTATGTTGAAGTGTAGGGTATTGAGCGAAAGAAATTTGAAACGACTTTTTCGGTATGTACTACAGCAGACGATGTCTTTTGATACGCCAATTTGGTCTTAAGTTTTCTCATTTTATTTATGGATTTTGATGCTCAGTGGACGATTATTCCGCAGTAAGGAACAACTTGATATTGATGTACGTACGTACACACATGTGTAGTGATGAGGGCGCACACAGAGATACGCACACACACTGACCCACAGCTGTGCACACACACAAAGATGCGATCACACACACACAGTTATGTATGGTACGCACACAGACACACACTCTAAGTTCTCTGTGGACTCATAGGTACACACACACACAAAGTTAAGTATGGACCAATAGGTACACACACATACAAAGTTATGTATGGACCAATAGGTACGCACACACACAAAATTATGTATGGACCAATAGGTACGCACACACACAAAGTTATGTATGGACTTATAGAGATATTAGGACACTTAACGCTGTGTTCACTCACAAAAAAATACGTGCGTTAACAAAAATGCGTTTGCAGGCGCTGAAATAATTACACACACACAAACGCACACACACACACACACACGCACACAGACGCACACAGACACACTCACACACACACACACATTCAGCAGCCTCCACACGCCCACAACACAAAGACGCACACGCAGACAACCGCCCGGCAGTGAGGGCAGACCCTCACGTCACTGAGGCGCTCCGTGTCTTGCTTGCATTACAAGGGCAGCACCGCACGGCTGCAGGCGCCTGCATTCTGGGGTGTTGTAGCTCTTCCTCTTCTTGTTTGTTCTTCTTGGTAATTAACTGTTTAGGTAGTTAACTTTTCGTACTCTTCCGGCTGTGTTGCAAATGTTATAGGTAGCATTGTACAACAATCCTTCTCATGTTTTGACTCCGGTGAACTCTTTTGTGCCAGTATTATTAGCGTAGGAAATGTCATATAATTGTGTTATGGTAGAATATTTTATTTTCTCTCCAAGCTCGTGATTTGGCGAACTACACCTTTTTCACTTCAAATTAATCCAAGTCATGTCCAAATCATTCCAAGTCAAGTTTAAATTAATCCAAGTCAAGTTCAATTTAATCCGAGTCAAGTTCAAATTAATCCAAGTCATGTCCAAATTATTCCAAGTCAAGTTTAAATTAATCCAAGTCAAGTTCAATTTAATCCGAGTCAAGTTCAAATTAATCCAAGTCATGTCCAAATTATTCCAAGTCAAGTTTAAATTAATCCAAGTCATGTCCAAATTATTCCAAGTCAAGTTCAAATTAATCCAAGTCAAGTTCAATTTAATCCGCGTCAAGTTCAAATTAATCCAAGTCATGTCCAAATTATTCCAAGTCAAGTTCAAATTAATCCAAGTCAAGTTCAATTTAATCCGCGTCAAGTTCAAATTAATCCAAGTCATGTCCAAATTATTCCAAGTCAAGTTCAAATTAATCCAAGTCATGTCCAAATTATTCCAAGTCAAGTTCAAATTAATCCAAGTCAAGTTCAACTTAATCCGCGTCAAGTTCAAATTAATCCAAGTCATGTCCAAATTATTCCAAGTCAAGTTCAAATTAATCCAAGTCATGTCCAAATTAATCCAAGTCAAGTTCAAATTAATCCAAGTCATGTCCAAATTAATCCAAGTCATGTCCAAATTATTCCAAGTCAAGTTCAAATTAATCCAAGTCATGTCCAAATTATTCCAAGTCAAGTTAAAATTATTCCAAGTCAAGTTCAAATTAATCCAAGTCAAGTTCAAATTAATCCAAGTCATGTCCAAATTAATCCAAGTCATGTCCAAATTATTCCAAGTCAAGTTCAAATTAATCCAAGTCATGTCCAAATTATTCCAAGTCAAGTTCAAATTAAACCAAGTCAAGTTCAAATTAAACCAAGTCAAGTTCAAATTAATCCAAGTCATGTCCAAATTATTCCAAGTCAAGTTCAAATTAATCCAAGTCAAGTTCAAGTTAATCCAAGTCAAGTTCAAATTAATCCAAGTCAAGTTCAAATTATTACAAGTCAAGTTCAAATTAATCCAAGTCAAACTCAAATTATTCCAAGTCAAGTTCAAATTAATCCAAGTCAAGTTCAAGTTAATCCAAGTCAAGTTCAAATTAATCCAAGTCAAGTTCAAATTATTACAAGTCAAGTTCAAATTAATCCAAGTCAAGCTCAAATTAATCCAAGTCAAGTTCAAGTTAATCCAAGTCAAGTTCAAATTATTCCAAGTCAAGTTCAAATTAATCCAAGTCAAGTTCAAATTAATCCAAGTCAAGTTCAAATTAATCCAAGTCAAGTTCAAATTAATCCAAGTCAAGTTCAAATTAATCCAAGTCAAGTTCAAATTAATCCAAGTCATTTCCAAATTAATCCAACCCTCAGTTGAGTTATAATATGACACAATAATTTGTTAATTTGAGATTTTGTGTTAAATATGTATCTATTAGATGTTATAAGCAAGACTGGTTTCGAGGATTTATTTACACTCATAGATATTTATATACGCGAAATTCCACTTTACTACATATATGAAATAAATACATTCAAGTGCAAAATGTTATCAATGGACGATATGTAGATTTAATCTTTAAAAGAAATCTACAAGTGCGATTCACTGAGTACTAATGTACGATTCCGTTTAATTACAATTGATATTTGTACATTACTACCCAGATACATTCCTGCATTATCAATAAAAATTATGTCATGAATTATTCTAATTCCGTGTTAGTCAATGTGAAGAAATGTAGGATCCACTTACAATACACAATAATAATAATACAAGAAACAATGTTTCTATTTCACTACTGATTTTATTTGTGTGTGTTTACAATTCAATATATAATACTTTTAAGACATCAATAACTTTTATAAAAATCATTTAATGAATATTTAAGTCCTGAAAGTATTAAAAATTCAATTATAAACACACACAAATATAATCAGTGAGTTAGAAACATTGTTTCTTGTATTATTATTATTATTATTATTATTATTATTATTATTGTTATTATTATAATTATTCTTGTGTATTGTTAGTGGATTCTACATTTATTCACATTGACTAACACGGAATTAGAATGGATGGTAACATTTATATCGCTAATACAAGAATGTATCTGGGTAGTAATGTACAAATATAAATTGTAATCAAACGGAATCGTACATTAGCACTCAGTGAATCGCATTTGTATATTTTTTAAAAGGTCAAATCTACATATCGTTCAATGATAACCTTTTGTATTTGCATGTATATGATTTCCTAGATGTGATAAGTGGAATTTCACGTATATAAATATCTATGAGTGTAAAATAATCCTTAAAACCAGTCTTGGTCATCACATCCAATAGATACATATTTAACACAAAAAACTCAAATTAACAAATTATTGTGTCATATTATAACTCAACTGAGGGTTGGATTAATTTGAACTTGACTCGGATTAATTTGAACTTGACTTGGATTAATTTGAACTTGACTTGGATTAAATTGAACTTGACTTGGATTAATTTGTATTTGACTTGGATTAAATTGAACTAGACTTGGATTAATTTGAATTTGACTTGGATTAATTTGAACTTGACTTGGATTAATTTCAACTTGACTTGGATTAAATTGAACTTGACGTGGATTAATTTCAACTTGACTTGGATTAAACTGAACTTGACTTGGATTAATTTGAACTTGACTTAGATTAATTTGAAGTGAAAAAGGTGTAGTTGATCCGTCGGGATGAAAAATTGTCCTGAATGTCGACCTCATAGTTTTAGACACATAATAATTCAAATCTACGAATTTTCCTTACAACATTATTCCCTCACATCACTAGTTCCTACCCTCGTTTGCTCATACTTCAATATAAGTGCCCTCTAACGAGAGTGTTTTCAAAATGCTTCACTTGGAATATGTTTTTTAGTGACTTGACTTTATTTGCATTGTCAAAACTAGATTAATCCAACGAAGGGATCGCACTTTCTCTCAATAATTTTTGTTTCGCCAATTGACATGGGTATCACGGTACCCATGTGTGAGTATCAACTATGTAAGAGTCATAATGTTAAGTAATTTTGAAGCCCAATGTTACACACATTTCACGTATCAACTTTTCCGTCTTTCTTTCTTAACTGAGTGATTATGTAACGTATGTAATGTGACAAACGAAAACAATCATGTTTATGTCCTGCAACTTGCAAGGCTGCTTGAAGGTTTCTACCCTTTGTTGAATGTGGCTGAGCAGGACCCCAATGTGTGAATGATATTAGTAAGCTATTTGTGTAGCTGCGATGGTGCTGGAGATATGAACAATACCAGACTGTTACAATACAATACTCATTTCATTATAAAGTACTGAACCAAGCCGTGATGTATCTATACATGGAACACGTTAACTTTGTTGGTGATTAATTCATGGGCGTAAGCTCCTCGCACCACACAGAGCCTGTCCTCTCACCTTCCTAGAAGTTCAGCTCTTTCGCTGAAGTTCAGTTCAGCGCCCAAAATAGACTCGCTCTCTGTTCTCCAGCACAGACGCGCCTCTGTTCAGTACAGCGCCCAAAATAGACTCGCTCTCTGTTCTCCAGCACAGACGCGCCTCTGTTCAGTACAGCGCCCAAAATAGACTCGCTCTCTGTTCTCCAGCACAGACGCGCCTCTGTTCAGTACAGCGCCCAAAATAGACTCGCTCTCTGTTCTCCAGCACAGACGCGCCTCTGTTCAGTACAGCGCCCAAAATAGACTCGCTCTCTGTTCTCCAGCGCAGACGCGCCTCTGTTCAGTACAGCGCCCAAAATAGACTCGCTCTCTGTTCTCCAGCACAGACGCGCCTCTGTTCAGTACAGCGCCCAAAATAGACTCGCTCTCTGTTCTCCAGCACAGACGCGCCTCTGTTCAGTACAGCGCCCAAAATAGACTCGCTCTCTGTTCTCCAGCACAGACGCGCCTCTGTTCAGTACAGCGCCCAAAATAGACTCGCTCTCTGTTCTCCAGCACAGACGCGCCTCTGTTCAGTTCAGCGCCCAAAATAGCCTCGCTCTCTGTTCTCCAGCACAGACGCGCCTCTGTTCAGTACAGCGCCCAAAATAGACTCGCTCTCTGTTCTCCAGCACAGACGCACCTCTGTTCAGTACAGCGCCCAAAATCGCCTCGCTCTCTGTTCTCCAGCACAGACGCGCCTCTGTTCAGTACAGCGCTCAAAATAGCCTCGCTCTCTGTTCTCCAGCACAGACGCGCCTCTGTTCAGTACAGCGCCCAAAATAGCCTCGCTCTCTGTTCTCCAGCACAGACGCGCCTCTGTTCAGTACAGCGCCCAAAATAGACTCGCTCTCTGTTCTCCAGCACAGACGCGCCTCTGTTCAGTACAGCGCCCAAAATAGACTCGCTCTCTGTTCTCCAGCACAGACGCGCCTCTGTTCAGTACTGCGCCCAAAATAGACTCGCTCTCTGTTCTCCAGCACAGACGCGCCTCTGTTCAGTACTGCGCCCAAAATAGACTCGCTCTCTGTTCTCCAGCACAGACGCGCCTCTGTTCAGTACGGCGCCCAAAATAGACTCGCTCTCTGTTCTCCAGCACAGACGCGCCTCTGTTCAGTACAGCGCCCAAAATAGACTCGCTCTCTGTTCTCCAGCGCAGACGCGCCTCTGTTCAGTACAGCGCCCAAAATAGACTCGCTCTCTGTTCTCCAGCGCAGACGCGCCTCTGTTCAGTACTGCGCCCAAAATAGACTCGCTCTCTGGTCCCTCGAACAACGAGGTGTGTGTGACGAGCGTATTTATGATACAGGCCCCGCTACCGTTTCAGTTTTCCTTTTAATATTGCACCAGAAACAGCTATCAATCGAGTATGACAATCCAATTGGTATCTATGCTTTTAAGCTATAAAATTTACCTAAATAGCTGTGAAACTGTAGCACAGATACGGTCATCACACACTTCGAGCTCTTCCATCCAAAAGTTCTGAGGGTAGCTGGTGGTAAATATATTGTTGTGTTTTCAAACGGTCATGACCGCTTCCATTAATTCATTAAAATGTTTGTTTTACGTCCCTGATGGGCAAAAATGTACAATTGGAATTGTTACAATACTTCACCCTCTGTTGTACATAATGACTGCAAATATCTGTCTCTGAATTGCACGCTATTTACATTGGTTGAAATTGCCCCGAATGCCGTCCTAACACAAAATGACAGAATCAAAGGAAGGTGAGGCGCTCATTCAAATGCTCCTTATACTTCAGTGAATACAGTGAATATTTATATATATTTTTCTGATAATAGCTCATAAGTATTCGAACACATTTTCTCTGAATGAATACAAGTTCGAGCTTATAAATGTCATCATTTAATTTTTCGTGGAATAAGGCATAGAACTGAATATGTTTAAATCATCATTACCATATTTAACGGTAATTGTACCTTATAATAATTTTAGAAGAAATACCAACCACTTGATGACGAGAGCGACTTGAAGTCACCACACATCACAAAGCAACAATGCAACAAACAAACGCAGGCACCATTGCGACAACGCAGGCAGCAGCAGCCGCAGCTGGTCGCCATGCCCCGTTCTGCCCTACATTGTCTCGGGCGGGCAGCAACAGCCCACCACCACCGCACCCCGCAACCCCTGCCTGCAGTAATGAGGTGGGGAAATTAGGCGCCCTGCTCATACCAATGGCGTAGGGGATAATTTAAAACAAAATTTCCCACGGCACCCAATTTTATTCCTTTACACATAGGTAGAGGGAAATTTGTGACCATGGTAACGGCTCTCATGGACCTCCTAAACTGTATTCTGGATAAGCTCTCGTATTGATCGATATTTCAAAAAATTGTTTTTTATTGTTTCCTCAGTATAGTTTTTCAGAAATGTTGACGTAGAAATATTTAGACCCCAAAAATGGACCCCATGTAAATTCTTACGTGCAGAAATTGCCAAGCAGTCCACAACTCCTCCCTGCAATTTGTTCCCTGCAAGTTGCCCATGGCAATTTAGGTAAACTTTCTCTCTGCTGCAATTTTCGCTGTAACTTCCGACGGCGCCATTTTCTTGTAATTGTGCGCCCCATTTCTGCCCCACGTGTGATTGCCCTGGAAATGTCGGCCATTTTTGCTGCATTTCTTGCAATGTAGTAAATGTCCGCCATTTTTGCTGCATTTCATGCAATGTAGTAAATGTCCGCCATTTTTGTTGCATTTCATGCAATGTAGTAAATGTCCGCCATTTTTGCTGCATTTCATGCAATGTAGTAAATGTCCGCCATTTTTGTTGCATTTCTTGCAATGTAGTAAATGTCCGCCATTTTTGCTGCATTTCTTGCAATGTAGCAAATGTCCGCCATTTTTGTTGCATTTCTTGCAATGTAGTAAATGTCCGCCATTTTTGCTGCATTTCATGCAATGTAGTAAATGTCCGCCATTTTTGCTGCATTTCATGCAATGTAGTAAATGTCCGCCATTTTTGTTGCATTTCTTGCAATGTAGTAAATGTCCGCCATTTTTGTTGCATTCCTTGCAATGTAGTAAATGTCCGCCATTTTTGCTGCATTTCATGCAATGTAGTAAATGTCCGCCATTTTTGTTGCATTTCATGCAATGTAGTAAATGTCCGCCATTTTTTCTGCATTTCATGCAATGTAGTAAATGTCCGCCATTTTTGTTGCATTTCTTGCAATGTAGTAAATGTCCGCCATTTTTGTTGCATTTCATGCAATGTAGTAAATGTCCGCCATTTTTGTTGCATTTCATGCAATGTAGTAAATGTCCGCCATTTTTGCTGCGTTTCATGCAATGTAGTAAATGTCCGCCATTTTTGTTGCATTTCATGCAATGTAGTAAATGTCCGCCATTTTTGTTGCATTTCATGCAATGTAGTAAATGTCCGCCATTTTTGTTGCATTTCTTGCAATGTAGTAAATGTCCGCCATTTTTGCTGCATTTCTTGCAATGTAGTAAATGTCCGCCATTTTTGTTGCATTTCATGCAATGTAGTAAATGTCCGCCATTTTTGCTGCATTTCATGCAATGTAGTAAATCTCCGCCATTTTTGTTGCATTTCATGCAATGTAGTAAATGTCCGCCATTTTTGCTGCATTTCATGCAATGTAGTAAATGTCCGCCATTTTTGCTGCAATTCTTGCAATGTAGTAAATGTCCGCCATTTTTGTTGCATTCCTTGCAATGTAGTAAATGTCCGCCATTTTTGCTGCATTTCATGCAATGTAGTAAATGTCCGCCATTTTTGTTGCATTTCTTGCAATGTAGTAAATGTCCGCCATTTTTGTTGCATTCCTTGCAATGTAGTAAATGTCCGCCATTTTTGCTGCATTTCATGCAATGTAGTAAATGTCCGCCATTTTTGTTGCATTTCTTGCAATGTAGTAAATGTCCGCCATTTTTGTTGCATTTCTTGCAATGTAGTAAATGTCCGCCATTTTTGTTGCATTCCTTGCAATGTAGTAAATGTCCGCCATTTTTGTTGCATTCCTTGCAATGTAGTAAATGTCCGCCATTTTTGTTGCATTTCATGCAATGTAGTAAATGTCCGCCGTTTTTGTTGCATTTCTTGCAATGTAGTAAATGTCCGCCATTTTCACCACATTTCATGCAATGCAGTAAATATTAGACACACATTAAACAAACAAATCACGTCGACAAATGTACATGTCACGTGAGCAACTCGACGCGCTGCCGAGATGCCCCGTTTTCTTAATATATTTGAAACCGAATTTTTGGTTTGAATATCCTTTGTTTTGGTGTAACGGGAGTTCCGCTACGTGCCGTTGTAGCGGTCACTGCACGGGCAGCCGTAAGTCTTACGACTGTGTCGTGACAGTTGCGACCACGTGACAGTTGTGACCACGTGACAGTTGCGACCACGTGACAGTTGCGACCACGTGACAGTTGAGACCACGTGACAGTTGCGACCACGTGACAGTTGCGACCACGTGACAGTTGCGACCACGTGACAGTTGCGACCACGTGACAGTTGCGACCACGTGACAGTTGCGACCACGTGACAGTTGCGACCACGTGACAGTTGCGACCACGTGACAGTTGAGACCACGTGACAGTTGCGACCACGTGACAGTTGCGACCACGTGACAGTTGCGACCACGTGACAGTTGCGACCACGTGACAGTTGAGACCACGTGACAGTTGCGACCACGTGACAGTTGCGACCACGTGACAGTTGCGACCACGTGACAGTTGCGACCACGTGACAGTTGAGACCACGTGACAGTTGCGACCACGTGACAGTTGCGACCACGTGACAGTTGCGACCACGTGACAGTTGTGACCACGTGACAGTTGTGACCACGTGACAGTTGCGACCACGTGACAGTTGCGACCACGTGACAGTTGTGACCACGTGACAGTTGCGACCACGTGACAGTTGTGACCACGTGACATTTGCGACCACGTGACAGTTGTGACCACGTGACAGTTGCGACCACGTGACAGTTGTGACCACGTGACAGTTGCGACCACGTGACAGTTGTGACCACGTGACAGTTGCGACCACGTGACAGTTACGACCACGTGACAGTTTTGACCACGTGACAGTTGCGACCACGTGACAGTTGCGACCACGTGAAAGTTGTGACCACGTGACAGTTGCGACCACGTGACAGTTGCGACCACGTGACAGTTACGACCACGTGACAGTTTTGACCACGTGACAGTTGCGACCACGTGACAGTTGCGACCACGTGACAGTTGCGACCACGTGAAAGTTGTGACCACGTGACAGTTGCGACCACGTGACAGTTGCGACCACGTGACAGTTGTGACCACGTGACAGTGTCGACCACGTGACAGTTGTGACCACGTGACAGTTGCGACCACGTGACAGTTGCAACCACGTGACAGTTGCGACCACGTGACAGTTGCGACCACGTGACAGTTGAGACCACGTGACAGTTGCGACCACGTGACAGTTGTGACCACGTGACAGTTGCGACCACGTGATAGTTGCGACCACGTGACAGTTGCGACCACGTGACAGTTGCGACCACGTGACAGTTGCGACCACGTGACAGTTGCGACCACGTGACAGTTGCGACCACGTGACAGTTTCGACCACGTGACAGTTGCGACCACGTGACAGTTGCGACCACGTGACAGTTGCGACCACGTGACAGTTGCGACCACGTTACAGTTGCGACCACGTGACAGTTGCGACCACGTGACATTTGCGACCACGTGACAGTTGCGACCACGTGACATTTGCGACCACGTGACAGTTGCGACCACGTGATAGTTGCGACCACGTGACAGTTGTGACCACGTGACAGTTGCGACCACGTGACAGCTGCGACCACGTGACAGTTGTGACCACGTGACGGTTGCGACCACGTGACAGCTGCGACCACGTGACAGTTGTGACCACGTGACAGCTGCGACCACGTGACAGTTGTGACCACGTGACGGTTGCGACCACGTGACGGTTGCGACCACGTGACAGTTGTGACCACGTGACAGTTGCGACCACGTGACAGTTGCGACCACGTGACAGTTGCGACCACGTGACAGTTGCGACCACGTGACAGTTGCGACCACGTGACAGTTGCGACCACGTGACAGTTGCGACCACGTGACAGTTGTGACCACGTGACAGTTGCGACCACGTGACAGTTGCGACCACGTGACAGTTGCGACCACGTGACGGTTGCGACCACGTGACGGTTGCGACCACGTGACGGTTGCGACCACGTGACGGTTGCGACCACGTGACAGTTGCGACAATCTAACCCACCCTAAAGTGTGCATTTCTCATAACTGACTCACCTGTTCTAGCTATATTTCATTAAAAACCGGTATGAAATTATTTTTTTACCTTTTTTGGAAATACCGGTGCGTGTCTTCGACCACCAGCTCTGCAGGTGTTGTAGAAAACAAAAAAGCGCGTAGAAACCGAAAGTATGACGAAAACAATGAAAGCGTATAGACAACGGAAAAGGGTGTAGAAAATGAAGAAAGTGTAGAAAACAATAATAGCGTATAGACAACGGTAAAGGGTGTAGAAAACGAAGAAAGTGTAGAAAACAATAGCTGCGTATAGACAACGGAAAAGGGTGTAGAAAACGAAGAAAGTGTGGAAAACAATAGCTGCGTATAGACAACGGAAAAGGGTGTAGAAAACGAAGAAAGTGTAGAAAACAATAGCTGCGTATAGACAACGGAAAAGGGTGTAGAAAACGAAGAAAGTGTAGAAAACAATAGCTGCGTATAGACAACGGAAAAGGGTGTAGAAAACGAAGAAAGTGTAGAAAACAATAATAGCGTATATAAAACGGTAAAGGGGGGAGAAAACGAAGAAAGTGTAGAAAACAAAATCGTAGAGAAAACGGAAAAAGTTTTAAAAAACGTAGAAGGTAGAAAACAATGATAGCGTGTAGAAAACGTAGAGAGCGTATAGCAAATGGAAAAGCGTATAAAAAAGGAGGAGAGCGTGTATAACAACTTTACTTTTTTTAAGATTCAACTTCTATTTAAATGGTAAAATATTCCCTCTCATCTGTCTAAATGTACAAATGAGCTGCAGAAGCCTAAATTTTATGCGTTCCAGTAATTTTATTTGAAAAAATGGTGTGTTTTTACAAATTCTTTTTCCAGGTACGATGTAAGAAATTGAACAAGAAAGCCTAACAGTGAGAACAACAAGTGAGATCAGACATTATGGGTCAAAAATGATTGAAAATGAATGCTTTTTTACCAGCTGGTTGTTTTATTTTTGTTAAAATGTTTCCCCTTATTGCTTTCAATCGTAAAAGATAGTCACTTCTACTGCATTACTCCAGCAGCTTTCTCCGCTCTAACGTCTCATACAAAGCAATAATCAAAATCACTATTAAATTTCACGGTGGACAAATCCTTTCTTATTTTTGATCCATTAAAAATAAGTTTAACGCAATAAATACATTTAGGGTAAGTGTATGGAGAAATCCTTTTATCTTCAGTGAAGTCCTGTTCAGTTCAACACAAGAAGTCATGCGTGTAAGAGCGACATGCGTGTACGCAATTCATCTACGTATCAATATCACATTACCAATGTGTGGCATATGAAAGTACCAGTGTGTTGATATTTGTGGTGATGGAAGCAGCCTTGCATTAATATTGTGCGTAAAAGTGGCTGTTGCTGCAGCTTGTTTATTGTGACGCGTCGGTACCGGACTTTATACGGACGCCGTGCAACATTAAACGGACGTCTACAAATGTTGCTTGCTTCTAGGAAAAAGGTTTACTGAAGGTTAGTACATTTACATTTTGTAATTTAACTCTATTTCATTGTGACTTTCTTAAATTTAATCCTATTTTCATGTTGCCTATTTCAGAACTTTGCTATTTCTCTTCATATTTACCTGTAAAGTTTTTGCCTTCGTGTCTGTTGACGCTGGTGACCGCCAGGAATGGCTTCTCTTGCGAGTGCAATTTTGTGTTTAACTAAATTCGTTTTAATTACTTTCTAACAATTCATTTGCCCCTTAAGACCGTTAAATGCTTGTAGTTATTTATGCACTCAAGTTCAGTTCAGCACTTTGAGCGCAACGTGTGCCACTGGTGGTACACGGAGGTAATTTTCATTATGCTGCTGACCGACCAGTAGTCACAAACTCAATTTTCATAAATACTTAATCAAAGCTAAATGAAGACACGATCCAGTTCATGTTCGGTATTTTCAAAATAGTTTACTAGCTACAATTGACTTTAAATTTGAGTCTGCCATTGAACTTAATGGTAAATCTGAAGGAGATGACAGTTATCGATTTTCCACTTTTTGGTGCCTGAACCTAATTAATTGAATCAAAATGAACAAGTTTTCTTCTATTCTTTTTTCGTCACAAATGAGTATTTTACGATTTATAACGGTGAGTTTAGTTGGTAAATCTGAAGGAGATGACAGTTGTCGATTTTGTAAATTTCGATGCCTTAGCATAGTTAATTAGATCGAAATAAACAAGTTTCCTTCTATGCACTTTTTGTCTCAAATGAGTATTTTATTAGTTATGGCGGTAAATGACTTACCGCAACTCCAGTCTTTGAAGCGGAAAGAAATTCTTTGATCGAGTTGTATGGCAATACTGCAATGGCGTCTCGCTTCCAGCGCTCTGTCTTGAAAGACGAAACCAAACTTACCGCTATAAATCGTAAAATACTCATTTGTGACGAAAAAAGAATAGAAGAAAACTTGTTTATTTTGATTCAATTAATTAGGTTCAGGCACCAAAAAGTGGAAAATCGACAACTGTCATCTCCTTCAGATTTACCGTTTAGTTTCGTCATTGATGACGAATGCGCTCGAATAAACAGCTACTCATCGGTTTTCGAATTTTTGTTGCTTCAAACATGGTAATAACATCGAAATAAACAACTTTTATTCAATACACTTTTTTCGTCAAATGAGTATTTAACGAGGTATAGCGGTAGGTTTGGTTTCGTCTTTCAAGACAGAGCGCTGGAAGCGAGACGCCATTGCAGTATTGCCATACAACTCGGTCAAAGAATTTCTTTCCGCTTCAAAGACTGGAGTTGCGGTAAGTCATTTACCGTCATAACTAATAAAATACTCATTTGAGACAAAAAGTGCATAGAAGAAAACTTGTTTATTTCGATCTAATTAACTATGCTAAGGCATCGAAATTTACAAAATCGATAACTGACATATCCTTCAGATTTACCGAAGAGAGGACATTTACTAGGGTGTAACGGGCGGCGTTGTGTGGTGAAGGTCAAGTGTAGAGCCGGACTAGCGGGGGAGGCAAAAGGAGAGTTGTGTCTATACAAATACTGCATCATACTGTTAAATTACCTGTTTTTTGTTGTTGCAATTTTTTTATGAACTTTAAACAGAATTGAATAGATTTTTATACGTAATTTGTGTTTCGGTGTTACATACCTCATGGTATTGTTAATTTTCATGTAGTATTATTATTGTTGCAACTTTCCATGAACTTTGAAGGAAATTAAATATTTTTATGCGTTATTAATACTTTACCAGGCATATCTGTACAAGAAACCAATATTGCGGTCAATATCGAGTTTAATGCGCTCGCGGAATTTGTAAATTTTGTTTTACATGCACGACATTTTGTTCGCTGAAGCATCATTTTCGAAATATAACATGCATTACGTTCTGGTAGGAATAGCATTATGTAGTCGGCTGCGTCGCACCTGCATTGTTGGAACACGCGCAGGATTTTGGCGGTAACTTTCTATGTCGGTATATCCGACATAGCCTCGGGCCGTACAGCTGAGTTAAGTTACCATAGGTTTATTTCCCCTCAGGGGAACACAACTATTGTGTCTGTGGGAATTAGTGCTTCCAGGGGGACTATGTGAGGGCCCGAGCTGATAGTTAGGTAGGCCTTCTTTTTGTTGAAATAAAATATTTTTTTGCTATGTTAGGGACCGTCTTTTTCGGTTCACTGCTGTCCTGTTTTTCAGCACCTACTACTTTCTTCTAGTGATGTACCGATACCATTTTTTGGCCGATACCGATACCATTTTTTTGGCCGATACCGATACCCATTTTTTGGCCGATACCGATACTCCGATACTTGAAAATACCGATACTTTGACCGATACTACTACCGATACCGATACTTTTACAAACGTCTAACCTAAGAATACCCGTTGTATGTTATTTTATGTATTAGTTCCGTGTCCGCTTCTTAAGAAACATAGGATGTCTGAGTTTGCGGTATCACGGAGACCGAATTCCTCAGTGTAACATTGAAAGATCGTCTGTACATGCAATGATATGTTTGAAATCTTACCAAGATAGGTTAGTAGTATTGGATAGGTTGTTGTGATCGCCGTAATTTGCGCATTTTCCTAACCCTATCGCTTTTGTGCAGCATTCAGGCCATATTGAATAATTAAAAGACATTAAACTAAATATAGTAATTTGGTAAATAGCTGTGCCCGAAGTAATCATTTTTGAGTAATGGTGATTTGTCACCGGAGGGGAACTCCGAGTCAAGAGAGCTTTGTGTGTTCTTGTGCATATGTGTTCGGCATAAACATTTTAAACCTACCCGACTTTCCGTTCTACGTATTGGCAACAGTGGAAAACGCATTAGTGGTGTAGGACCTACAAGAACCGCAGTTGCTACCATGTAATGACGATCGCTAGGCTTTCGCGTCGTGAACGTGCTTTGCGGCGGTGCGAGTCACGACATAGAATTAGGATAGCATAGGTTAGATAATGTTGACGGAATTTTTCTATGGGTCCATCTAGCTTAACGATGACATTGTCCTCGGCATTTCCATGGGTCATGCTTCTACCTAATAATACCCTTGCCCTTGGTTTATTTGTTTGGTGTCTGTTTCTTCCATTTCTCTGTCACTCACGCTCATAAGGATAGTTATAATGACCGTATCTGTGATACGAGTTTCACCAGTGCGCAAGTACAAGAATATTTTTCATCACGGGTACTGTTAGGATGGATATACTGTATTTGTTCATCATCTACATCTTGAAAATTAGTTCATGAAAAGTATTGAATCCCATTTTTGGCGAGCCGTGCACACTTGTATTAAAATAAAACCATTATAACTCCTACATGGGAGTTATAATAAAATTATTTCCTTATATATCTAATAATACAAAAATATTGACAAAAAAGTTTCCGATTGTGAAAAATAAAATGCTCTTGCTATGTTAGCTATATTGTTGGGAAAAACAACAAAATGAAATCCATTCAATAGATATGTGTTTCTAATCGTACTGCAACGTAATGTAGACTAGCTATAATAGCAACTGGCTCCAAAAGTGGACCAAAACAATAGTTTCTCAAAAAAAGGATTGTCTATTTCGTGTTATTCACACCAAATACGAGTACATACTTTGGCGAAAGAAAATATTAAAATTCGGTAAGCTCCGAAATCGAACATATCCGCAAACACGCAACCATCTATAAGATGAAGAATTTAAAAACGACAATTTCAAGGAACTTGATCATATTTATTAGGAATACGTTTCGGAGTCCAGATCCATCATCAGTTCTTAAATTTACAAATCATTATGTCTGCAATAATACATAAAGCAAAATGTTGGATACAGTCATTAAAGGAAATCAAGAAAATAAAAATAAAATTAAAACATGTCCCAGAAAAAATAAAATCGACAAGATTACTATTTAGTTACAATTTGTTATGGGTAGGAACTATCAGAATTGTTGAGGGACGGTTTTCGTTTAAAAATATGTAGCGACTCTAAAATTCTGAGGACACATGCAGTTGAAGCCGAATCTAAGATTTAGTTGCATTTTACTGCGTGATTACGTACTGCGGAGTGTGAGGAGTAAGCTAATTACTTCCCCGCGCGGAAGCTTCGACCCCAATGTTCGACCATTCTGAAAAAATTTCGTGACGTCATGCCGACGTACGATGATGTGCACTGCACACAACTGTATAACTGTTAAATATAAATCAGAGATCGAGGTTCGCATCTCCATCGGAAGCGTATCCTTGTACCAGAAAAATGAAGCAACCATAAAATTATACAATTCCGGTACTAGGATACGCTTTTGATGGAGAAAGAGCCTTTCTGATTTATTCTTACAGTTGTGTGCAGTGCACATCATCGTACATCGTCATTACGGCACAAAATTTTTATATCAGAATGGCCGAACATCGGGGTTGAAGCTTCCGCACGGGAAATGAATTCGCATATTTCGCACGAAATCACGCAGAAAAATGCAACGAACCGATATCCTCTGCGGACTTCAAAATCTTAGATTCGGCTTCAACAACATGTGACCTCAGAATTTCAGAGTCGCTACATATTTTTAAACGAAAACTGGCCCTCAACAATTCTGACAGTTCCTACCCATCGTAAATTGGAAGTAGATCATGTCGATTTTACTTTCTCTGGGACATGTTTTTTTTGTTTGTTTTCGTGATTTTCTTTAATGACGGTATCCAACATTTTATTTTTTCTTGTATTGTAGTCGTAATGAATTTTAATTTTACGAACTGATGATGGAGCTGGACTCCGAAACGTATTCCTAGTAAATATGATTAAGTTCATTGGAATTTTCCTCGTTTTTAAATTCATCAAGTTGCGATGAAAGCAATCAACTGACCCGTTCAGATGTATTGAACTATAAGATTGTTCGTGAATTGTTCAAACATCTTAACATAGAAGAAAAATGCAAGATCCGTAATGAACGGTGATATGCACGCTAAGTTAAAATAAATTATTAGCTTCGTAATATTTGGCGATTTACAAGCTAAATTAAAATAGAATTTTCGGCAATTTCTATATTCAATTCACAAAAACTTTCAAATGCTCCTTCACTTGGTTTGGTTTGGTTTTTGTTAGCCTGTCACATACTTTAAGATATGGACATTAGGTCAAACTATAAAGGTTTAGTCTTTTAGGAATGCAAAGTAGTGAATTCAGTTAGCGGGCCTGATTGAACGCTATAATTCAACAGTTAGCTATCTAATTTACTAGGTATGAATAGGCTCTTTATTTGATTACAAGTACGCACAGCCCGTCAAAAATTACGGGACTCACTAACTTTCTTGAACAAATTTTCCAAATGTGATGCCCAACGAATGTATTCATCCTAACAGCGCTCGTGATGAAATATATTCTTGTTCTTACGCACTGGTGAAACTCGTATCACAGATACGGTCACTATAACTCTCCTCATGAGCGTGACAAAGAAAATGGAAGAAGCGGACTCCAAATAAACCAAGGGTATTATTAGATAGTAGCAGGACCCGCGGAGATTCCATGGACAATGTCATCGTTAAGCTAGGCGGACCCGAGAAAAAATTCTGACAGTATTACCTAACCTGTGCTAACCTAGCCCATCCTAATCTAAGCTAACCTATCCTATCCTAACCAAACCTATCCTGATAAAATGTCAAATACTTAAATGCATGGAAACGCAATCTTTTAATGTTACACTGAGGAATTGGGTATCCATGATACCGCAAACTCACACAACGCGGACACCAAATAAATATATAAATAAACACACAACGGGTATTATTAGGTTAAATACTTTTACTTTCATGATTTATGACCTTCATTTGAATGATAAAATACGTATTTTTGGAAAGTGTCGGTAAAGTATCGGCCGGATTTTGCCGATACCGATACCACTAAAAATGGCCGATACTGCCGATACCGATACATCGGTACATCACTACTTTCTTCTTCAACTTTTATCTTGTTTCATGAACTTCTTTCCCAACTTACTGTTTCTATGCCCCTTCTGCATAGATTCCGCATTCCCTAATATCCATACTTAATGGTGCCTTCCTCATTCCTCTCTTCGATACGCGGGAATATTCATCTGCTTCAGATTTTTTATAGCAATAGAATGAATTAGGATTGTGCTTCTGAATGTTCATGGTGTAACTTGAGTTTTGATTTGGTTGACACGTATCTATTTTTGTCAACGTTGATTCGAAATCAGCATAAATTGCAAAAGGATGCCTAATTGTTTTTTGGTAATGTTTAAATTTCAATTTACCTCCTTCAAGAACATGCTTTGTTGGAGTGTGAACTGAACAATCATTAATGTGGTTTGTTGATAAACATTTTTTTGTGAATTGTCATAAATATGGACAGACATGTTTTTTATGACCATCTTTAGTTGTCATAAATGGACTTAATGACTTCATTAATACATAATGACCTTTATTTTCATCTGTTAACAATGAAATTGATATAACATCTTCATTTTTTACCTTTTTTATTCTCAGAGGACTAAATTCTTTCAAGTAATTAAAGTTGTAAACATTTGCTGACACATTATTGTTTCTCTCAAATTTATCGATATCTTTAAGTTTCACTGGGAATTTTATGTCTCTGAAATTTAACTTTTCAGCTTCGGTTTTTAATCTTTTAGATATTCTATTGCCGTTTTTTTCATCTCGGCAATAATATCTCGCAACACTCCACATAAAGCATTTATTATCGGTCTTTTTAATATTAATTAGTTTATAAGTCGACTTTTGAAACTTTTCAGGTAATTCTATATAACTAGAACCGTTGATAGGCTTGTATTCAATAATTTTTACATGGAAGTCTAATAATTTATCTGTTATCCAGCCCGAGGAGTTTTTTGTATATTCTTCAATCTCTCTAATAGCTTCTTTATACAGATCATCAATGTTTGTAAAGTTTTTCGATATGTCTACAAACTTACCTGTATTCATCCATGCTGTTGAATATACTTTTTCATTTTTTTCTTCGTATTTATAAAATTGAACTAAAATTGTCAATTGTATCTTCATATTATCAAACTTTTGCTCTCTCAAAATTGATTTCACAACCGGGGTCATATTCCTCATGAAAACTGTCGGATCTATAACTGATATATCAGAGAACATATATTCCAGGCATTTCACAACCGGGGTCATATTCCTCATGAAAACTGTCGGATCTATAACTGATATATCAGAGAACATACATTCCAGGCATTTATCATTTATAGCACATTTTTTTCCTTTGAATTTACAGCCATAAGCGTTTCTAAAATGCTTCTTTGATTTCTTATGCTGTTGTAGATTTTTTACTTCTACTTTACATATCTTACATATCTTTTTCTCAAAATAAGAATCAGAAATTAATTCTTGATTTATGTTTCTAATATGCTTAGTAGATTTTTGATGTGTTTTAGATTAGAGACATTTATATTACATATATTACAGAAATCATTGTTTCTATCAAAATACAGATCCGAAATTAATAGTTTACTCACGTTTTTATTGTGCTTCATGCTTTTCTCATGTCTTCTCAAGTTGATGATGTAAATATTACATACATTACAAAAATTGTTACTTGAAGTCATCTTTACTGAAATTTTCTTTAAATTGTTATGCCTTTTTGTATTCTTAGTATTAGATAGATGTGATACATCAAATGATTCCATTTTTAATAAATTATTTTCTCAGTATATTTTACAAATTTCAATGTTTTTTCCAATGTAAATTTTAAAGTATTCTGAAAATTTATGTTAATCAAAATGAAAAGCAATATTCCATATGAAGTAATAGATGCTCAAAAAATTGCAAACTCGATGTATTTACTTTATTTACAACCAAAGGTAGCTCCTTCTCTCGTTATTGACTAACGAGACAACCAATAAAAAGAAAAACACATTGAAGAATTAAACTTAAAAGATGGAAGATATTATTACAGACATTCAAAGAGAAGTTGTTCTCAACACTGCAAACATAAATCAATTGTAATTAGATGTTAATCAAATTCAAGATGATGTCGAATTAAATAGGGAAGTTATAACTCAATTAGAGTCAGATATCATTCATCTTGAAACATTAATCAGTAACGTTTCTTATGGCACCAAAGGTAGCTTTTTCTCTCGTTGTTGCCCAACGAGACAACCAATAAGAAAGAAAAATACATTGAAGAATTGAACTTAATGAAGTAGCAAATTTAAAAAACAATGTTTACAATTGTTTTAAACAGAAAATAAATTTCGGAAAATCAGTTGTAGTTTATTACTTAAATAAAATGGTGTATATTTGGAAAGACAGTAAAAGAAATAATCAAAAGAACCACTTCATTTTTCCTTCTCCTGGCTTAAGATGTCTCATCGTAGGGAGATCAAACTGTGGTAAAACTTCTTTATTAATAAAGCTTCTGTTAGAAAATTTGTCGATTTTAATCATCTTTTTCTGTACAGTAAATTAATACATCAACCAGAATATAAATTGTTGAAGAATGCTTATGATAAAGGCTATAACCAATCTGAAATAATTGAATTATTTGAAAAGGGAAATGGTGCTATTGACGATTTTCTTGAAAATTTACCTATTAAAAGAAACTCAAAATCTAAAATTAAGTATTTTCAATGTATGACAGCTATTCCCGATCCAAGTGACGTAGATTCAAAAAAGAAAAATCTTTATATTTTCGACGATATAGCAACTGAAAGAGATCAAAGTCCAGCTGATAGCTTTCACACTAGAGGTAGACACAACAACTCCAGTTCAATTTACTTATCACAAAATTATTATTTATTACCGAGACAAACAATTAGAACCAATGCTAACGTTCTAATTCTTTTTGGTTTAGACTCAACTGATATGAAGAACATTTACACAGATATCATATCTCAGGACATACCCTTTGATGAATTTAAAGAGTTTTGTTCTAACACTTACAAAGAAACATTTAATTTTATCTTTATTAATAAAGACAGACATCCACTTCAAGGTAGGTATTTTAAAAACTTTGATAAATTATATATTCCTAAAAAATACTTCAAAGAATGGATTTATTCCTTAACAAACTATTGTTTTTTGTTTGGTAAACAAAGGAATTTATACCTAGAAGTGACTTAGTCGTTTGTGTAAGTCGTTTTGGCTTATAAAAGTAAAAAAATTGGTCAAAGAATAAATCTTTCTTGAAAATTTTTTCTTAAGTAATTTCCATTTTAAGCTAATTGTGGTGAATTGTGTTCTGATTGGTAGTTCCTTTACTACTTAGAATGTTTCTCAAGTCTAGTGCAATGGTCAAATTTGAGTATAGCTACCTGTGGGCCCGAATTGTGCTCTGATTGGTAGTTCCTTTACTACTTAGAATGTTTCTCAAGTCTAGTGCAATGGTCAAATTTGAGTATAGCTACCTGTGGGCCCGAATAAGTTCAGCGACTTCTGGGGCATCCTACCATAACGTTATTCTAAGGTGTACAATGTCTAACCTAATTCGCTCAACCTAGTTTTGCATTAGACTGATCAGGAAGATAATTTACTCGATATCAGATATTTCATTTTACATAATGGGTTATATGGACTATATTTAACGGTATATTCAATAAAAATATTCAACAGCAGACTGAAGATCGGCGGTATTACCCATGGCAAATTACATTATTGGAAACAGTCATGTAGGAGACAAGATTTGACTTGGTGATCTTACACGACTAGTATTCCGATAGGAAGTGAGACTCAAGATGTCTTTTGAATACCTTTTAAGAATTACTACCACGGGTCTCCGCAGGAAATGAGTTCCAAGTTTTAGTTTCAACGAAGAGAATACCGTCTTGCGACAGGGCCTTTGAATAAGGAGACTATCGAATCCTGTCATTTTTGACAGGATTCGGTAGAGTAACGTCTATGCTGGAAAACATACCTCTTCTTGTTTTCGCTGGCCAATAGAACGGCTTTATTTCAAACAAACTTTATGGCGTCACCATTGCGACATGTAGTTAGGTCAAGAGTGTTGCCAGGTTTGGAGCTATCAGTGTTGTCTGATGCATTATGAGCACTGCTATAGGTTCGTTGCCATGACGTCAGTGTTGCCACACGGTCGATGAAAGAAAGCCGGTTCTACCTCGTTTCTTCTACCGGGCCTCAGTCTGACAGGTAAACATGCAGTGTTACCACGCTATTGACCAACGTCTTCTCTGATGAACTTTGAGAAGTTGCTCGCATCGTTCTTTTATTCTAAACTAGTGTAAACGACTCGTCAAAAATCACAGGATACGATAGTTTCCTTTATATATGACTCGAGATGTGGATGCCCAACAAATATATCCATCCCAACAGTACCCCCCCATCAAAATATTCTTGTACTTGTGCACTGGTGAAACTCGTATCACAGATACGGTCATTGAGCGTCCTTGTGAGCGTCACAGACACACGCACCAACCACGCAAGCAACAACTGAATTTTTATTTAACTAGTGTACACGGCCCCTCAAAAATGGCAGGATTCAATACTCTCCTTGAACAAATTTTCCAGCTGTGGATGACAAATAAATAAAAGCATCCTAACAGAACCTGTGCTAAAAAATATTGTCCTTGCGCACTGGTGAAACTCGTATCACAGATACGGTCATTATAATAAGCGTGACAGGCAAATGGAAGAAGCGGACTCCAAACAAATAAACCTTGGGTATGATTAGGTAGTAGCAGGACCCGTGGAAATTCCATGGACATTGTCATCTTAAGTCCCCTCAGGGGGATACAACTACTGTATCTATGGGAATTAGCGCTCCTAGGGGGACTATGTAAGGGCCTGAGCTAAAGGTTAGGTAGGCTTTACTTTTGTTGAAATAGAATAGGTTTTTATTTTGTTACGGACCACCTTTTTTTCGGTTCACTGCTGTCCTGTTTTTCAGCACCTACTACTTTCTTCTTCAACTTTGATCTTGTTTCATAAACTTCTTTCTCATCTTACTGTTTCTGTGCCCTTTCTGCATAGATTCCACGTTACCTTAACTCCATACTAAATGGTGCCTTCTTCTTTCCTCTCTTTGGATCGCCTTTGTTGCGGATAGGGAGGCTTAAACTAACTAATAATCTAATCTAATCTATCATCTTAAGCTAGGTGGACCCGTGCAAAAATTCTGTCAACATTACCTAGCCTATGCTAGCCTAACTTATCCTATCCTATCCTGATTTAAGCTATCATACCAAAACCTATCCTGATATAATATCAAATTCTTCAATGCGTGAAAATGCCATCTTATGTTACATTGAGGAATTCGGTATCCATGATACCGCAAACTCAAAAATCCTGTTTCTTAAGAAGCGGACACCAAACAAATATATAAATAAACACACAATGGGTATTGTTAGGTTGGATTATTTTAGCAAAGAAGTTTTTGGAAAAAATTGCCTTATCTTTTTCAGGGACAAGCTGCATTTTTCTAGCAATAGATTTAATTATTACGCAATATTTTAGACATGTACATAAGTGGACAGATGCCAGGTTTTTTATATATGAATTGTATCTATTATACCAAGCATGCAAATTCCTATTGTAACATTGGGGAAATTACGCACAAAAAAATGAACATGATAAAAATGAGACACTGCCGTTTTTGGTAAACTGTACATATTTCTTTAGCTAAGTAAGATGTACACAGTAGGCCGTCAACAGTTTTTTAAACTTACATTATTTAACTCATATCTCAACACAAATGAATTTCATTCTCATGCATTAGAATATTACTAATGTTGTTAAATGAATATGCAAATGCTTCTAATATGTCACGCTGTTGTTTGCAAGCAACGCATAAATCATAGCAATGTTCAATTAATAATTATTTCTGCAAAAATGTCAAGTTTTCAAGAATTGCATCCTAAGGAGTTACTCACATTCAGACAAATTTGACAATGGGTAACTCACGTAAAAATTTGTTCCAGGGTAACTTTGGACTGGCAGGTAATGCTGGGTTTAGGGTAACTCAAATAAAATGTTTTTTTTTACCCGTACAGACTAACACAATTTCCACGCCACTCTCATATTAATTAACACTTTATCGCCCAACGTCATCTCTGAAGAACATAAAAAAGTCCCTCCCTCCTTGTATTGTAAATGCTGTGGTGAGCACTGCACACCGGACAGGGTTACGTGATGACAACATAAGGGGAGTTACCGCAATGTTGCGTTCTGAAGGGAGACAATTTGGTCATCGCTGGGTTGAGGACAAGTTGCTAAGATCACTTGTTTATCAAGAAGGTGCATGCAACCATATTGTGAACTATTGTACTTATGGGAGATGAATTCACACTTTCAGGAGCAAGATGCGAGGTCCTGAGCTGAGAGTTAGGCAGACATTCTTTTCGTTCAAATAAAATGTTTTTTGTTATGTTAAGGACAGCGTCCTCCATGCGGACTTTTTTTTATTATTGAACCTAGAGAAATGAAACTTGGTATGCTGATAGGAAATGCAATTTGAAATCGTTTATCTCCCATGAAAAAATGCGATTTTCTTCGGAGAAAACGAGATATTCGAATAAAACTAAATTTCAGGGGGGCGGTTCAAAAAGCTTCTTGTCTGACAGTTTTTGAGCTAGTGATAATTTGTGATACCATTGGATGCGGAAAAACGTGGACATTCAAAATATGTTTTTCCCAATTTTTCAGTTTTAAATAAAAAAAATTCGAGAGCAAACTTTGTAATCGAAGAAATGCGGATTTATGACGTCATAACTTATAAAAAAAAGTAAATATGAAAAAAATTTCTGTGTTTATAAAAGCCCTGGTCTTTCCGCATTCAATGATATCAAAATCATTACTGTAGCTCAAAAACTGTAGGAGAAGAAGCATTTTGAAACCCAAAAGTCCAAGGTGTTCATTAAAGCCAAAACAAAGGTATGTGAACAACATTAAATAATTTTTTTTTCTAATTTTTGGTTCAGGTTAGACCCCTGAAATCATTATAGAGTAATCCAGATACATAGGAGATGCTATAGCAACGTCGCGCCGTGAAGAAAGTGCCATGGGGGAGGTGTAGCATGATAAAATACCACTTCCCCCTCCCCTCACCCATTCTTTAAACCCCCGTAGCGGGCGAACGAGAGAACATACGAGTCTTAGTTTTTCACATGATATACCTGACCTACACTTCCTATTGCAGCAATAATCCCTACTTCTCCAGTGGTCTCAAAATCCTGTAATTCTATGGGGGACGCTGTCCCTAAGGACCATCTTTTTTCGGTTCACTGCTGTCCTGTTTTTCAGCACCTACTACTTTCCTCTTCAACTCTTGTCTTGTTTCATGAACTTGCTTCCTAACTTACTGTTTTTATGGCTCTTCTGCATAGATTCCGCGTTCCTTATCTCTACACTAAATGGTGCCTTTATTCTTCCTTTTTTCGGAACGCTTTTTTTTTTGTCGTCAGGGAGGCTTAAACTAACATCCAGGCTAATCTAGCTAGTATAAAATTGATATAATTTGAAGAGATGACTTCGGCAACCCTCACCAGCCCTGAAATGAGTTGCCTTTAATTCAGGGAAAGTTTTTTCCTCCCAGGGCACAGGAGCAAACTCGTTTGTACGAAAAAATGTAAATTCATCATTGGCACAATAAACAATATTTTTGAACTCTAAGCAAACATTAGTCGTTGTCGCTAAAACAAATTGAAATGATTTATTGACGATAAACATTTATGTCTCCTCAATATAAGAACGTTGAGCTACCCACGCGAAGAGAGGGGGTCACACACGTCACGACACAGCTGCCAGGGACAACAATGTACGCAGAGATTCTTTTGCAACTTGGGCGCACGTCACCTCAAGGCACCATATGGGGCACGTGCGACGTGAAGCTTTACCGTCTGCGTGCTTTGGTGCGTTGATGTCAGCGCTGGACGCTGTACGGAGATGTTGTGGTGCGCCAGCTGATGGCGGGCTGGTCGTGGGATGAATACATTATTCTCACCCAGCTATGTCAGGAGTTAAACTTTATACCATCAGCCTAAGCTCCTCTTCTTCCGTTACATAACCATATGCTTGTTCGACATTATCTCCATATGCTCTCTTGGATATAAGGCGTTCTTTGCCTTTCAAAATTTACCACTATAATTTGCCGACAATCGCAAGTAAATTCAGATCCTGTCCATCTCAATATTACTGATTTATTTATCCAATTTAAAAATGATTCGAATTTATCGCATTGTTGCATGTAAATTGCATGTGAATGATTTGAATGTTCATTTGGTTTTTCTTTTCGTAAAAAAGTTTCGGTTTTTTAAAATATCACACCCCAAACAACTTGATACTTTCAAAAATGGTCAGAAGGGTAACTCACATAAATCTTTGTTTTTGTTCTAGGGTAACTCATGTTGTGACAGGGAAAACTTGGGCTTGGGGTCACTCGTATACAGACGGGTATATATGCTTAGGGTAACTCACGTACGAACAGAAAACAAGGCTTTAGGGTAACTGAATTGAAATGTTTTTATTTGATCCATGGAGAAAAAGAAGCAACTCCATGTTGCTCTCAGGTGGCAGTTTTCCAAGAATTTTTGTGTCCCGAGACGCACATGAGGTGAAACATGCGATTTTAAGTACCATTTGTACCATCTTTATTGGAAATAAACTGTTCTTCTTTTCTTTCTTTTCTTTACACTCTATCGATCAAGGTAATCTGCAAAGAACGTTAAGAAATCACTCCCATCGTTCATATTTTCTGAACGCTGCGATGAACGCTGTACATACAGGATGTTTGCTAATCTATACTATAATAAGAGCCGCGTCCGTCCGTCCGTCCGTCCGTCCGTCTGTCCGAAGCCAGCCTGCAGTGTGTGATGAGCGTATCAGTGATACAAGCTCCAGGCATATATATTGTGACGGGCCGTGTTCACGCGGCCTCATCAACTCTCGAGAGATTGTATTTTGTTATTTCTTACGGCCTTTCTCTCATTTCGCCCTCTTTTTTATTTCAAATACCTATTCCATACCAAATATCACTAGTCCACAGAAGTGGACTAGTGATATTAGTCTTTAGTGATGAAACAGGCATCAAAAGCAGTGATGAGCAATTCCGATAATATTGCTGCAATATTTGCCGTGAGGTACTGGCGGTACTCTTCTGTCCCATTCCATAACAACCTGGTAAATGTTATATTCTTATTTACAAACCTTTTTCTTGAATTACTTGGATAAAGAAGTAACATTACACAAGGCTTGAGCAGATTTAGGCAACTATTTCTCTATTTCGGACCCATAGGGTTGTTGTTGTGAAGATCCAGGGAGTTAATCTTTCATTGTTTTCACGCATTCTTTTATTTCATTTCCATTCCTTCATTTAGTTATCATAACTCAATTCATGCTTTCGTCCGATCACTTGAAATCGAGCCAGCTGCGGTGCAGTTGCAAGTTACATTTACAACAGAGCGTTTCCCCTCGCAGTGTCCGGCGGGCGGACTGCGGCGGCGTTCACTGCAGTCCAGCCGCCAGCGCCTCGTCGACTGAGGGTTAATCGTTTCTAGTTGTTGGGTGCTCGTTTTATATACTGTACTTATATATATATATTCTGTATGAGATGTGCCCTTTACTTATTAATGTGTCTGTTTTTCTGTTAACGTGCGTGTATTGATATTTAGCCATCTTATTGGTCAGTTGTCAACATTCTGCCTCATGATAGCTCGTAATGCTTGCAGTGGTCTTTTGAATGAACATGTTTCAGTTTTTGATACTATGGAATTATGTCATCGATAAGTGGGAAATTCATATTTTTCCTCTCAAATTTTTTCATGGATCCTCTTTCTTGTTATAGTTCATCAATAAGATTCACATTATATAAGCCAAAACTAACTGAAGTCGAGGAAATTTCGACTCCGTACTTCTTCCAAATAAAGATCAACTACAATTGTCTGCATCGCTCAGCTCTCTCTTGTCTGCATCTGGCAGTGTGTGGTGAGCGTATCTGTGATACAGGCGTATTTAGAGCTCAGCTCTCTCTTGTCTGCATCTGGCAGTGTGTGGTGAGCGTATCTGTGATACAGGCGTATTTAGAGCTCAGCTCTCTCTTGTCTGCATCTGGCAGTGTGTGGTGAGCGTATCTGTGATACAGGCGTATTTAGAGCTCAGCTCTCTCTTGTCTGCATCTGGCAGTGTGTGGTGAGCGTATCTGTGATACAGGCGTATTTAGAGCTCAGCCCTCTCTTGTCTGCATCTGGCAGTGTGTGGTGAGCGTATCTGTGATACAGGCGTATTTAGAGCTCAGCCCTCTCTTGTCTGCATCTGGCAGTGTGAGGTGAGAGTATCTGTGATACAGGCGTATTTAGAGCTCAGCCCTCTCTTGTCTGCATCTGGCAGTGTGTGGTGAGCGTATCTGTGATACAGGCGTATTTAGAGCTCAGCCCTCTCTTGTCTGCATCTGGCAGTGTGAGGTGAGAGTATCTGTGATACAGGCGTATTTAGAGCTCAGCCCTCTCTTGTCTGCATCTGGCAGTGTGTGGTGAGCGTATCTGTGATACAGGCGTATTTAGAGCTCAGCCCTCTCTTGTCTGCATCTGGCAGTGTGTGGTGAGCGTATCTGTGATACAGGCGTATTTAGAGCTCAGCTCTCTCTTGTCTGCATCTGGCAGTGTGAGGTGAGCGTATCTGTGATACAGGCGTATTTAAAGCTCAGCTCTCTCTTGTCTGCATCTGGCAGTGTGTGGTGAGCGTATCTGTGATACAGGCGTATTTAGAGCTCAGCCCTCTCTTGTCTGCATCTGGCAGTGTGTGGTGAGCGTATCTGTGATACAGGCGTATTTAGAGCTCAGCTCTCTCTTGTCTGCATCTGGCAGTGTGAGGTGAGCGTATCTGTGATACAGGCGTATTTAGAGCTCAGCTCTCTCTTGTCTGCATCTGGCAGTGTGTGGTGAGCGTATCTGTGATACAGGCGTATTTAGAGCTCAGCTCTCTCTTGTCTGCATCTGGCAGTGTGAGGTGAGCGTATCTGTGATACAGGCGTATTTAAAGCTCAGCTCTCTCTTGTCTGCATCTGGCAGTGTGTGGTGAGCGTATCTGTGATACAGGCGTATTTAGAGCTCAGCTCTCTCTTGTCTGCATCTGGCAGTGTGTGGTGAGCGTATCTGTGATACAGGCGTATTTAGAGCTCAGCTCTCTCTTGTCTGCATCTGGCAGTGTGTGGTGAGCGTATCTGTGATACAGGCGTATTTAGAGCTCAGCTCTCTCTTGTCTGCATCTGGCAGTGTGTGGTGAGCGTATCTGTGATACAGGCGTATTTAGAGCTCAGCTCTCTCTTGTCTGCATCTGGCAGTGTGTGGTGAGCGTATCTGTGATACAGGCGTATTTAGAGCTCAGCTCTCTCTTATCTGCATCTGGCAGTGTGAGGTGAGCGTATCTGTGATACAGGCGTATTTAGAGCTCAGCTCTCTCTTGTCTGCATCTGGCAGTGTGTGGTGAGCGTATCTGTGATACAGGCGTATTTAGAGCTCAGCTTTCTCTTGTCTGCATCTGGCAGTGTGTGGTGAGCGTATCTGTGATACAGGCGTATTTAGAGCTCAGCTCTCTCTTGTCTGCATCTGGCAGTGTGTGGTGAGCGTATCTGTGATACAGGCGTATTTAGAGCTCAGCTCTCTCTTGTCTGCATCTGGCAGTGTGTGGTGAGCGTATCTGTGATACAGGCGTATTTAGAGCTCATCTCTCTTGTCTGCATCTGGCAGTGTGTGGTGAGCGTATCTGTGATACAGGCGTATTTAGAGCTCAGCTCTCTCTTGTCTGCATCTGGCAGTGTGTGGTGAGCGTATCTGTGATACAGGCGTATTTAGAGCTCAGCTCTCTCTTGTCTGCATCTGGCAGTGTGAGGTGAGAGTATCTGTGATACAGGCGTATTTAGAGCTCAGCTCTCTCTTGTCGTGCGACTGGTGTGTTGACTAGTGTGACTAGTGTGAGTTGACTGATGCGACTAGTGTGAGTTGACTGATGCGACTAGTGTGAGTTGACTGATGCGACTAGTGTGAGTCGACTGATGCGACTAGTGCGAGTTGACTGATGCGACAAGTGCGAGTTGACTGATGCGACTAGTGCGAGTTGACTGATGCGACTAGTGTGAGTTGACTGATGCGACTAGTGTGACTACAGGGAACTACCGAGCATTTGCCGAGACAGAAGCTCATTTGTCAGCCATCGGTCCATTGGAAAAGAAGGTTCAGGACGGAATGTGACATCTCAGGGGGACACTATTGCTGTACCTGTGGGTGTTGGCGCTCTCTAGGAAGATGCGAGGTCCTGAGCTGAGAGTTAGGTAGATCTTCTTACTATTGTAATGAAATAAGTTTTTTGTTTTGTGGCGAACTATTTTTTTCGGTTGACTAAGGTCCTTTTTTTCAGCACCTACGACTTTCTTCATCAACTTGTTTCCTTTTATGAACTTCTTTCTCAACTTACTATTTCAATGCACCTTGTGCATAGATTCCATATTAAATGTTGCCTTTCTCATTCCTCTCTTAGGAACGCCTTTGATACGGTTAGGGAGGCTGAAGCTAACATCTAACCTAACTTACAGGCCGCTGGACGCCCGCGTCTTGAGGCCGCGCCACGTCAGCAGAACATCGCGCGGGGCCCTGATGTGAGGTGCGTGTGTCGGACTGCGCCTGTAGAGAGGAAGGAGGAGGAACCGTTTCTTTCTAGAGTAAGTTGATGCATGAACTGTATTGAGACAGATGGAATTTGAAGAAATGTTAGATGTTTAGGCTTGACCGTCGTGTTCTTTTGAAGCAGGTGTGTGGAGTGAAGCGTGTTGTGAAGCAGGTGTGTGGAGTGAAGCGTGTTGTGAAGCAGGTGTGTGGAGTGAAGCGTGTTGTGAAGCAGGTGTGTGGAGTGAAGCGTGTTGTGAAGCAGGTGAGTGGAGTGAAGCGTGTTGTGAAGCAGGTGTGTGGAGTGAAGCGTGTTGTGAAGCAGGTGTGTGGAGTGAAGCGTGGTGTGAAGCAGGTGTGTGGAGTGAAGCGTGTTGTGAAGCAGGTGTGTGGAGTGAAGCGCGTTGTGAAGCAGGTGTGTGGAGTGAAGCGTGTTGTGAAGCAGGTGTGTGGAGTGAAGCGTGTTGTGAAGCAGGTGAGTGGAGTGAAGCGTGTTGTGAAGCAGGTGTGTGGAGTGAAGCGTGTTGTGAAGCGATGTATCAGGCTGAGAACAACTCGAAAACCGCATTTTTCAACCCAGACGTCGTTTTCAGTGAGAAATGGCAAATTTCGGAAAGATTTTTCAGGCGAATTTTTGGCAAAACCGTAAGGGTCCACTTCCCAAATGTGTATGTTCAATATTTACAAAAGTGGTCAAACTTTTGTAGTGTATGCAGTGAAATGTTCTTGGAATTGCTTCAGGGTGTAAATTATTTGAAAACTTTCCATTTTCTCCACATCTTTATTCTATAGTTGCAGAAAAAAAGTTAATTACTTTAACCGATGTGAAGGGAATTTCGATTTCGTTGAATTTAGGAAGTTTGCAGCTTGTTCCAAGTTCTCCCCTTCGCGAAATGTAAACGTTCGCTCAATATTTTTCATCACAGCGAGAATTTTTGAGAGACAAATTTGAATTGAGCAGTTTATTAATGAAAGTAAATTAAGTTCTTAGATTGTTGCAAAGAGCAAACAGTTTTCTGGCCCTGGCTTCACTGCACACAATTGCAGCGCAGTGCTGCAGACTCGCCCGCCTGTGGGAGACCTGCTGGTCGCTGCAACACTCCCTCAGGGGGACGCAACTCTTGTGTCTGTTGGAATTGGCACTCCAGGGGGAAATGTGAGGTCCCGAGCTGGGTGTTTGGAAGCCCTCTTTTTGTTGAAATAAAGTGTTTTTATGTTAAGGACCATTTTTTTCGGTTCACTGCTGTCCTGTTTTTCAGCACCTACTACTTTCTTCTTCTACTTTTGTCTTGTTTCATGAACTTCTTTCTCAACTTACTGTTTCTGTGCCCTTTCTGCATAGGTTCCGCGTTTACTTAGGCTCCATACATAATGGTGCCTTCTTCTTCCTCTCTTTGGATAGTATTTGTTGTATAGGGCAGCTTAAACTAATTATCTAATATATGTACAAAGGTAAACTTTCTATGATTGTGTGCGTGCATGCTTCCTAAAACAGTTGAAAATTCTCACACATGCTTTTCATTTATAAGGCGTTCACAGCCTTCAAAATTTCGTGTTAGTAACTAAAATCAAGATATGTCGAAACAAAAATTAAGATCACCTCTGGGTCAATATTACAAGTTTTGTTTGTTCAATTTGAACATGCGTCTGATGTACCGCATTGCTGGTTGTGAGTACCGTGTGGAGCGTTGGGATGTTGACTTAATAATTAATTTCGAAGAAATATTAAGCTTCCAAGAATTGCACCCTAAACAATTACTCTAGTTGAGAGAAATTGTGTTCAGGGTAACTCCTACAAAAGTTGTTTCAAAGTAACTCGATTACTGACAGAGAAAATTTGGGTTAGGGTAACTCAAGTATAAACTTTTGTTTTGATCTAAGGAAAATGAATGCACCACATCCACGCTGCTCTCATATGGACACTTTATCTACCAACGTATTGTTTGAAGAACATCAAAACTCGCTCCCATTGTTCTTGTTCTCTAAATCGTGGATGAGAAGTTCACACCAGACTGGGTTGCATGCGTGATGTATTGCTTTATATTTCGCTTCAAGGGGAACAGTTTGGCCGTTACTGGGTTAAGATCAATAAATTGCCAAGTACACTTGTTTATCAAGAAGATGGATCCAAGCATATTATGGAAACTGTACCATTTACAAGTTGATTTGCTCCAAATGAATTTTGATTTGCTCCTCGTGAAAATAGAATTGCTCCAAGTGAAATTTGATTTGACTTTTGTTAATTTGCGATCGATCCAAATAATTTTGGTTTGTTATAGGTACAATATCAAAATTATGTAATTTTTTCAGCTCGTGCATTTAAAACATATAAAATACTATATATTGCCCTACCCACAGGGTTGAACCTTGGTTTGAACCTTTCTTGATTGCCAAATCTGTGCTCTCATGGTTAATTAATGTTAGTTAGTAAATATTTACATTTTATTTAATGTTAATAATGAATTAATTACGGTTTTATCAATTTTGAAGAAATCCCAATTAATAGATTACTTTTTTTATTCGATCTATCAGTAAAAGACATATGAGCAAAGGGACTTTCTATAGTGTGCAGGGCATTGGGATCATATGTTCAACCGGTAGCCAACTGACGATCATCCAGTAGCTGCATTACCCGAGGGTTATTTCCTACCGACGACCATCCTGTAGATGACACATTATCAAATGAACCATTATTATTATTATCATTACACATGTTTAGGTCGCAATCCCTAGCGTGATTGGACGATAAATTGATAGAAAGCGCTTTAAAATTTAAAAAAATAGTAAATAGATTTTTTCTGATAACTCGTTAACAAATGCTTTTTGATGAAGAAGTACAGTAATGTTATCGAAAGAATAATACTGCAGAAACGTCATAACTAAACATGACAAAATGAAACGTAAGCATATATTACAACGTTTGCACAAGTTTTGATAATTATTGCCTCATTAACATATTTCTATAAGATCTCCTTGATCAACGTCGTGATCTTGTTGTACTTCCCTGCGAAGTTGTGAGGGAGTAATTGAATTTTCTTCTATGGCTGCTGTCAGTGTCTTCAATATTTCGGGACATTTCTTATATCATTTCTTCCTTTCTTCTTAGATATGACTTGCTTATTTTTCATCTAATTGTGTGCAGTCTTGACATTTATTCCGAGTGCGTTTGCAGCTTTTTTCCAGTCCTCATTATTATTGAAACCTTCTATATACATTATTCTCTGCCTGTCTCGAGCACTTGTTTTTTATTATACTTCATCTTGAAGGTTTTGGTTTCTGACAGATGAAGATGTATGGACTTGAGGTGGACATATATTGCTTATGACGTTAGCATGTCTACACAAGGTGCAACATGATATGCGGCAATGTACAAAGCGGCAGTATCTCTGTGATGCTTCTTTGATCAAAGTGTCTGAGGTACGACTCCTTTGTCTAATGGCTTGATAATGAGTAATGGTTCATACAACGAAAATTATATTCTGTATTTTTTTGTAAATTATACTCAGCAAAAACTCTGTATCTTTGTACGCATTATTGGAATAGAATCATTTCACAAAGAAAAAATGAATTTCAATATAATTCTTGCAAATAACATAATACAGCCAATAAAATTCTTATGTGATGATTTAAAATTGAAAAAGAGCAAATGAAATTTCACTTGGAGCAATTCTATTTTCACTACGATCAAATTAAAATGAATGTGGAGCAAATCAACTTGTAAATGGTATAGTGTACACGTGCTGGTCGTCATTAATCTGAAGAATTTCATCCCTTCTTTCTGGAGTAAAATTCGATAGTGCAAGTCGATGCTGTTAGGCATTAGTCTGAAGAATTTCACCCTAATTCTTGAGTTAAATTCTCTCGTGCCACTCGATGTTGTCCAGCGTTATGCTGAAGAATTTCCTCGCTTCTTTCATGTGTTTAGCTCTCTCTAGCTACTCGGTGTTGCTCTGCATTATTCCGTAGAATTTCCAAACGCCGGTCAAGGGTCATTTTAGCTCTAGCTTCTCGTTGGCGAGCAGCATTGCTTCGTCTTGCCATTTTGTGTTGTTCATCCGATCGTCTTCGGCGTTTTTCTTGCAGTCGAAGTCTTGCTACTTCTCTCTTGCGGTTGGACACATTTCTATCCTTGGTGGCCTCTTTTTCCGGAATTCTATTCTGAAATGTCGTCTATTATCTCTTCGGAGCTTTTCAAGAAAATCACAATTTTGAAAACAATAACTCAAGTTCTAAAATCTTGGGCTTTATACCAAGTGGTAGCAAGGTTACTGGTCAAACGAATTTAAAACATTTCTTTTCGCATTATCAATTAAAAATATCAAAGCGACATAATGAATATCAATAGTGATTAAATTTTTTTTTAATCTTTGAAGTTCTATGCTTGGCGACAAGAATTTTCGACGTTGATAGTGTTTTTGAATTTACGAAGAAATTATTCATAAGTTCTAGCCCGAATTTATCAAAAAGTAACAAAGTTAAGAAAAAACTAGCTCAAGTGAAAGAGATAGGTTATTGAATGCGTTGCACGGACCCTTAGAGGTAGTCAACAGTAATTTACGCAAGCAAACGGAATGTCAAAAAACTAGTTTCATGAAAGCTTGTAATTTCCCTACGTTTGTTATTTATTCCAAAATATTCCCTCACTAGTTAAATTACGTTAAAATTAGGTTAGATTCCCTAAACTGGAAGCACTAGCCATCTCGGCACTGGAGTAGCCGTCAGTACACAAAGGGTTAAACCAACCTCTAACCTAATCAAACGTAAGAGTATTTGTTGTATATTAACGTATTGTTCGTTTTCTTGCGGACCATCTTTCTTTTTGGAATTCGCATATGTCGTGTTTTCATAAAACCTGTTAGTTTGTGTAACTAAGCGCAAGGCATTTAGCGAGGGGACAGACCTTGTGCATAGATTCCTCGCTTTCCGAAGTTCGCACTAATGGTCCTTTCACTTCGCTGTCTCGAGTTTTTCTCTTTTCTTTGTTTGCCAATTTAGGACAAAGATGCGCTCGAAGTGTTAACTTGGAGGTGCCTTCTTTTATTCTTTTCAACACCTGACGAATTACATTTGAACGTACAAAAAGTTTTGGAATATATACCGTTTGGCTCTTGGTATTTGAAGTATCAGGTTGTAGCAGAAGTTCTGTCCAATTGTTGAGCTATATGTTAAGGCACGATTACTTCAATTTACCTTGTTAATGTTGTGTGCTTATCTATGGTAATTAATCAAATATTATTCCTTCTTTCAGATTGTGTGATAATTATCGTAATTGATACCTATTTTTAGCCCGAATGTACACTCCAGGTAAAAAGCATGTCAGGCATATTTACTGTTTGAATTTCACAAAGGCAACACGGCAAGCTCAGCAGCACAAACACTCAAGACACCAATGGAAATGTGAATGAAAAGACCTGCAGAAGATGGTTTTCACGTTTCAAAAAGGATGACTTCAGTCTGACAGATGAACCGAGAGCAGGATGCTCAAAAAACTCAATTCTGGGCAATTGCAAGCTGCCATTGATGAAAATCCAACCTGCACTACTGGAGAACTGAACAAAACCTTCAATGTAATCCATATGACCATGTATCGGGAAATGAAAAGACCTGGCAAAGTCACAAACGCTAGGAAATGGGTCCAACACGATTTGTCAGAAATCAACAGGCAACAGCGTGTGACCTGTTGTGTTTCACTGCGTACCCGTGAACTTCAGGCACCTTTTTTAGACCGAATCACAACTGGCGGCGAGAAGCGAGTCATTTACTACAATGTTGAGCGCAAAAGACAGTGGTTAAGTCGTGGTTCAAAGCCAATTCCACAGCCGAGAAGTGGACTGCACCATAAACAAATTCTTTTGTTTGTATGCTGGGATTTGAAGGCAATTGTTTATTATGAACTAATGGGTGACCATCAAACAATAACATCTGAAGTTTACTGTCAGCAGCTAACTCGTTTAAAAGCAGTTCTACAGGAAAAACGGCTTCTGATCAACCGAAAGGATGATTCTGCACCATAACAATGCCAGACCTCACACTTCAGCAACCAAGAATCTCAATGAAGAATTTGGCCGGGAAGTCATGCATCGCCCACCATATTCTCCCGATCTTGCTCCATTGTTTTTGTTTGTGGTTGCTTGTCCGATCTTGCTCCAGCCGATTTTCATCTTTTCAGGAGCTTACAAAATCATTTAATGGGACAAAGGCTTACTTCAAGAGAAGAGGTCGAAGTGAAACTAGTTTTTTTTAGTCCAAACTTGCTAAATTCTATGAAGAAGGAATCAGAAAGCTTATGGCAAGATGGGAAGATGTAATCAATAATGGTGACTATGTTGAAGACTAAATAAATATATTTTTGACAGGATTTTCACTTCATTTCAAACAAAAACATGGGCACAACTTCTGTCACAACCTGATATATTTGTTCGAAGAAATTGTTGCATTACCGCACTGACTGCGTTGGGTTAAACTGAAGTTCAATATTCAACTCAAATTTAGAGCCTAAAGTTATAAGCAATTTCATCAACACTAAACATTAACTGGACCCATTAAATACCATCAAATAATATAGATTTTTTTGAACGACCCATCGATGAGTCGTTAGCACCAGGAAAAACCTAAGCGTGACCCACCGGTGGGTCACACCGCAATGTGTTGAGCACACAACGCGCGTCTAGTGTGGGGCTTGCTGTGTGAACATTCAAATGAGCAGGTAACGTGATATTGGAACACTGAAGATATATAAGCTACTACTACCTGGCTGAGGGAAGTATCTGCTCAGTAAATTCTCCATCCATGCACACAAGCAATTGTCATTTCCGCGGTGTTCGACGAACTCGGCGCCACGAGCGTGGAACTTTGTTGTGCCAAGGAGGAATGTTTGAATGCTCGCAATATAACGCAAAATAGATATACGATGTACTTCAGTATGTGTGTCAAGCGCGGCTGTGTGCGTGTAGGTAGTCGTGTGCGTGTCATTCAGCACTCCCTGATGACCTGAAGTGTGTGATGAGCGTATCTGTGATACAGGCTGCACCGGCCGGTCCGGGCGATTTATGAACGTGTTGGCACCCCCAAGATCTGCCCTGGTCTTCTGTTCAAGACCTGCCGAGTCCACGTGCATGTGAGGCGAGTCATATATCAAGTTGATGCATCAGATTGATGTATCATATTAATGTATTAACCATCCCCTCAGTGGGATACTACGATTGTGTCTATGGGAATAAGTGCTCCCATGGTGAAAATGTGGGGTTCCGAGCGAAGAGGTAGGCCTTCTTTTTGTTGAAATAAAATGTTTTTTTCGTTTTGTTTCGGATAATATTTTTTCGGTTCACTGTTATCTTGTTTTTCAGCACCTGTTTCTTCCTTCTTCAACTTTGTTTCATGAACTTTTTTTGCACTTACTGTTGCTATGCGCCTTGCGCATGGATTCCGCGTTCCCTCAACTCCACACAAGATGGCGCTTTCCTCCCTCCCCTCTATGGAACGCATCTGATGCGGTTGGTTACGCTTAAACTAACATCTAATCTAATTTTGACGTCAGAGTAATTGTGCTCACGCATGGAACGCGTCAAACTGGATGGTTTTGTGCACTCCTCCCTTTTCTCGAATGGTTTTATTCTGGGAACTTGACGAATGTACCTCCAGGCACATAGGGTGGGCACTAGGCTTAGATTTGTTATCTTTGTGTGTCCTATGTTGTGGGGGCTGGTGCCCACAGGGGGATACTGTTAGGTCCCTCTGCTATAGATGGTCCTTTGGGACTTGTGTTTTTTATGCCCACTTTGCTTCTTTGAGGTTCAATGTTTTCTTGGCGATTTATCTTCCCCTTTCTTCCTGACATGGTGTTTCGATGTGCTGAGTGCGAAGACATATCTTTTGCATAGATTTCCTACTTCCTTCAATCCAAACTAAATGATCCCTTCTCTTGGGAGAGTTTTTGCTGCACCCGAGCTCATCACAATGCACCACTCAGAGGCAGGAGCACCGGCAGGGTGCACGGTAGAAGAAACAAGGTAGCGTCAAGCCAGTATTTATTGGTCCGCTGTGTGACAATGGTGACGTCATGGGATCGAGCCAATAGCAGCGCTTAGATTGCGTCTGGCGATGCTGCATGCCCCAAATCTGGCACTAGTATTGGCCTACCGACATGTCATGACGGTGACGTCATGGCACCAAACAAATACCAATGGCAGCGCTTAAATAGCTTCTGGCAACACTGCTTGCCCCAAATCTGGCACCGCTATTGGCCTAACATGTAACATTAGGGACACCCGGCCTGACTGAAATCACCCTTTCCATTAGCTAGCCGAATAAGACATACATTTTATCCCCATAGAAATGACTTAACCTTGTTTTCTCTACCATGGCATGGTGCCACCAGGTGGTGGTGAGGTGGTGACCAGCAGCAGGTGGTGGACAGCAGCGGCCAGGTGGTTGCCTCCAATACTGAAGGTGGGTACACGCTGGTGGTGTTCAATAGTTTTTAAAATATACTTTTGGTATGAAATGTATCTTGACACACGCGTGTGGTGTTGGGTGACCTTTGCAACACGCGTGTTCAGTGTTATTCAACACGTGCCCGGCGTGTTGGGCCACGTGTTGCGTGGCTCTAGCTCAGCTGCTCCTTCACGTGCCGGTATAAATGAATGACATTTCCTCTTGGCGACATTTTTGGAAATGAGGTCAAATGTTGCCGTGCAACTGTTTATTTTTTTGTGTATCTTAGGAAGGATGAAACTGTATTCGAGCAGTTAAGTCTATTTCCCTATTCTGCTACTTACCTCCTCACGGGGACACAACTATTGTATCTATGGCAATTAGCGCTCCCAGGGGGAAATGTGTAAGGGCCCGAGCGGAGAGTTAGGTATGCCTTCTTTTTGTTGAAATGAAATGTTTTTTTTGTTATGTTATAGGAACACTTTTTTTCGGCACACTGCTGTCCTGTTTATCAGCACCTACTACTTTCTTCTTCGATTTTAATCGTTTATCTAAGCCTCTTCTGCATTAATTCCGCGTTCTCTTATCCTCATACTAAATGGTGCACTCCTCCTTCCTCTCTTTGGAACGCTTATTTTCTAGCATTTAAAGAGGCTTAAATTCCTAACCCAATCTTCCACTCACAACCCAACCAAACGCAGCGGTCACCACCGCTTGGGATGCGCATGTGGTGCTGAGTAATTCTTGGAGCACGCTTGTAATTCCGAGTGATTCTCGATGCAGATTTGAGGTGTGAAGTATCATCTGAACTACTGGGGTGTTGGGGGAGTTTTTTTGAAGCTTGTCTGAAGTGTTTTTTGAAACGGGTTCGATTGTATATTGAGAAAAAATAAACAATTCTGTTTGGAAGAGGCCACATGAATTTCGCATTTTCCTGGGGCGAGTAGCGCTGTGAATAATTTTATATATCGAATTGTAATTCTCTAAACATTTCTAGTGAGAAATCAAAGTACTTCTGACATTTTCACTTGGTTAAATTTCTCGTTAAAAACCTACGGGTATACCCATACCGTATATTTTCACTTTTCATTCAATGTTTCAGAAATGAAACCTTCTGACAACTTCAACGCCCGGTTGTACATCAGGAAAAACCACTTATCTGACCAGAAATTCTTATAAATATCTCATTAACGTTTTCTTAAGAATTATGTTGGGAAAAGGGATGTTGAATTTTGGGTTTTCCTTGAGCGAATCGGCATTGAAAATTAGAAAAAAATTTGAACGCATGTGGAAACATTTAATGTAATTGTACGAAATGCCGCACAGCTTCCGTTCCTGACTAGAACTTTGTTGAGTAAAACAAAAAACACAGCAAACATGTAGGTTATGTAATAAATAAACACATTGTCTACAGCACGTATTTACTAGTCTTACAACAGTTATTTCGTATCACACTTGACATTAATGTACACAACACATTGAACACATTGTGCGTGCAGGTGTACAGCAGCCCCATCACTGCGTGCAGGTGTGCAGCGTGCAGCAGGAGGTGACGGCGTAACTATGCGGGGCACGCGCCCCTAAGGAGCAGGAGGCGCGGCCTGCACGCCAGCCGACCTCCCTTCAATGGCGGACCTTCGCAGCTGGGGCTGCTGCGAGGGTGTTCCTATGAGAGGTAGGTAGTAGCTTCCATTATTTCAATGCGGGGTTGGGGTATCTAGGAGGGTGTTGCAAAGAGAGGAAACGGGGACAATGATAAATTAAACAGAAAGTAGGAAACGTGGGCATTTCTGAGAGGAAACGAATTCGTTGGTAACGAGAATCTTTCGAGAGCAGAAACTGGGTGACCATGATACATATGAGGCAGAGACGAGGGTGCTCCTAAGAGAGGAAACGAATGGGTTCGACACAATAGTCACTTCAGACACCACAGGCTACACGTGCAGCGCGTGCACATAAGCCAGAAAATAACCGCCGCATCTCGTCCCGTCACCTCGCAGGAGCTGATACTTCATAATAAATTATCCCCCCACCGCCAGCGTCCGTTGCTGCATTTTGTGTTGCTCTGTTGCTCATTTTGTGTATTGTTTTTGTGCGGTGTTGCGTCGGTCATTTATGGGTGCGGGGTTTCCGGGTGAGAGAGGAAGGACAGGGCGCGAGTCGATAGCATCAGAGTGGGGATTTATAGGCTGGGTGAGGGACTGGTCGAGTGGGTGAGGGACATGTCGAGGGGGTGAGGGATTTGTCGAAAGGGTGAGGGACGTGTCGAGTGCGTATGGGACTTGTCGAGGGGGTGAGGGACGTGTCGAGTGGGTGAGGGACGTGACGAGTGGGTGAGGGACGTGTCGAGTGGGTGAGGTTTTTATAGAATGAGTGAGGGGGTCATCGGGTGCGTGAAGGGTAATGAAATGAGAGCATTATTGACGTCGAGTGGGGATTTACTAATTTAAAGTAGGGCTTTTTCAATTTAAAGTGGGGATTTTTCAATTTAACGTGGGGCTTTTTCAATTTGCAGTGGGGATTTATCAATTTGCAGTGGGGATTTATCAATTTAAAGTGGGGATTTATCAATTTAAAAAAGGGACCATCCCCCGCGTTCGTATTTCGCCGGGAGACGCCCTCAGTTTCCCACCAGGGAGACTCCGGGTGCCCCCGGAAGAGTCCTGGGAGGCTCAGGGCCCTACTGGGCATTCCAGCGAGGCTGTTTTCACCAATGCTGCGGGGGTTCCCACTTGGTGTGAACAGGCATTTCCCTGAAAGTACTTTTCGTGACCCGTCCCCTCCCAGGACCCGTCCCCTGCGAAGCCTCACAGACGCCTTTATCACCAACAGTGGCGGACGCACCCCCTTTGGTGGCAGCGACGAGTGCAAGCCTTCGAGGTGACGGCTGGCTTGGGTTAACCCGCGGGATCGCCAGTCATCCCGAGTGATGTGAACATGTCATCATCACCCCTGCGGGGGACTGCGCGTATATGAGGATATTGAAACACCCCTAATAAGTCTTTTATTGTGCTGAATTGAGGTACACGATGCATGAAATACAAAACTGATCCTAAAAATGATTGTACGCGTATTGCTTTCACTGCGCGAAATCTTCGACCAATCGGGCTGCGGCAGAACTTCGATAGTAATATATTAGGGTTACAGTCAAGTATTGTAGCACTTCCATTGCGATTGTTCACGTGATGCATAAGTATATTATTAAAATTTGCAATGTTTCAATATCACCTAAAAGGTATGGTTCCATTTTATTTACACTGGAGTGCGAACAGCATGGAAGGGGATTTATCAAAATGAAGTGTGACTCGAGTACTCACGGTTTAGGATAGTAATGATAGGGTAGCGGTTATTATCATTAGTTAGTTTAAGCCTCCCTATCCTCAACAAATGAGATCCAAAGGAAAAGAGGGCACCATTTAGCAAGGAGTTAAGGGAACGCGGAATCTATGCAGAAAGGGCATAGAAACAGTAAGATGAGAAAGAAGTTCTTGAAACAAGATCAAAGTTGAAGAATAAATTAGGATGTGCTGAAAAAACAGAGTGTACCGAAAAAAATTGTCCGTAACAAAACAAAACCTATTCTATTTTAATAAAAAGAACGCCTACCTAACCTTTAGCTCGGCTCACACATCGTCCCCCTGGGGGCGCTAATTCCCATAGATACAATAATTGTGTCCCCCTGAGGGGTTATAGGTTAGCAATTACAGGAGTCAAGATGGGACAGTTATTACAAGACAGTCACAAGATGGGACAGTAATTACAAGACAGTCACAAGATGGGACAGTAATTACAGGCCAGTCAAGATGGGACAGTAATTACAGGACAGTAATTACAGGACAGTCAAGATGGGACAGTAATTACAGGACAGTCAAGATGGGACAGTAATTACAGGACAGTCAAGATGGTACAGTAATTACAGGACAGTCAAGATGGTACAGTAATTACAGGACAGTCAAGATGGTACAGTAATTACAAGACAGTCAAGATGGTACAGTAATTACAAGACAGTCAAGATGGGACAGTAATTACAAGACAGTCAAGATGGGACAGTAATTACAAGACAGTCAAGCTGGGACAGTTATTACAGGACAGTCAAGCTGGGACAGTTATTACAGGACAGTCAAGATGGGACAGTAATTACAGGACAGTCAAGATGGAACAGTAATTACAGGACAGTCAAGATGGAACAGTAATTACAAGACAGTCAAGATGGTACAGTAATTACAGGACAGTCAAGATGGTACAGTAATTACAGGACAGTCAAGATGGTACAGTAATTACAGGACAGTCAAGATGGTACAGTAATTACAAGACAGTCAAGATGGTACAGTAATTACAAGACAGTCAAGATGGTACAGTAATTACAAGACAGTCAAGATGGTACAGTAATTACAAGACAGTCAAGATGGGACAGTAATTACAAGACAGTCAAGATGGGACAGTAATTACAAGACAGTCAAGATGGGACAGTAATTACAAGACAGTCAAGATGGGACAGTAATTACAGGACAGTCAAGATGGTACAGTAATTACAGGACAGTCAAGATGGTACAGTAATTACAGGACAGTCAAGATGGGACAGTAATTACAAGACAGTCAAGATGGGACAGTAATTACAAGACAGTCAAGATGGGACAGTAATTACAAGACAGTCAAGATGGGACAGTAATTACAAGACAGTCAAGATGGGACAGTAATTACAAGACAGTCAAGATGGTACAGTAATTACAAGACAGTCAAGATGGAACAGTAATTACAAGACAGTCAAGATGGAACAGTAATTACAAGACAGTCAAGATGGAACAGTAATTACAAGACAGTCAAGATGGAACAGTAATTACAAGACAGTCAAGATGGGACAGTAATTACAGGACAGTCAAGATGGGACAGTAATTACAGGACAGTCAAGATGGGACAGTAATTACAAGACAGTCAAGATGGGACAGTAATTACAGGACAGTCAAGATGGGACAGTAATTACAGGACAGTCAAGATGGGACAGTAATTACAGCACAGTCAAGATGGGACAGTAATTACAAGACAGTCAAGATGGGACAGTAATTACAGGACAGTCAAGATGGGACAGTAATTACAGGACAGTTAAGATGGGACAGTAATTACAAGACAGTCAAGATGGGACAGTAATTACAGGACAGTCAAGATGGGACAGTAATTACAAGACAGTCAAGATGGGACAGTAATTACAAGACAGTCAAGATGGGACAGTAATTACAAGACAGTCAAGATGGGACAGTAATTACAAGACAGTCAAGATGGGACAGTAATTACAGGACAGTCAAGATGGGACAGTAATTACAAGACAGTCAAGATGGAACAGTAATTGCAGGACAGTCAAGATGGGACAGTAATTACAGGACAGTCAAGATGGAACAGTAATTACAGGACAGTCAAGATGGGACAGTAATTACAGGACAGTCAAGATGGGACAGTAATTACAGGACAGTCAAGATGGGACAGTAATTACAGGACAGTCATATGGGACAGTAATTACAGGACAGTCAAGATGGGACAGTAATTACAGGACAGTCAAGATGGGACAGTAATTACAGGACAGTCAAGATGGGACAGTAATTACAGGACAGCCAAGATGGGACAGTAATTACAGGACAGTCAAGATGGGACAGTAATTACAGGACAGTAATTACAGGACAGTCAAGATGGGACAGTAATTACAGGACAGTCAAGATGGGACAGTAATTACAGGACAGTCAAGATGGGACAGTAATTACAGGACAGTCAAGATGGGACAGTAATTACAGGACAGTCAAGATGGGACAGTAATTACAGGACAGTCAAGATGGGACAGTAATTACAGGACAGTCAAGATGGGACAGTAATTACAGGACAGTCAAGATGGGACAGTAATTACAAGACAGTCAAGATGGGACAGTAATTACAAGACAGTCAAGATGGGACAGTAATTACAGGACAGTCAAGATGGGACAGTAATTACAGGACAGTCAAGATGGGACAGTATTTACAGGACAGTCAAGATGGGACAGTATTTACAGCACAGTCAAGATGGGACAGTAATTACAGGACAGTCAAGATGGGACAGTAATTACAGGACAGTCAAGATGGGACAGTAATTACAGGACAGTCAAGATGGGACAGTAATTACAGGACAGTCAAGATGGGACAGTAATTACAGGACAGTCAAGATGGAACAGTAATTACAGGACAGTCAAGATGGAACAGTAATTACAGGACAGTCAAGATGGGACAGTAATTACAGGACAGTCAAGATGGGACAGTAATTACAGCACAGTCAAGATGGGACAGTAATTACAGGACAGTCAAGATGGGACAGTAATTACAGGACAGCCAAGATGGGACAGTAATTACAGGACAGTCAAGATGGAACAGTAATTACAGGACAGTCAAGATGGGACAGTAATTACAGGACAGTCAAGATGGGACAGTAATTACAGCACAGTCAAGATGGGACAGTAATTACAGGACAGTCAAGATGGGACAGTAATTACAGGACAGTCAAGATGGGACAGTAATTACAGCACAGTCAAGATGGGACAGTAATTACAGGACAGTCAAGATGGGACAGTAATTACAGGACAGTCAAGATGGGACAGTAATTACAGGACAGTCAAGATGGAACAGTAATTACAGGACAGTCAAGATGGGACAGAAATTACAGGACAGTCAAGATGGGACAGTAATTACAGCACAGTCAAGATGGGACAGTAATTACAAGACAGTCAAGATGGAACAGTAATTACAGGACAGTCAAGATGGGACAGTAATTACAAGACAGTCAAGATGGAACAGTAATTACAGGACAGTCAAGATGGGACAGTAATTACAGGACAGTCAAGATGGAACAGTAATTACAGGACAGTCAAGATGGGACAGTAATTACAGGACAGTCAAGATGGGACAGTAATTACAGGACAGTCAAGATGGGACAGTAATTACAGGACAGTCAAGATGGGACAGTAATTACAGGACAGTCAAGATAGGAAAGTAATTACAGGACAGTCAAGATGGGACAGTAATTACAGGACAGCCAAGATGGGACAGTAATTACAGGACAGCCAAGATGGGACAGTAATTACAGGACAGTCAAGATGGGACAGTAATTACAGGACAGTCAAGATGGGACAGTAATTACAGGACAGTCAAGATGGGACAGTAATTACAGGACAGTCAAGATGGGACAGTAATTACAGGACAGTCAAGATGGGACAGTAATTACAGGACAGTCAAGATGGGACAGTAATTACAGGACAGTCAAGATGGGACAGTAATTACAGGACAGTCAAGATGGGACAGTAATTACAGGACAGTCAAGATGGGACAGTAATTACAGGACAGTCAAGATGGGACAGTAATTACAAGACAGTCAAGATGGGACAGTAATTACAGGACAGTCAAGATGGGACAGTAATTACAGGACAGTCAAGATGGGACAGTAATTACAGGACAGTCAAGATGGGACAGTAATTACAGGACAGTCAAGATGGGACAGTAATTACAGGACAGTCAAGATGGGACAGTAATTACAGGACAGTCAAGATGGAACAGTAATTACAGGACAGTCAAGATGGGACAGTAATTACAGGACAGTCAAGATGGGACAGTAATTACAGGACAGTCAAGATGGGACAGTAATTACAGGACAGTCAAGATGGGACAGTAATTACAAGACAGTCAAGATGGGACAGTAATTACAGGACAGTCAAGATGGGACAGTAATTACAGGACAGTCAAGATGGGACAGTAATTACAGGACAGTCAAGATGGGACAGTAATTACAGGACAGTCAAGATGGGACAGTAATTACAGGACAGTCAAGATGGGACAGTAATTACAGGACAGTCAAGATGGAACAGTAATTACAGGACAGTCAAGATGGGACAGTAATTACAGGACAGTCAAGATGGGACAGTAATTACAGGACAGTCAAGATGGGACAGTAATTACAGGACAGTCAAGATGGGACAGTAATTACAGGACAGTCAAGATGGGACAGTAATTACAGGACAGTCAAGATGGGACAGTAATTACAGGACAGTCAAGATGGGACAGTAATTACAGGACAGTCAAGATGGGACAGTAATTACAGGACAGTCAAGATGGGACAGTAATTACAGGACAGTCAAGATGGGACAGTAATTACAGGACAGTCAAGATGGGACAGTAATTACAGGACAGTCAAGATGGGACAGTAATTACAGGACAGTCAAGATGGAACAGTAATTACAGGACAGTCAAGATGGGACAGTAATTACAGGACAGTCAAGATGGGACAGTAATTACAGGACAGTCAAGATGGGACAGTAATTACAGGACAGTCAAGATGGGACAGTAATTACAGGACAGTCAAGATGGGACAGTAATTACAAGACAGTCAAGATGGGACAGTAATTACAGGACAGTCAAGATGGGACAGTAATTACAGGACAGTCAAGATGGGACAGTAATTACAGGACAGTCAAGATGGGACAGTAATTACAGGACAGTCAAGATGGGACAGTAATTACAGGACAGTCAAGATGGGACAGTAATTACAGGACAGTCAAGATGGGACAGTAATTACAGGACAGTCAAGATGGGACAGTAATTACAAGACAGTCAAGATGGGACAGTAATTACAGGACAGTCAAGATGGGACAGTAATTACAGGACAGTCAAGATGGGACAGTAATTACAGGACAGTCAAGATGGGACAGTAATTACAAGACAGTCAAGATGGGACCCCCAAACCCATGATCCACACACTGAGCAACAAAACAACAATTCAACACACAATTAATGGAAACACTCACCTCGACTCGGGAGCGGGTGCGGTGAGCGGAAGGCGCTGTTTGGTATGGAGGTGAGAGAGCGGGGAACCTATGCACAAGGTGTGTCCCCTGCACATAGAAGCGGTGAGTTAGGAAAGACAAAAAATTTCAGAAAGAAAATAGTAAGTGCTTAGAAAACGACAGAAGTCGGTGAAAAAATGACAAATCGAAGTTTTTTCAGGTTTCAGTATAAATAGGTCTATCTAACACTTTGTTAGGAACCTCACACTTTCCCCCTGGAGGCTCTGATTTCCCCAGAAACAACAGTTGTATCCTCTCAGGGGGACAGGGGTGGGGGGACCAGAGCATTGGAGCTCAGTGCTACGTTTTGTTAACAAGGAGCTCTCTAATGGGACCGGACCGGACCACTTGGTGTAGACTGTAGACAACCGGAAATATGAGCACAAGGTGTCTCTCCACATACTGAGAACAAGAACAACAAGTTGGAAAAAGTTTATTAAACCAAATAAAAGTTGAAGAAAGTAGCAGATGCTGCAAAACAGAAGAGTCAACCAAGAGAAGATGGTCCGTAACAAACCAAATCGCCCTTAGGAATTCCAATAAAAAGAAAACCTATGTTACTCTCAGCTCAGGACCTCACATATTTCTTCAGAAATAAGAAAACCTACGTTACTCTCAGCTCAGGACCTCACATATATCTACTGGGAGCACTAATTTCAAATACAGGCGGGTCGTATTCCTCTGAAGGGGCCAGCACACCATAATATGCTAAAATACAGTCCTATTGTTCACAATATACTCCTGAATAAAGGAAAATTCTGCCTTCTCCATTACATAAATACAATGCACTGTAACTTTCATTTTAAAGAGCTTAATTTAACTTATAACACCATAATATATAGGACCTGAACCCCCACACAATATGTGGGACCTGAACCCCCACACAATATGTGGGACCTGAACCCCCACACAATATATGGGATCTGATCCCCCACACAATATATGGGACCTGAACCTCCACACAATATATGGGACCTGAACCCCCACACAATATATGGGCCCTGAACCCCCACACAAATATGGGACCTGAACCCTCACACAATATATGGGACCTGAACCCCCACACAAATATGGGACCTGAACCCCCACACAATATATGGGACCTGAACCCCCACACAATATATGGGACCTGAACCCCCACACAATATATGGGATCTGAACCCCCACACAATATATGGGACCTGAACCCTCTCACAATATATGGGATCTGATACCCCACACAATATATGGGACCTGAACCCCCACACAATATATGGGACCTGAACCCCCACACAATATATGGGACCTGAACCCCCACACAATATATGGGACCTGAACCCTCACACAATATATGGGATCTGATACCCCACACAATATATGGGACCTGAACCCTCACACAATATATGGGACCTGAACCCCCACACAATATATGGGACCTGAACCCCCACACAATATATGGGACCTGAACCCCCACACAATATATGGGACCTGAACCCCCACACAATATATGGGACCTGAACCCCCACACAATATATGGGACCTGAACCCTCACACAATATATGGGACCTGAACCCTCACACAATATATGGGATCTGAACCCTCACACAATATATGGGATCTGATACCCCACACAAATATGGGACCTGAACCCTCACACAATATATGGGACCTGAACCCCCACACAATATATGGGACCTGAACCCCCACACAATATATGGGACCTGAACCCTCACACAATATATGGGACCTGAACCCTCACACAATATATGGGACCTGCACCCCCACACAATATATGGGACCTGAACCCCCACACAATATATGGGACCTGAACCCTCACACAATATATGGGACCTGAACCCTCACACAATATATGGGACCTGAACCCCCCACAATATATGGGACCTGAACCCTCACACAATATATCCTGAGGTTCCTGAGGATGAGTTCGGGTCGTCCGCCCGGGCCACGCGTTGCGCCGCCCTCGTGCCGCCACGCCTCCTACAGCGCTCGCGCTCTCCGGTCGGCGAGCTGCTGCAAGATGCTGTTGCCAGAGGCGGTCTGGTAGTAATGTGGTAGAGGTGGCTTATCCGGAATCAATCTCAAGAACATGTCCAATTTTTGTTTGAAGCTTTCAGCTGACCCCTCAAACTCACGCAGCTCGGCTGGGAGACAGTTAAAGAGTCGTGGGCCCATCACGGAGAACGACCGTTCATGCCTTGTGCGAATGCTGGCCGCAGCTCTGTTGTTGAACTCCGGCACGACACATTGCCTCCCAAAACGCACGTGCTGTTTGGTTTTCAGCTTCAAACCATCCTCTACAAAGTTGGGGACCAGCCCTCTCATAATCTTCCAGGTGTAGATAATAGTGTATCTCTCTCGCCTTCTCTGGAGGGAGTAAAGGGCAAGATGTTTCAAACGTTGCCAATAGTCCAGGTGCCTTACTTCCGAGATCCTTGCCGTGAAGGATCTCTGGACCCCCTCAAGCTTGACAATGTCAGCCCAGGCTCCCGGATTCCAGAGCTGGCAGCAATACTCTGCCAGGGGAAGGACGAGTGCTTTGTAAAGCGTCAGCATGGGCACGGTTTCTCTTGTGCGGAATACTCTCCACACCCATCCCATCTGCCGCCTGCATCTGCTCACAATCAGGTCAATGTGCTCACGAAAGGCTCCAGTATCCTCAACGATGACGCCCAGGTCTCGAAGAGAGGGCTTTTTTTCTATGTCCAGTCCTCCCTCTGTTACGTAGGAGAAGGCATCATTTGGGTGACTTCCATACCTTATCAGTTCAAATTTAGCTTCGTTGAACTGCATGTTGTTTACCTGAGCCCACCGGTATATCCGCTCCAGGTCACTCTGCATCTCTCTGCAGTCCTCCGTATCAGTTATCTCCACCATCAACCTCGTGTCGTCTGCGAAAGAAGATGCACGGGAACATTGGAGGTTGGCGTCCACGTCCGATATATGGACCAGAAACAGCAGTGGTCCGAGCACCGATCCCTGTGGCACGCCGCTCACTACCAGAGACTCAGACGAGAGGCATCCATCCACAGCTATCCTCTGCCTTCTGTCTGTCAGGAAGTGAGCCAACCACGTCAGCAGCCGGCCTCCTATGTGCTGGCCCTTGAGCTTACCAAGCAGTATGCCGTGGTCCACCTTATCGAAGGCCTTTGCGAAATCGAGATAGACAACGTCCACTGCGCGGCCGTTTCCCAAAGCCTCGGTGATGGTTCTTTGATGTTCCAGCAATTGCGAGAGGCAGGACCTTCCCTTACAGAACCCATGCTGTGATCTATTCAGTCTGCCGGAATCCTCCAGAAACCTCACCATCTTCCTCACGATCACCTTCTCGAATACTTTGATGATGTGGGATGTCAATGTTACCGGTCTGTAGTTTTTTGGTAGGTGCTTTTCCCCACCCTTGAATATGGGTGTCACAATTCCCAACTTCAACTGATCTGGGATATCTCCGGTGTCCATCGAGAGTTTCCACATGATCCATAGGGGTGTCTGAAGTTGGTCCTGACATTTCTTAAGTAGAACAGCCGGTACTTGGTCTGGCCCCGGTGCAGATGTGGGCGACAGCTCGTCCATACATTCAGCCAGTTCCGCCTCAGTGAACGACACACTGCTGAGGTGGTTGTTGTTTTGATACTGAAGGGGCTCTGACAGTAGGTCCTCCAGATTTGTGTAGGTTGGCGCGCTGAACACAGACTCATACTGCTCCCTAAGCACTTCACTTTTTTGGTTGGGATCGCCTATGAGGTTGCCTTCCAAGCGGAACGGTCCTATTTGTGACTTGGTTCCAGCTTTAGCCCTTGCAAAGGCGTAGAAGTATTTAGAATTAGTCCTTATCGCATCAACCGCCCTTACTTCCTCAGCTTCGGTCTCGGCGTCGTGAGATCTCATTAGTTGGTTCTCTAAATCCAAAGCTCTTTCCGTAATCTGCTGCCTCGCCGCCGGCCTGGATGCTCCCGTCAGCTGTTGCAGTAGTCGCTTCCGCTTCTTCATCAAGATCCTGCGATCTCTGGGGACAAGTCTCTTCGACCTTATCCTCCTCGCTGGTGTGTGTCTCGTGCAGATATCCGTGATAGTCTTCAACAACACTTCATATATTTCCCGTACGGTCAAACTGAGTGTTAAGAGGGCCCAGTCTACGGCCGCCAGTTCTTCACGTATGCTGTCCCAATCTGTCGCATCGCTCATAAAATTTAGCGATCCCAGTCCAACATTGCTTCCGTTGCCTCGTGGGCAAGAATCATCGCAACCTATATCCGCAGTTATTATCAGCAGCCTATGGTCCGACATGGCAGTGTCCTCCACCCGAATTTCCCTCGCCACTTCGTCATTATTCGTCAGTAAGAGGTCGAGGAGGTTATCTTGCCGAGTGGGGAGCACTACATATTGCTCCAGGGCGAATTTCTCCATAAACTCGGTAAGCTGAGTCGCCTGAGCCCTCAACTCCCGCGAGCCCCCATAGATATGGTTCGTCGACCAGCACATTGAGGGGAAATTGAAATCACCCGCCACTATGATGGTGGGCAATGGTGTTCCCAATTCCTCCAACTTCGTGGAAACATGCCTCATTACCGGTAGGAAATTTTCCAATTCGCAGGCAGGAGGGCGATACACGACCACAAGTGCTAGTCTCACCTGGTCCAGCCACAGAACGAGGTGTTCAACCACACCATCCGAGTCTGCAGACAAGACTACTGTTTGGGGTGCCAAGTCATTCCTAATGTATGCTGCAACACCTCCCTTTTTTCTGCCATGGCGTCTATCCGATCTGTGGAGTGTGTAGCCTTCCATTGCCACTTCCGCGTCAAGCACGTCTTCGTGGAGGTGAGTCTCCACCAGTACAACAAAGAGAGCACCTTCTTCCATGGCTCTTTCCCGCAACATGCCCACTTTGTATTTCTTTTGGGATGTGCTCAGGCCCTCTATGTTGCAGCTTAGTATTGCAGTGTCGGAGCCAGTGCTCCCCACTTTTTTCGACAGGCGCACGCTTGTCCCTTCTGTGGCGTCGGCTTGTCTTCTCTGTCCATCAGGAGTAGTTTCAGGAGACTCTGGACCTGGACCTGGATATTCAGGACCTGGCGGCTCAGCTCTAAAAAAGCAGAGTTCTCTTCGCCCAGGGTTTCTCCACATCCACCCTCATCATGTGTTGGGGTCCGGTTCGGCTGACGGTTTGGAAAGGAGTCCACTCTCTGCCTATCCACCTTTGCTATACCCGTCACTCGCTGGCTGATCGTAGGTACGTCCCGGCGGACTGGTCCAGTGGTACTCAATCCCGTCTCCTCCTTGGTCACGGTGTCCTCCTTTGGTTTGAAACCTGATATGTGGTGATATTTGCATTTATTCCGCTCACAGGGCTGCCCTTCCAACGCTTTTCGACACAGCGCTGGGTGGTAAAAGTCGCACTGCTTGCCTTTGCTACAGCCGCCCTTTAGTTTTCCACCTAGTTTCAAAAATTTGCGGCATAACCTAGGGTGAGAGAATGGGCATTCCTCGCCCTTGGGTCCATATTTGCATCTTTTTTTAAGATAATAGCTGCATACGGCCTTTTTCTTCGGTGGTGGAGACTTTGTGTTGTCCTCCCGGCTATCTTCATCCTCTAGGTCGCTAGCACCCTCTCGGCTGATTTCGTTTTTGGTCCCTGAACCCCCACAGACCCCCACCTGAACCCCCACAGACCTGAACCCCCACAGAAATATGGGACCTGAACCCTCACACAATATATGGGACCTGAACCCTCACACAACATATGGGACCTGAACCCCCCACAATATATGGGACCTGAACCCCCACACAATATATGGGACCTGAACCCTCACACAATGTATGGGACCTGAACCCCCACACAACATATGGGACCTGAACCCCCACACAATATATGGGACCTGAACCCTCACACAATATATGGGACCTGAACCCTCACACAACATATGGGACCTGAACCCCCCACAATATATGGGACCTGAACCCTCACACAATATATGGGACCTGAACCCCCACACAACATATGGGACCTGAACCCCCCACAATATATGGGACCTGAACCCTCACACAATATATGGGACCTGAACCCCCACACAACATATGGGACCTGAACCCCCACACAATATATGGGACCTGAACCCCCACACAATATATGGGACCTGAACCCTCACACAATATATGGGACCTGAACCCCCACACAACATATGGGACCTGAACCCTCACACAATATATGGGACCTGAACCCTCACACAACATATGGGACCTGAACCCCCCACAATATATGGGACCTGAACCCTCACACAATATATGGGACCTGAACCCCCACACAATGTATGGGACCTGAACCCCCACACAATATATGGGACCTGAACCCCCACACAATATATGGGACCTGAACCCCCAAACAATATATGGGACCTGAACCCTCACACAATATATGGGACCTGAACCCTCACACAACATATGGGACCTGAACCCCCACACAATATATGGGACCTGAACCCCCAAACAATATATGGGACCTGAACCCTCACACAATATATGGGACCTGAACCCTCACACAACATATGAGACCTGAACCCCCACAATATATGGGACCTGAACCCTCACACAATATATGGGACCTGAACCCCCACACAAATATGGGACCTGAACCCTCACACAATATATGGGACCTGAACCCTCACACAATATATGGGACCTGAACCCCCACACAATATATGGGACCTGAACCCCCACACAATATATGGGACCTGAACCCCCACACAAATATGGGACCTGAACCCTCACACAATATATGGGACCTGAACCCCCACACAAATATGGGACCTGAACCCTCACACAACATATGGGACCTGAACCCCCACACAATATATGGGACCTGAACCCCCAAACAATATATGGGACCTGAACCCTCACACAATATATGGGACCTGAACCCTCACACAACATATGAGACCTGAACCCCCACAATATATGGGACCTGAACCCTCACACAATATATGGGACCTGAACCCCCACACAAATATGGGACCTGAACCCTCACACAATATATGGGACCTGAACCCCCACACAAATATGGGACCTGAACCCTCACACAATATATGAGACCTGAACCCTCACACAATACATGGGACCTGAACCCCCACACAAATATGGGACCTGAACCCTCACACAATATATGGGACCTGAACCCCCACACAATATATGGGACCTGAACCCTCACACAATATATGGGACCTGAACCCTCACACAATATATGGGACCTGAACCCCCACACAAATATGGGACCTGAACCCTCACACAATATATGGGACCTGAACCCTCACACAATATATGGGACCTGAACCCTCACACAATATATGGGACCTGAACCCCCAAACAATATATGGGACCTGAACCCTCACACAATATATGGGACCTGAACCCCCACACAATATATGGGACCTGAACCCCCACACAATATATGGGACCTGAACCCCCACACAATATATGGGACCTGAACCCCCAAACAATATATGGGACCTGAACCCTCACACAATATATGGGACCTGAACCCTCACACAACATATGGGACCTGAACCCCCACACAATATATGGGACCTGAACCCCCAAACAATATATGGGACCTGAACCCTCACACAATATATGGGACCTGAACCCTCACACAACATATGGGACCTGAACCCCCCACAATATATGGGACCTGAACCCTCACACAATATATGGGACCTGAACCCCCACACAATATATGGGACCTGAACCCTCACACAATATATGGGACCTGAACCCCCACACAAATATGGGACCTGAACCCTCACACAATATATGGGACCTGAACCCTCACACAATATATGGGACCTGAACCCTCACACAATATATGGGACCTGAACCCCCAAACAATATATGGGACCTGAACCCTCACACAATATATGGGACCTGAACCCCCAAACAATATATGGGACCTGAACCCTCACACAATATATGGGACCTGAACCCTCACACAATATATGGGACCTGAACCCCCAAACAATATATGGGACCTGAACCCCCCACATTATATGGGACCTAAACCCTCACACAATATATGGGACCTGAACCCCCAAACAATATATGGGACCTGAACCCTCACAAAATATATGGGACCTGGACCCTCACACAATATATGGGACCTGAACCCCCAAACAATATATGGGACCTGAACCCCCAAACAATATATGGGACCTGAACCCCCCCACAATATATGGGACCTGAACCCTCACACAATATATGGGACCTGAACCCCCAAACAATATATGGGACCTGAACCCCCACACAATATATGGGACCTGAACCCCCACACAATATATGGGACCTGAACCCCCACACAATATATGGGACCTGAACCCCCAGTGTCATGCTTCTCCGCATGACTGTGTAAGGAACATCGCTAAGAATCTGGAATCGTTATCTGGCCAATAAGGTATTCATATTCTAAAAGACCAAACAATATTAAGTCTGAGTATCAACGTGGGAGCACTTCAAATCGCCTATTCTTTCAAATCGTCTATACGTTCGGGAAGAATCTCCGCTTGGACTTCGAGGACAACGACAGCCCAACAGAAGATGCCAGGAACTTCAATGATTTCTCTTATGTGATGTTTACTTCTTATTAATAATATTTGCGGGGATTGTTAGTATAAATATGTTAACAAGAGTAAGTAGCAGCGTATTTAAATTAATCGGGGAAATATCTTCCATTCATATACCAATCTTGTGATGCCGTTATTACTAGTTAGCATCTCAAATGTTCGCATCGCCAAGAGCGTTACGTTCGAAAAGAGTCAGTCGGACCGTGGCAACCGCTGAGTTAAGACCTGAAAACACGTCGTGCCGGGGCCGGTCCCCAGCTTGGGGCTGGCCAGGGCTTTGTCTTTATTGAACAATTTATATTCAAGTGAATTCGCATACATCATCCAGTAACGTAAACTATAAATTATTGGTTGTCACGGGACGCATATCAGCTACTTTCCTGGAATTATAAGATAAGTCCCATTCATATTGTCCTATAACACTTATCCGCTCTAATGCATCCTCATTTCTTGCCTCTGTGCAATAGGTAATTCATAGGAACATTCAGCGTACATCCGATGTTTTATCAAATGTGACTAGGTGCGTTAGATCCATTTTGATTATTTCTGTGTCAAGATTAGGGAATAAATAGTGATGTCAATGCCTCGTGAATTTCCCCTTTAATAAGAAAAGAATTATCGTTTCTGTCATAGAGAAAAGGTTAACCCGCTACCATATTAATTGTTTATTAAAAAACGTAAATTACTAATTATGTTGGAGACGTTGAAAAGTCTCAATTGATCTTATTGACAAAATAGAATAATGTGGCCTTAAGTCACGACGGTTATCAAAAGAAATGAAAGCAAAGGAAAGAAATAACGACGAATAATGCCGGAAACGAGAGGGTCACAACAATTGCACCCCCACACAATATATGGGACCTGAACCCCCAAACAATATATGGGACCTGAATACCCCACAATATATGGGACCTGAACCCTCACACAATATATGGGACCTGAACCCTCACACAATATACGGGACCTGAACCCTCACACAATATATGGGACCTGAATACCCCACAATATATGGGACCTGAACCCTCACACAATATATGGGACCTGAACCCTCACACAATATACGGGACCTGAACCCTCACACAATATATGGGACCTGAACCCTCACACAATATATGGGACCTGAACCCTCACACAATATACGGGACCTGAACCCTCACACAATATATGGGACCTGAATACCCCACAATATATGGGACCTGAACCCCCACACAATATATGGGACCTGAACCCTCACACAATATATGGGACCTGAACCCCCCCACAATATATGGGACCTGAACCCTCACACAATATATGGGACCTGAACCCCCAAACAATATATGGGACCTGAATACCCCACACAATATATGGGACCTGAACCCCCCACAATATATGGGACCTGAACCCTCACACAATATATGGGACCTGAACCCCCACACAATATATGGGACCTGAACCCCCAAACAATGTATGGGACCTGAACCCCCCACACAATATATGGGACCTGAACCCCCAAACGATATATGGGACCTGAATACCCCACAATATATGGGACCTGAACCCCCCACAATATATGGGACCTGAACCCTCACACAATATATGGGACCTGAACCCCCACACAATATATGGGACCTGAACCCCCAAACAATGTATGGGACCTGAACCCTCACACAATATATGGGACCTGAACCCCCAAACAATATATGGGACCTGAACCCCCACACAATATATGGGACCTGAACCCCCACACAATATATGGGACTTGAACCCCTACACAATATATGGGACCTGAACCCCCACACAATATATGGGACCTGAACCCCCACATAATATATGGGACCTGAACCCTCACACAATATATGGGACCTGAACCCCCAAACAATATATGGGACCTGAACCCCCACACAATACATGGGACCTGAACCCTCACACAATATATGGGACCTGAACCCCCCCACAATATATGGGACCTGAACCCCCCACAATATATGGGACCTGAACCCTCACACAATATATGGGACCTGAACCCTCACACAATATATGGGACCTGAACCCCCCACAATATATGGGACCTGAACCCCCCACAATAAATGGGACCTGAACCCTCACAATATATGGGACCTGAACCCCCCACAAAATACGGGACCTCAAAATACAACACCATAAACAGAACATATATGTACCTAAACATTAATTATCTAAACCAAAAATAGCATTTTCCATCTAAATACTTCACACCATAAACTAGTACAAGGACACCCACAGCCATAAATGGAGTAATCACAAAATGCCTCACATGAACGGGCCCCAGAAATTTGCCACAAAATCATAACTTCAGAAACGCTCAAACCACAGACTTGAAAACAAATTGAGTTCTGAACCAATACTTCAAACCACAAACTTTGTTTGAAAAATACCAAAACCCATAAATGGGCATTTAGAAACACCTAGCACCATACAATGTCCATAAATGGGCTATGAAAAATACCAAAAACCATAAATGGGCATTTAGAAACACCTAGCACCATACAATGTCCATAAATGGGCTATGAAAAATACCAAAAACCATAAATGGGCATTTAGAAACACCTAGCACCATACAATGTCCATAAATGGGCTATGAAAAATACCAAAAACCATAAATGGGCATTTAGAAACACCTAGCACCATACAATGTCCATAAATGGGCTATGAAAAATACCAAAAACCATAAATGGGCATTTAGAAACACCTAGCACCATACAATGTCCATAAATGGGCTATGAAAAATACCAAAAACCATAAATGGGCATTTAGAAACACCTAGCACCATACAATGTCCATAAATGGGCTATGAAAAATACCTAAAACCATAAATGGGCATTTAGAAACACCTAGCACCATACAATGTCCATAAATGGGCTATGAAAAATACCTAAAACCATAAATAAAGTAAGAAGAATACCACATGTAGGGGCAGAAAATGCCCATGACCTCCCATGACCATCTCATGACCTCCCATGACCATCTCATGGCCTCCCATGACCATCTCATGGCCTCCCATGACCATCTCATGACCTCCCATGGCCATCTCATGACCTCTCATGCCCTCCCATGACCATCTCATGCCCTCCCATGACCATCTCATGGCCTCCCATGACCATCTCATGACCTCCCATGGCCATCTCATGACCTCTCATGCCCTCCCATGACCATCTCATGCCCTCCCATGACCATCTCATGGCCTCCCATGACCATCTCATGACCTCCCATGGCCATCTCATGACCTCTCATGACCTCTCATGCCCTCCCATGACCATCTCATGACCTCCCATAACCATCTCATGACCTCCCACGACCATCTCATGACCTCCCATGGCCATCTCATGACCTCTCATGACCTCTCATGCCCTCCCATGACCATCTCATGACCTCCCATAACCATCTCATGGCCTCCCATGACCATCTCATGGCCTCCCATGACCATCTAATGACCTCCCATGGCCATCTCATGACCTCTCATGACCTCTCATGCCCTCCCATGACCATCTCATGACCTCCCATAACCATCTCATGGCCTCCCATGGCCATCTCATGACCTCTCATGCCCTCCCATGACCATCTCATGCCCTCCCATGACCATCTCATGACCTCCCATGGCCATCTCATGGCCTCCCATGACCATCTCATGACCTCTCATGCCCTCCCATGACCATCTCATGCCCTCCCATGACCATCTCATGACCTCCCATGGCCATCTCATGGCCTCCCATGGCCATCTCATGACCTCTCATGCCCTCCCATGACCATCTCATGGCCTCCCATGACCATCTCATGACCTCCCATGGCCATCTCATGACCTCTCATGCCCTCCCATGACCATCTCATGCCCTCCCATGACCATCTCATGACCTCCCATGGCCATCTCATGGCCTCCCATGACCATCTCATGACCTCCCATGGCCATCTCATGACCTCTCATGCCCTCCCATGACCATCTCATGGCCTCCCATGACCATCTCATGACCTCCCATGGCCATCTCATGACCTCTCATGACCTCTCATGCCCTCCCATGACCATCTCATGACCTCCCATGGCCATCTCATGACCTCTCATGCCCTCCCATGACCATCTCATGACCTCCCATAACCATCTCATGGCCTCCCATGACCATCTCATGACCTCCCATGGCCATCTCATGACCTCTCATGACCATCTCATGACCTCCCATAACCATCTCATGGCCTCCCATGACCATCTCATGACCTCCCATGGCCATCTCATGACCTCCCATGGCCATCTCATGACCTCTCATGCCCTCCCATGACCATCTCATGGCCTCCCATGACCATCTCATGACCTCCCATGGCCATCTCATGACCTCTCATGACCTCTCATGCCCTCCCATGACCATCTCATGACCTCCCATGACCATCTCATGACCTCCCATGGCCATCTCATGACCTCTCATGACCTCTCATGCCCTCCCATGACCATCTCATGACCTCCCATGACCATCTCATGACCTCCCATGACCATCTCATGACCTCTCATGCCCTCTCATGACCTCTCATGCCCTCCCATGACCATCTCATGACCTCCCATGACCATCTCATGACCTCTCATGCCCTCTCATGACCTCCCATGACCATCTCATGACCTCCCATGACCATCTCATGACCTCTCATGACCATCTCATGACCTCCCATGACCATCTCATGACCTCCCATGACCATCTCATGACCTCCCATGACCATCTCATGACCTCCCATGACGATCTCATGCCCTCCCATGACCATCTCATGAACTCTCATGACCATCTCATGACCTCCCATGACCATCTCATGACCTCCCATGACGATCTCATGCCCTCCCATGACCATCTCATGACCTCCCATGACCATCTTATGACCTCCCATGACCATCTCATGGCCTCCCATGACCATCTCATGAACTCTCATGACCATCTCATGACCTCCCATGACCATCTCATGACCTCCCATGACCATCTCATGACCTCCCATGACCATCTCATGGCCTCCCATGACCATCTCATGAACTCTCATGACCATCTCATGACCTCCCATGACCATCTCATGACCTCCCATGACCATCTTATGACCTCCCATGGCCATCTCATGACCTCTCATGACCTCTCATGCCCTCCCATGACCATCTCATGACCTCCCATGACCATCTCATGACCTCCCATGACCATCTCATGACCTCCCATGACGATCTCATGCCCTCCCATGACCATCTCATGACCTCCCATGACCATCTTATGACCTCCCATGACCATCTCATGGCCTCCCATGACCATCTCATGAACTCTCATGACCATCTCATGACCTCCCATGACCATCTCATGACCTCTCAAGACCTCCCATGACCATCTCATGACCTCCCATGACCATCTCATGACCTCTCAAGACCTCCCATGACCATCTCATGACCTCCCATGACCATCTCATGACCTCTCAAGACCTCCCATGACCATCTCATGACCTCCCATGACCATCTCATGACCTCTCAAGACCTCCCATGACCATCTCATGCCCTCCCATGACCATCTCATGACCTCCCATGACCATCTCATGAACTCTCATGACCATCTCATGACCTCCCATGACCATCTCATGACCTCTCAAGACCTCCCATGACCATCTCATGACCTCCCATGACCATCTCATGACCTCTCAAGACCTCCCATGACCATCTCATGCCCTCCCATGACCATCTCATGACCTCCCATGACCATCTCATGGCCTCCCATGACCATCTCATGAACTCTCATGACCATCTCATGACCTCCCATGACCATCTCATGACCTCCCATGACCATCTCATGACCTCCCATGACCATCTCATGACCTCCCATGACCATCTCATGACCTCCCATGACCATCTCATGACCTCCCATGACCATCTCATGACCTCCCATGACCATCTCATGACCTCCCATGACCATCTCATGACCTCCCATGACCATCTCATGACCTCCCATGACCATCTCATGACCTCCCATGACCATCTCATGAACTCCCATGACCATCTCATGACGTCCCATGACCATCTCATGACCTCCCATGACCATCTCATGACCTCCCATGACCATCTCATGACCTCCCATGACCATCTCATGACCTCTCATGCCCTCCCATGACCATCTCATGCCCTCCCATGACCATCTCATGACCTCCCATGATCATCTCATGACCTCCCATGGCCATCTCATGGCCTCCCATGACCATCTCATGACCTCCCATGGCCATCTCATGACCTCTCATGACCTCTCATGCCCTCCCATGACCATCTCATGACCTCCCATAACCATCTCATGACCTCCCATGACCATCTCATGGCCTCCCATGACCATCTCATGGCCTCCCATGATCATCTCATGAACTCTCATGACGATCTCATGACCTCTCATGCCCTCCCATGACCATCTCATGCCCTCCCATGACCATCTTATGACCTCTCATGACCTCCCATGACCATCTCATGACCTCCCATGACCATCTCATGGCCTCCCATGACCATCTCATGACCTCCCATGACGATCTCATGACCTCTCATGCCCTCCCATGACCATCTCATGCCCTCCCATGACCATCTTATGACCTCTCATGACCTCCCATGACCATCTCATGACCTCCCATGACGATCTCATGCCCTCCCATGACCATCTCATGACCTCCCATGACCATCTCATGACCTCCCATGACCATCTCATGAACTCCCATGACCATCTCATGACCTCCCATGACCATCTCATGACCTCCCATGACGATCTCATGCCCTCCCATGACCATCTCATGACCTCCCATGACCATCTCATGACCTCCCATGACCATCTCATGGCCTCCCATGACCATCTCATGAACTCTCATGACCATCTCATGACCTCCCATGACCATCTCATGACCTCCCATGACCATCTTATGACCTCCCATGACCATCTCATGGCCTCCCATGACCATCTCATGAACTCTCATGACCATCTCATGACCTCCCATGACCATCTCATGACCTCCCATGACCATCTTATGACCTCCCATGGCCATCTCATGACCTCTCATGACCTCTCATGCCCTCCCATGACCATCTCATGACCTCCCATGACCATCTCATGACCTCCCATGACCATCTCATGACCTCCCATGACGATCTCATGCCCTCCCATGACCATCTTATGACCTCCCATGACCATCTCATGGCCTCCCATGACCATCTCATGAACTCTCATGACCATCTCATGACCTCCCATGACCATCTCATGACCTCTCAAGACCTCCCATGACCATCTCATGACCTCCCATGACCATCTCATGACCTCTCAAGACCTCCCATGACCATCTCATGACCTCCCATGACCATCTCATGACCTCTCAAGACCTCCCATGACCATCTCATGACCTCCCATGACCATCTCATGACCTCTCAAGACCTCCCATGACCATCTCATGCCCTCCCATGACCATCTCATGACCTCCCATGACCATCTCATGAACTCTCATGACCATCTCATGACCTCCCATGACCATCTCATGACCTCTCAAGACCTCCCATGACCATCTCATGACCTCCCATGACCATCTCACGACCTCTCAAGACCTCCCATGACCATCTCATGCCCTCCCATGACCATCTCATGACCTCCCATGACCATCTCATGGCCTCCCATGACCATCTCATGAACTCTCATGACCATCTCATGACCTCCCATGACCATCTCATGACCTCCCATGACCATCTCATGACCTCCCATGACCATCTCATGACCTCCCATGACCATCTCATGACCTCCCATGACCATCTCATGACCTCCCATGACCATCTCATGACCTCCCATGACCACCTCATGACCTCCCATGACCATCTCATGACCTCCCATGACCATCTCATGACCTCCCATGACCATCTCATGACCTCCCATGACCATCTCATGACCTCCCATGACCATCTCATGACCTCCCATGACCATCTCATGACCTCCCATGACCATCTCATGACCTCCCATGACCATCTCATGACCTCCCATGACCATCTCATGACCTCCCATGACCATCTCATGAACTCCCATGACCATCTCATGACGTCCCATGACCATCTCATGACCTCCCATGACCATCTCATGACCTCCCATGACCATCTCATGACCTCCCATGACCATCTCATGACCTCCCATGACCATCTCATGACCTCCCATGACCATCTCATGACCTCCCATGACCATCTCATGACCTCCCATGACCATCTCATGACCTCCCATGACCATCTCATGACCTCCCATGACCATCTCATGACCTCCCATGACCATCTCATGACCTCCCATGACCATCTCATGAACTCTCATGACCATCTCATGACCTCCCATGACCATCTCATGACCTCCCATGACCATCTCATGACCTCCCATGACCATCTCATGACCTCCCATGACCATCTCATGACCTCCCATGACCATCTCATGACCTCCCATGACCATCTCATGACCTCCCATGACCATCTCATGAACTCTCATGACCATCTCATGACCTCCCATGACCATCTCATGACCTCCCATGACCATCTTATGACCTCCCATGACCATCTCATGGCCTCCCATGACCATCTCATGAACTCTCATGACCATCTCATGACCTCCCATGACCATCTCATGACCTCCCATGACCATCTTATGACCTCCCATGGCCATCTCATGACCTCTCATGACCTCTCATGCCCTCCCATGACCATCTCATGACCTCCCATGACCATCTCATGACCTCCCATGACCATCTCATGACCTCCCATGACGATCTCATGCCCTCCCATGACCATCTTATGACCTCCCATGACCATCTCATGGCCTCCCATGACCATCTCATGAACTCTCATGACCATCTCATGACCTCCCATGACCATCTCATGACCTCTCAAGACCTCCCATGACCATCTCATGACCTCCCATGACCATCTCATGACCTCTCAAGACCTCCCATGACCATCTCATGACCTCCCATGACCATCTCATGACCTCTCAAGACCTCCCATGACCTCTCAAGACCTCCCATGACCATCTCATGACCTCCCATGACCATCTCATGACCTCTCAAGACCTCCCATGACCATCTCATGCCCTCCCATGACCATCTCATGACCTCCCATGACCATCTCATGAACTCTCATGACCATCTCATGACCTCCCATGACCATCTCATGACCTCTCAAGACCTCCCATGACCATCTCATGACCTCCCATGACCATCTCATGACCTCTCAAGACCTCCCATGACCATCTCATGCCCTCCCATGACCATCTCATGACCTCCCATGACCATCTCATGGCCTCCCATGACCATCTCATGAACTCTCATGACCATCTCATGACCATCTCATGACCTCCCATGACCATCTCATGACCTCCCATGACCATCTCATGACCTCCCATGACCATCTCATGACCTCCCATGACCATCTCATGACCTCCCATGACCATCTCATGACCTCCCATGACCATCTCATGACCTCCCATGACCATCTCATGACCTCCCATGACCATCTCATGACCTCCCATGACCATCTCATGACCTCCCATGACCATCTCATGACCTCCCATGACCATCTCATGACCTCCCATGACCATCTCATGACCTCCCATGACCATCTCATGACCTCCCATGACCATCTCATGACCTCCCATGACCATCTCATGACCTCCCATGACCATCTCATGAACTCCCATGACCATCTCATGACGTCCCATGACCATCTCATGACCTCCCATGACCATCTCATGACCTCCCATGACCATCTCATGACCTCCCATGACCATCTCATGACCTCCCATGACCATCTCATGACCTCCCATGACCATCTCATGACCTCCCATGACCATCTCATGACCTCCCATGACCATCTCATGACCTCCCATGACCATCTCATGACCTCCCATGACCATCTCATGACCTCCCATGACCATCTCATGACCTCCCATGACCATCTCATGACCTCCCATGACCATCTCATGACCTCCCATGACCATCTCATGACCTCCCATGACCATCTCATGACCTCCCATGACCATCTCATGACCTCCCATGACCATCTCATGAACTCCCATGACCATCTCATGACGTCCCATGACCATCTCATGACGTCCCATGACCATCTCATGACCTCCCATGACCATCTCATGACCTCCCATGACCATCTCATGACCTCCCATGACCTCCCATGACCATCTCATGACCTCCCATGACCATCTCATGACCTCCCATGACCATCTCATGACCTCCCATGGCCATCTCATGACCTCCCATGGCCATCTCATGACCTCTCATGACCTTCCATGACCATCTCATGACCTTCCATGACCATCTCATGACCTCCCATGACCATCTCATGACCTCCCATGACCATCTCATGACCTCCCATGACCATCTCATGACCATCTCATGACCTCCCATGACCTCCCATGACCTCCCATGACCATCTCATGACCTCCCATGACCATCTCATGACCATCTCATGACCATCTCATGACCTCCTATGACCATCTCATGACCTCCCATGACCATCTCATGACCATCTCATGACCTCCCATGACCATCTCATGACCTCCCATGACCATCTCATGACCATCTCATGACCTCCCATGACCATCTCATGACCTCCCATGACCATCTCATGACCTCCCATGACCATCTCATGACCATCTCATGACCTCCCATGACCATCTCATGACCTCCCATGACCATCTCATGACCTCCCATGACCATCTCATAACCTCCCATGACCATCTCATGACCTCCCATGACCATCTCATGACCTCCCATGACCATCTCATGACCTCCCATGACCATCTCATGACCTCCCATGACCATCTCATGACCTCCCATGACCATCTCATGACCTCCCATGGCCATCTCATGACCTCCCATGACCATCTCATGACCTCCCATGACCTCCCATGACCATCTCATGACCTCCCATGACCATCTCATGACCTCCCATAACCATCTCATGACCTCCCATGACCATCTCATGACCTCCCATGACCATCTCATGACCTCCCATGACCATCTCATGACCTCCCATGACCTCCCATGACCATCTCATGACCTCCCATGACCATCTCATGACCTCCCATGACCATCTCATGACCTCCCATGACCATCTCATGACCTCCCATGACCATCTCATGACCTCCCATGACCATCTCATAACCTCCCATGACCATCTCATGACCTCCCATGACCATCTCATGACCTCCCATGACCATCTCATGACCTCCCATGACCATCTCATGACCTCCCATGACCATCTCATGACCTCCCATGACCATCTCATGACCTCCCATGACCATCTCATGACCTCCCATGACCATCTCATGACCTCCCATGACCATCTCATGACCTCCCATGACCATCTCATGACCTCCCATGACCATCTCATGACCTCCCATGACCATCTCATGACCTCCCATGGCCATCTCATGACCTCCCATGGCCATCTCATGACCATCTCATGACCTCCCATGACCATCTCATGACCTCCCATGACCATCTCATGACCTCCCATGGGCACCTCATGACCTCCCATGACCATCTCATGACCTCCCATGGGCACCTCATGACCTCCCATGACCATCTCATGACCTCCCATGACCATCTCATGACCTCCCATGACCATCTCATGACCTCCCATGACCATCTCATGACCTCCCATGACCATCTCATGACCTCCCATGACCATCTCATGACCTCCCATGGGCACCTCATGACCTCCCATGACCATCTCATGACTTACCATGACCATCTCATGACCTCCCATGACCATCTCATGACCTCCCATGACCATCCAATGACCATCTCATGACCTCCCATGGCCATCTCATGACCTCCCATGGCCATCCCATGACCTCCCATGGCCATCTCATGACCTCCCATGACCATCTCATGACCTCCCATGACCATCTCATGACCTCCCATGGCCATCTCATGACCTCCCATGACCATCCCATGACCATCTCATAACCTCCCATGGCCATCTCATGACCTCCCAAGGCCATCTCATGACCTCCCATGACCATCTCATGACCTCCCATGACCATCTCATGACCTCCCATGGCCATCTCATGACCTCCCATGACCATCTCATGACCATCTCATGACCTCCCATGGCCATCTCATGACCTCCCATGACCATCCCATGACCTCCCATGACCATCCCATGACTTACCATGACCATCTCATGACCTCCCATGGCCATCTCATGACCTCCCATGACCATCTCATGACCTCCCAAGGCCATCTCATGACCTCCCATGACCATCTCATGACCTCCCATGACCTCCCATGACCATCTCATGACCTCCCATGACCATCCCATGACCTCCCATGACCATCTCATGACCTCCCATGGCCATCTCATGACCTCCCATGACCATCTCATGACCTCCCATGACCATCCCATGACCTCCCATGACCATCTCATGACCTCCCATGGCCATCTCATGACCTCCCATGACCATCCCATGACCTCCCATGACCATCTCATGACTTACCATGACCATCTCATGACCTCCCATGACCATCTCATGACCTCCCATGACCATCCCATGACCATCTCATAACCTCCCATGGCCATCTCATAACCTCCCATGGCCATCTCATGACCTCCCAAGGCCATCTCATGACCTCCCATGACCATCTCATGACCTCCCATGACCATCTCATGACCTCCCATGGCCATCTCATGACCTCCCATGACCATCTCATGACCTCCCATGACCATCTCATGACCATCTCATGACCTCCCATGGCCATCCCATGACCTCCCATGGCCATCTCATGACGTCCCATGACCATCTCATGACCTCCCATGACCATCTCATGACCTCCCATGACCATCCCATGACCATCTCATAACCTCCCATGGCCATCTCATGACCTCCCAAGGCCATCTCATGACCTCCCATGACCATCTCATGACCTCCCATGACCATCTCATGACCTCCCATGGCCATCTCATGACCTCCCATGACCATCTCATGACCTCCCATGACCATCTCATGACCTCCCATGACCATCTCATGACCATCTCATGACCTCCCATGGCCATCCCATGACCTCCCATGGCCATCTCATGACGTCCCATGACCATCTCATGACCTCCCATGACCATCTCATGACCTCCCATGACCATCCCATGACCATCTCATAACCTCCCATGGCCATCTCATGACCTCCCAAGGCCATCTCATGACCTCCCATGACCATCTCATGACCTCCCATGACCATCTCATGACCTCCCATGGCCATCTCATGACCTCCCATGACCATCTCATGACCTCCCATGACCATCTCATGACCATCTCATGACCTCCCATGGCCATCTCATGACCTCCCAAGGCCATCTCATGACCTCCCATGACCATCCCATGACCATCTCATAACCTCCCATGGCCATCTCATGACCTCCCAAGGCCATCTCATGACCTCCCATGACCATCTCATGACCTCCCATGACCATCTCATAACCTCCCATGACCATCTCATGACCTCCCATGACCATCTCATGACCTCCCATGACCATCTCATGACCTCCCATGACCATCTCATGACCTCCCATGACCATCTCATGACCTCCCATGGCCATCTCATGACCTCCCATGACCATCTCATGACCTCCCATGACCATCTCATGACCTCCCATGACCATCTCATGACCTCCCATGACCATCTCATGACCTCCCATGACCATCTCATGACCTCCCATGACCATCTCATGACCTCCCATGACCATCTCATACCTCCCATGACCATCTCATGACCTCCCATGACCATCTCATGACCTCCCATGACCATCTCATGACCTCCCATGACCATCTCATGACGTCCCATGACCATCTCATACCTCCCATGACCATCTCATAACCTCCCATGACCATCTCATGACCTCCCATGACCATCTCATGACCTCCCATGACCATCTCATGACCTCCCATGACCATCTCATGACCTCCCATGACCATCTCATGACCTCCCATGGCCATCTCATGACCTCCCATGGCCATCTCATGACCTCCCATGGGCACCTCATGACCTCCCATGACCATCTCATGACCTCCCATGGGCACCTCATGACCTCCCATGACCATCTCATGACCTCCCATGACCATCTCATGACCTCCCATGACCATCTCATGACCTCCCATGACCATCTCATGACCTCCCATGACCATCTCATGACCTCCCATGACCATCTCATGACCTCCCATGACCATCTCATGACCTCCCATGACCATCTCATGACCTCCAAAACAAAGCCCCTTCAACAGGACAACCTGTCACAAAACACCTCCAGCACCTCTAACCTCCGCGGCAAGTGAGCTTTTCTGTGCCTTGATTTTTGTTTCCCTGCCACAACAAACTTGTCACGAATGTCAGCCAAAATTAGGAATAGGTATACAATATACTAGAATAGGTGTTAGTTTAAGCCTCCCTAGATGCTAAAAGAAGCGATCTAAAGAGAGGAAGGCACCATTTAATATGGAGATAAGGGAACGGGGAATCTATGCAGAAGGAGCAGCATAGAAAGAGTAAATTGAGAAAGAAGTTTATGATGAGCATAGAAAAAAATTAAAAAGTGCCCAGTGTGCAGAATACTTGGGTGTTGAAAAATATATATATTCAATACCTAAAGGAGGTTTCATAACCCTCGACACCATAAACATTGTAAACACACATCACACTACGAACAGGCTTCAAAAAAACACCTGCTACTGTAGTATTTAGAACACTTCAAGCCACCGGCGCGCACCCACCGTCTGCATTGGAGGCAACCACCCGGCCGCTGCTGGTCACCACCACCTGCTGCTGGTCTCTGCTCCTGAGGGGTGAGTTATATTAAGTCTAAGTCGTAACAACAGCTATTTCAAGAGAAGAGACCATTTAAAAAAACACAAATTAAGGAATCCATGCACAAAGTGTGCGGCCCCACACCCTGCACACACAAACAACAAGTCAGGAAGGAAGAGGAACGAAAGACAAAAAGATATAGCTAAGACTGCATGGAAGCCAACATCAATGGCCTATCTACAGCTGATGGGACCTAACAGATCCCCCCTGTGAGCACCAGTCCCCAAAACACAGGCTACACAAACCCAACACACCTAAGCCTACAGCCTCCCCTGCGCCCCACGAGGGGGACGAGAGAGATCAACACCACAAGACAAAGTTGGGTCGGCTGCAGTAGATGCCAGTCTCCCCCCACTAAATAGAAGGCCTACCTAGCCCTCAGCCTGAGTTGCTATGAAGGGATATAGCCACACTTAAATCCAGCTGTCTAAACCGCAGATGACTTGTTTTATGACAAATGGGGTTCTAACGAATGGGGTTCCCTGTCAAAAAAAATTATTTCATGTCAACAAAAAAAACCCTACCTTGATCCCAGCTCAGCACATGGTTAAGCTAAGCAGGAAGTGTAGGTGCAAGTTTGTTTATGGAAAAACTTCAATCTTTGTTGAGATTGGAGCGCAGACCCAGCAGACCAGTCTTATTTATCACAAGTTAAGCATGGAGGATGATATGAGTTAGTTCAAGCCTCCCTGACCACAACAAAGGCAATCCAAAAAGAGACAAAGGAGGAAGGCATCATGTAGATGGAGTCCAGAGAACACAGCATCTAAGCACAAGTGGAGTTCTCCAGCAAGATCCCCTGCACAGGGAAACAAGTTGAGATGCAATTCAGAAATTTAGAAAAAAGTTCAAAGTCAGAGGTGCTGATGGAAGAGAAACAGCACACAAAACATGGTCAACAACTGAACAAACATTTATTTTACTTCGGTGAAAAGTAGGTCTACTTCATGACCTTGCATCTGCCCCCTGGGAGTGCTAAGTCTCAGCTCCAACAGTTGTGTGCTCGTGAGATTTGAGCAAAACACCAAACTTGACCTACAACAGACCTGTGAAACAAATGTACCTCTAAAGAAAGTAACTTTGGTCAATTGCAGACAAGCTGTTTGTAGCCTTTGGAAATATATAATGCACATAATCATATTGAAAATGATTTGTTGAGTTATAGAGGTGGATGTGCATGCTTATTTTGTCTTTAAGTTAGTTCAAGCGTCCCTACCTACAGCTGATGCGTCCTAAAGAGAGTAAGAATGAAAGCTACATTTAGTATGGATTTGAGGGAACGGGGAATTTACGCACAAAATATATTCCCACACAAGATGCTCTATGCATAGAACAGTTAAGAAAAAGGCTATAAACTAAAATAAAAGTTGAAGAACAAAGTAAAAGGTTGCTCAGAAACTGTAAAGCAGTGAAGCAAAACTGAATTGTCAGTAATCAAACAAAGGAACACTACATTTCCACAAAACAAGGCACACATCACCCAGAGCTGGAGTTAGTAACACACAACATCCCCACATCCCACGTCCCCAAGTCCAGCTCTGCGCACACAGCCGCGTTGTGTGGCGTCTGTGCCCACTGGTGGGTCACACCTACACGGTCTGACTTTACAAAAGCTTCATACGTGCGAGATTTGCTGACAAATCCCTCGCATAATGAAGCTTTAGCAGCATAAATATACACCCACACACACACCTACACACACACCCACTCACAGGCAACACACGGCCACACAAATAAAATTTACACAGAAAATACGACTGAGACTCTACACACCAACTGCACAACTCACCAGAGAATAACATACAATATGCCCAGGAATAGCGACAACTTCTATACACATAGAATGTATGTATATTGTAGAGGGACTGTTGCGTGTAGATAAACCTAATTGCAGGAACGCGACAAACTCCCACAGCACGGCTTGTTGCATATTGTATATACACGCAAATATAAGAGGGATGGGGTGAGGGGAGGGAGAGGGGGATGGAGAAGGGGGAGAAGGGGGGAGCACTCACCCCCAAACATGGGCGGGGACTCCTCCAGCACCCGCAGGTCGTGGAAGAAAGTGGGATCCGCGGTTCCCCCAGCCTCTTCGTACTGCTCTTCACTGATGCTCAGCTGGAGGGAGGAGCTTTGTTAGGGGACTCCCACACAGCCAGCCAGACTCCCACACAGCCAGTCAGACTCCCACACAGCCAGTCAGACTCCCACACAGCCAGTCAGACTCCCACACAGCCAGTCAGACTCCCACACAGCCAGCCAGACTCCCACACAGCCAGCCAGACTCCCACACAGCCAGCCAGACTCCCACACAGCCAGTCAGACTCCCACACAGCCAGTCAGACTCCCACACAGCCAGTCAGACTCCCACACAGCCAGCCAGACTCCCACACAGCCAGCCAGACTCCCACACAGCAAGCCAGACTCCCACACAGCAAGCCAGACTCCCACACAGCCAGCCAGACTCCCACACAGCCAGCCAGACTCCCACACAGCCAGCCAGACTCCGACACAGCCAGTCAGACTCCCACACAGCCAGTCAGACTCCCACACAGCCAGTCAGACTCCCACACAGCCAGCCAGACTCCCACACAGCCAGCCAGACTCCCACACAGCCAGTCAGACTCCCACACAGCCAGTCAGACTCCCACACAGCCAGTCAGACTCCCACACAGCCAGTCAGACTCCCACACAGCCAGTCAGACTCCCACACAGCCAGCCAGACTCCCACACAGCCAGCCAGACTCCCACACAGCCAGCCAGACTCCCACAATTCACCCGCGTCCTGCGCCATAAAAATTTGGGAGTTGTGAGGGAGCTCCCCAGCTGGGGGAGGGGCAGTGGCTGGCGGTCCGCCCTGACTCAGGTGGCCTTCGTCCGTCTCCCCCCTGGGGGGGGGGGTTAGTTAGGCCTATTGGTTGCAATATTGGAAATTTCATTGAGGCAGTCTTAGGTTACTTCGATTTATTAACTGAATTCATTTTTACACTTTCTGACACTGATTTATTGCATTTGATAGTTGTTTATTTCATAATAACATTTATTTAGAACATTTTATTGAAATTTATGTTATTCTGGCATTTTATTAAATTTTTTCATTTCGCACATTTACTATCATTAATTTACTAATCATCCCATTTATCACATTTACTATTCATCAAACTCCTCACATTTCACCCCCACGCCACAACCCCCTTAATTTCCCCCCTCCGGAGCTCGGCGCGGCGTTTATTCCTCGCTCCCTGCCAGTCGCCGGCGCTCCTGTGGCCGCGTGCTCGCCAGGACGGCGCTGCACCCCCCGCAGGGGTGCAGCGCCGCGTCTGGGGGCAGCCCATTGGCTCACGCGGCGCCAATCGCAACGCGCCAATTCCCCATGCTCCGCCCTCTTCAAAATTCACCAACCAATGCGTTGTCTGTATGCTCCGCCCTCTGTTCCCAGTCGGCCAATCAACGCTCACCACCTCTTCATGCTCCGCCCCCCGTTCTTAATCCACCAATCAACGTGTAGTCTGATGCTCCGCCCTCTGTTCCCAATCCACCAATCAACACGTGGTCTAATGCTCCGCCCTCTCTTCCAATCCACCAATCAACGCTTGGTCTGATGCTCCGCCCTCTGTTCCAATCCACCAATCAACACGTGGTCTGATGCTCCGCCCTCTGTTCCAATCCACCAATCAACGCGTGGTCTGATGCTCCGCCCTCTGTTCCAATCCACCAATCAACGCGTGGTCTGAAGCTCCGCCTTCTGTTCCAATCCACCAATCAACGCGTGGTCTGATGCTCCACCCTCTGGTTCCAATCCACCAATCAAACTGGCCAGGCTTCAAAGCTGTCAGGCTTAAAAAAATACTTTGTATGGAGTGTATATAATAAGGAATATATGCACAAGGTGTGTCTTTACGCCTCATCACTCCCCACACCTTCATCACTCTCCAGACAACTGGCTAGCCTTAAAAAAATACAATTTTTCTTCACGATAAAAAAAACTATTTTTCCACAAGAACTTTTGGGTTTAGCTATAATTTTTTATTTATTTTCACCAGGGGACTCTAAATACCAGCCCCCCCCCCCCCCCCCCCCCACGCTTGTTATTGTGCTGTTGTACCAACCCCAGCAGCCCCTGCATCTGGGGTTGTTATTGTGCTGTTGTACCAACCCCAACAACCCCTGCATCTGGGGTTGTTATTGTGCTGTTGTACCAACCCCAGCAGCCCCTGCATCTGGGGTTGTTATTGTGCTGTTGTACCAACCCCAACAACCCCTGCATCTGGGGTTGTTATTGTGCTGTTGTACCAACCCCAACAACCCCTGCATCTGGGGTTGTTATTGTGCTGTTGTACCAACCCCAGCAGCCCCTGCATCTGGGGTCGTTATTGTGCTGTTGTACCAACCCCAGCAGCCCCAGCATCTGGGGTTGTTATTGTGCTGTTGTACCAACCCCAGCAGCCCCTGCATCTGGGGTTGTTATTGTGCTGTTGTACCAACCCCAACAACCCCTGCATCTGGGGTTGTTATTGTGCTGTTGTACCAACCCCAGCAGCCCCTGCATCTGGGGTTGTTATTGTGCTGTTGTACCAACCCCAGCAGCCCCTGCATCTGGGGTTGTTATTGTGCTGTTGTACCAACCCCAGCAGCCCCTGCATCTGGGGTTGTTATTGTGCTGTTGTACCAACCCCAACAACCCCTGCATCTGGGGTTGTTATTGTGCTGTTGTACCAACCCCAGCAGCCCCTGCATCTGGGGTTGTTATTGTGCTGTTGTACCAACCCCAGCAGCCCCTGCATCTGGGGTTGTTATTGTGCTGTTGTACCAACCCCAGCAGCCCCTGCATCTGGGGTTGTTATTGTGCTGTTGTACCAACCCCAGCAGCCCCTGCATCTGGGGTTGTTATTGTGCTGTTGTACCAACCCCAGCAGCCCCTGCATCTGGGGTTGTTATTGTGCTGTTGTACCAACCCCAGCAGCCCCAGCATCTGGGGTTGTTATTGTGCTGTTGTACCAACCCCAGCAGCCCCTGCATCTGGGGTTGTTATTGTGCTGTTGTACCAACCCCAGCATCTGGGGTTGTTATTGTGCTGTTGTACCAACCCCAGCAGCCCCTGCATCTGGGCTTGTTATTGTGCTGTTGTACCAACCCCAGCAGCCCCAGCATCTGGGGTTGTTATTGTGCTGTTGTACCAACCCTAGCAGCCCCTGCATCTGGGGTTGTTATTGTGCTGTTGTACCAACCCCAGCAGCCCCAGCATCTGGGGTTGTTATTGTGCTGTTGTAACAACCCCAACAACCCCTGCATCTGGGGTTGTTATTGTGCTGTTGTAACAACCCCAACAACCCCCGCATCTGGGGTTGTTATTGTGCTGTTGTACCAACCCCAGCAGTCCCAGCATCTGGGGTTGTTATTGTGCTGTTGTAACAACCCCAACAATCCCTGCATCTGGGGTTGTTATTGTGCTGTTGTAACAACCATAACAACCCCTGCATCTGGGGTTGTTATTGTGCTGTTGTAACAACCCCAACAACCCCTGCATCTGGGGTTGTTATTGTGCTGTTGTAACAACCCCAACAATCCCTGCATCTGGGGTTGTTATTGTGCTGTTGTAACAACCCCAACAACCCCTGCATCTGGGGTTGTTATTGTGCTGTTGTAACAACCCCAACAACCCCTGCATCTGGGGTTGTTATTGTGCTGTTGTAACAACCCCAACAACCCCTGCATCTGGGGTTGTTATTGTGCTGTTGTAACAACCCCAACAACCCCTGCATCTGGGGTTGTTATTGTGCTGTTGTAACAACCCCAACAACCCCTGCATCTGGGGTTGTTATTGTGCTGTTGTAACAACCCCAACAACCCCTGCATCTGGGGTTGTTATTGTGCTGTTGTAACAACCCCAACAATCCCTGCATCTGGGGTTGTTATTGTGCTGTTGTAACAACCATAACAACCCCTGCATCTGGGGTTGTTATTGTGCTGTTGTAACAACCCCAACAACCCCTGCATCTGGGGTTGTTATTGTGCTGTTGTAACAACCCCAACAACCCCTGCATCTGGGGTTGTTATTGTGCTGTTGTAACAACCCCTGCATCTGGGGTTGTCATTGTGCTGTTGTAACAACCCCAACAACCCCTGCATCTGGGGTTGTTATTGTGCTATTGTAACAACCCCAACAACCCCTGCATCTGGGGGTTCAACACCACATTCAACACACTGATGAGGAACAAGATTAGATTATAGATTAGATTATTGGTTAGTTTAAGCCTCCCTATCCGCAGCAAAGGCAATCCAAAGAGAGGAAAGAAGGCACCATTTAGTATGGAGTTAAGGGAACGTGGAATCTATGCAGAAAGGACACAGAAACAGTAAGATGAGAAAGAAGTTCATGAAACAAGATCAAAGTTGAAGAAGACAGTAGTAGGTGCTGAAAAAACAGGACAGCAGTGAACCGAAAAAAGATGGTCCGTAACAAAACAAAAACCTATTCTATTTTAACAAAAAGAAAGCCTACCTAACCTTTAGCTCGGGCCCTCACATAGCCCCCCTGGGAGCGCTAATTCCCATAGATACGATAGTTGTATCCCCCTGAGGGGAGTCCTATGCATTGTAATTTATTTTTGGCATATCTGAGCTCTCAACACCCCAATATTAAGTTTACTATGGAAACCGAGAAGCACAATTCTCTCTCATTTTTGGATGGTAAAATTACCTGTACAGATGACAGTTTTCAAAGCCCTGTTTATCGCAAGCAAACATTCACTGGCCTAGGAATAAGTTTCTTTAGTTTCTGCCCATTTATATTTAAGATTAACAGCGTCAAAACATTACTCTCTAGGGCCTACAGTGTCTGCTCATTTCATATCATGCATAGCAAATTTGAGTTTTTGAAATTGTTTTTTAGTCAAAATGGTTTCCCTTTAGGACTGGTAACTCCATGTATCAAGAATTTTTTAAATCATAAATTTTATTCCCGCGTACATTACCTACTGCTCGCAAGAAACAATTTTATTTTTCATTTCCGTTCTTTGGCAAGCAGTCGGAAAAGCTCAAAAAAAGATCTTTACTTGTTGCTCTCTAAATACTTTTCACATGTGGACTTCAAAATCGTATTGGTTAATGCATATAAAACAGGGTCTCATTTCAATTACAAGGACAAACTACCTGAAGGCATGCTCTCCTTCGTCATTTATAGATATTGTTGCCCACGGTGTGCGTCTGAATACGTGGGTTCGACCATTCGAGCCCCGGATATTCGTGGGGCTGAGCATGCCGGTAGGAGTTACCGAACTAAACAGTTACCCTCTTCCCCTCCCCAATCTGCTGTTCGCTCTCATGCAGAGAGTTGTGACCTATTAGTTCGGTTAGACGATTTTAAAATAATTTCTTCTACATCCGGTACAATTGACCATTGCATTTTAGAATCCCTGTTCACTTTAAGAGATAAACCTACCTTGAACAATACGCAATCAGCCTTCCCTCTGCAATTAGTGTAGTCTCTGTCTCTCTTTTTTGATGTTATAAATTCCAATGATGAATGTATTTTAAAGTTGTTATTTAACTTGGTGTTTTTTCAGATGGTTGAAAATGACCGAAAATTTGTCAAAACGTTTTTTTAATTGAAATGTTTTATGAAGAAATATGATTTCTATTAAAGCGATTTTCTTTGCTCTTTTATTCATTGTTAAAATCCATGGCTAAATGGATTTTGAAAAGCACAGAAGAAACACCCAAACCTATAAACAGGTTTCCAGAATGAGTACCAAGTGCATGTTGAGGGTTTGTGTTCAAACAACCATGTGGGGGCCAACGCAATTCACATGCAGTAATTATTGAAACTAATATTTGTTAAAAAAAGAAAACACTCCACAGCATATACCCGATTCAAAATACCACTCTACACCCCATACCCCATTCAAAATACCACTCTACACCATACACCCCATTCAAAATAACACTCTACACCATATACCCCATTCAAAATACCACTCTACACCCCATACCCCATTCAAAATTCCACTCTACACCACATACCCGATTCAAAATACCACTCTACACCCCATACCCCATTCAAAATACCACTCTACACCATACACCCCATTCAAAATACCACTCTACACCATATACCCATTCAAAATACCACTCTACACCACATACCCGATTCAAAATACCACTCTACACCCCATACCCCATTCAAAATACCACTCTACACCATATACCCGATTCAAAATACCACTCTACACCATATACTCAATTCAAAATACCACTCTACACCATATACCCCATTCAAAATACCACTCTACCCCATATACCCCATTCAAAATACCACTCTACACCATATACCCCATTCAAAATACCACTCTACACCATAAACCCCATTCAAAATACCACTCTACACCATATACCCGATTCAAAATACCACTCTACACCATATACCCGATTCAAAATACCACTCTACCCCATACACCCCATTCAAAATACCACTCTACACCATACACCCCATTCAAAATACCACTCTACACCATACACCCCATTCAAAATACCACTCTACACCATATACCCCATTCAAAATACCACTCTACACCATATACCCCATTCAAAATACCACTCTACACCATATACCCCATTCAAAATACCACTCTACACCATATACCCGATTCAAAATACCACTCTACACCATATACCCGATTCAAAATACCACTCTACACCATATACCCGATTCAAAATACCACTCTACCCCATATACCCAATTCAAAATACCACTCTACCCCATATACCCCATTCAAAATACCACTCTACACCATAAACCCAATTCAAAATACCACTCTACACCATATACCCCATTCAAAATACCACTCTACCCCATATACCCCATTCAAAATACCACTCTACACCATATACCCCATTCAAAATACCACTCTACACCATAAACCCCATTCAAAATACCACTCTACACCATATACCCCATTCAAAATACCACTCTACACCATATACCCGATTCAAAATACCACTCTACACCATATACCCGATTCAAAATACCACTCTACACCATATACCCAATTCAAAATACCACTCTACCCCATACACCCCATTCAAAATACCACTCTACACCATACACCCCATTCAAAATACCACTCTACACCATATACCCCATTCAAAATACCACTCTACACCATATACCCGATTCAAAATACCACTCTACACCACATACCCCATTCAAAATACCACTCTACACCATATACCCCATTCAAAATACCACTCTACACCATATACCCCATTCAAAATACCACTCTACACCATACACCCCATTCAAAATACCACTCTACACCATACACCCCATTCAAAATACCACTCTACACCATATACCCCATTCAAAATACCACTCTACACCATATACCCAATTCAAAATACCACTCTACACCATATACCCCATTCAAAATACCACTCTACACCATATACCCCATTCAAAATACCACTCTACCCCATATACCCCCATTCAAAATACCACTCTACACCATATACCCCATTCAAAATACCACTCTACACCATATACCCCATTCAAAATACCACTCTACACCATATACCCGATTCAAAATACCACTCTACCCCATATACCCCATTCAAAATACCACTCTACACCATATACCCAATTCAAAATACCACTCTACACCATATACCCCATTCAAAATACCTCTCTACACCATATACCCAATTCAAAATACCACTCTACACCATATACCCGATTCAAAATACCACTCTACACCATATACCCGATTCAAAATACCACTCTACACCATATACCCCATTCAAAATACCACTCTACACCATATACCCCATTTAAAATACCACTCTACACCATATACCCCATTCAAAATACCACTCTACACCATATACCCAATTCAAAATACCACTCTACACCATATACCCCATTCAAAATACCACTCTACACCATATACCCCATTCAAAATACCACTCTACACCATATACCCCATTCAAAATACCACTCTACCCCATATACCCCTATTCAAAATACCACTCTACACCATATACCCCATTCAAAATACCACTCTACACCATATACCCCATTCAAAATACCACTCTACACCATATACCCGATTCAAAATACCACTCTACCCCATATACCCCATTCAAAATACCACTCTACACCATATACCCAATTCAAAATACCACTCTACACCATATACCCCATTCAAAATACCTCTCTACACCATATACCCGATTCAAAATACCACTCTACACCCCATTCAAAATACCAATCTACACCATATACCCGATTCAAAATACCACTCTACACCATATACCCGATTCAAAATACCACTCTACACCATATACCCGATTCAAAATACCACTCTACACCATATACCCGATTCAAAATACCACTCTACACCATATACCCCATTCAAAATACCACTCTACACCATATACCCCATTCAAAATACCACTCTACACCATATACCCAATTCAAAATACCACTCTACACCATATACCCCATTCAAAATACCACTCTACACCATATACCCCATTCAAAATACCACTCTACACCATATACCCCATTCAAAATACCACTCTACACCATATACCCCATTCAAAATACCACTCTACACCATATACCCCATTCAAAATACCACTCTACACCATATACCCCATTCAAAATACCACTCTACACCATATACCCCATTCAAAATACCACTCTACACCATATACCCCATTCAAAATACCACTCCACAGCATATACCCGATTCAAAATACCACTCTACACCCCATACCCCATTCAAAATACCACTCTACACCATATACCCGATTCAAAATACCACTCTACACCATATACCCAATTCAAAATACCACTCTACACCATATACCCCATTCAAAATACCACTCTACACCATATACCCCATTCAAAATACCACTCTACCCCATATACCCCATTCAAAATACCACTCTACACCATATACCCCATTCAAAATACCACTCTACACCATAAACCCCATTCAAAATACCACTCTACACCATATACCCCATTCAAAATACCACTCTACACCATATACCCGATTCAAAATACCACTCTACACCATATACCCGATTCAAAATACCACTCTACACCATATACCCGATTCAAAATACCACTCTACCCCATACACCCCATTCAAAATACCACTCTACACCATACACCCCATTCAAAATACCACTCTACACCATATACCCCATTCAAAATACCACTCTACACCATATACCCCATTCAAAATACCACTCTACACCATATACCCCATTCAAAATACCACTCTACACCATATACCCCATTCAAAATACCACTCTACACCATATACCCGATTCAAAATACCACTCTACACCATATACCCGATTCAAAATACCACTCTACACCATATACCCGATTCAAAATACCACTCTACACCATATACCCGATTCAAAATACCACTCTACCCCATATACCCAATTCAAAATACCACTCTACACCATATACCCCATTCAAAATACCACTCTACACCATATACCCCATTCAAAATACCACTCTACCCCATATACCCCCATTCAAAATACCACTCTACACCATATACCCCATTCAAAATACCACTCTACACCATATACCCCATTCAAAATACCACTCTACACCATATACCCGATTCAAAATACCACTCTACCCCATATACCCCATTCAAAATACCACTCTACACCATATACCCAATTCAAAATACCACTCTACACCATATACCCCATTCAAAATACCTCTCTACACCATATACCCGATTCAAAATACCACTCTACACCATATACCCGATTCAAAATACCACTCTACACCATATACCTGATTCAAAATACCACTCTACACCATATACCCCATTCAAAATACCACTCTACACCATATACCCCATTCAAAATACCACTCTACACCATATACCCAATTCAAAATACCACTCTACACCATATACCCCATTCAAAATACCACTCTACACCATATACCCCATTCAAAATACCACTCTACACCATATACCCCATTCAAAATACCACTCTACACCATATACCCCATTCAAAATACCACTCTACACCATATACCCCATTCAAAATACCACTCTACACCATATACCCCATTCAAAATACCACTCTACACCATATACCCCATTCAAAATACCACTCTACACCATATACCCCATTCAAAATACCACTCTACACCATATACCCCATTCAAAATACCACTCTACACCATATACCCCATTCAAAATACCACTCTACACCATATACCCCATTCAAAATACCACTCCACAGCATATACCCGATTCAAAATACCACTCTACACCCCATACCCCATTCAAAATACCACTCTACACCATATACCCGATTCAAAATACCACTCTACACCATATACCCAATTCAAAATACCACTCTACACCATATACCCCATTCAAAATACCACTCTACCCCATATACCCCATTCAAAATACCACTCTACACCATATACCCCATTCAAAATACCACTCTACACCATAAACCCCATTCAAAATACCACTCTACACCATATACCCCATTCAAAATACCACTCTACACCATATACCCGATTCAAAATACCACTCTACACCATATACCCGATTCAAAATACCACTCTACACCATATACCCGATTCAAAATACCACTCTACCCCATACACCCCATTCAAAATACCACTCTACACCATACACCCCATTCAAAATACCACTCTACACCATATACCCCATTCAAAATACCACTCTACACCATATACCCCATTCAAAATACCACTCTACACCATATACCCCATTCAAAATACCACTCTACACCATATACCCCATTCAAAATACCACTCTACACCATATACCCGATTCAAAATACCACTCTACACCATATACCCGATTCAAAATACCACTCTACACCATATACCCGATTCAAAATACCACTCTACACCATATACCCGATTCAAAATACCACTCTACCCCATATACCCAATTCAAAATACCACTCTACACCATATACCCCATTCAAAATACCACTCTACACCATATACCCCATTCAAAATACCACTCTACCCCATATACCCCCATTCAAAATACCACTCTACACCATATACCCCATTCAAAATACCACTCTACACCATATACCCCATTCAAAATACCACTCTACACCATATACCCGATTCAAAATACCACTCTACCCCATATACCCCATTCAAAATACCACTCTACACCATATACCCAATTCAAAATACCACTCTACACCATATACCCCATTCAAAATACCTCTCTACACCATATACCCGATTCAAAATACCACTCTACACCATATACCCGATTCAAAATACCACTCTACACCATATACCTGATTCAAAATACCACTCTACACCATATACCCCATTCAAAATACCACTCTACACCATATACCCCATTCAAAATACCACTCTACACCATATACCCAATTCAAAATACCACTCTACACCATATACCCCATTCAAAATACCACTCTACACCATATACCCCATTCAAAATACCACTCTACACCATATACCCCATTCAAAATACCACTCTACACCATATACCCCATTCAAAATACCACTCTACACCATATACCCCATTCAAAATACCACTCTACACCATATACCCCATTCAAAATACCACTCTACACCATATACCCCATTCAAAATACCACTCTACACCATATACCCCATTCAAAATACCACTCTACACCATATACCCCATTCAAAATACCACTCTACACCATATACCCCATTCAAAATACCACTCTACACCATATACCCCATTCAAAATACCACTCTACACCATATACCCCATTCAAAATACCACTCTACACCATATACCCCATTCAAAATACCACTCTACACCATATACCCAATTCAAAATACCACTCTACACCATAAACCCCATTCAAAATACCACTCTTCACCATATACCCCATTCAAAATACCACTCTACACCATATACCCTATTCAAAATACCACTTCTACACCATATACCCAATTCAAAATACCACTCTACACCATATACCCCATTCAAAATACCTCTCTACACCATATACCCGATTCAAAATACCACTCTACACCCCATTCAAAATACCACTCTACACCATATACCCCATTCAAAATACCACTCTACACCATATACCCAATTCAAAATACCACTCTACACCATATACCCAATTCAAAATACCACTCTACACCATATACCCCATTCAAAATACCACTCTACACCATATACCCAATTCAAAATACCATTCTACACCATATACCCAATTCAAAATACCACTCTACACCATATACCCGATTCAAAATACCACTCTACACCCCTTTCAAAATACCACTCTACACCATGTACCCAATTCAAAATACCACTCTACACCATATACCCCATTCAAAATACCAATCTACACCATATACCCGATTCAAAATACCACTCTACACCCCATTCAAAATACCACTCTACACCATATACCCGATTCAAAATACCACTCTACACCATATACCCCATTCAAAATACCACTCTACACCATACACCCCATTCAAAATACCACTCTACACCATATACCCCATTCAAAATACCACTCTACACCATATACCCGATTCAAAATACCACTCTACCCCATATACCCCATTCAAAATACCACTCTACACCATATACCCAATTCAAAATACCACTCTACACCATATACCCCATTCAAAATACCACTCTACACCATATACCCGATTCAAAATACCACTCTACACCATATACCCGATTCAAAATACCACTCTACACCATATACCCGATTCAAAATACCACTCTACCCCCATACACCCCATTCAAAATACCACTCTACACCATACACCCCATTCAAAATACCACTCTACACCATATACCCCATTCAAAATACCACTCTACACCATATACCCCATTCAAAATACCACTCTACACCATATACCCCATTCAAAATACCACTCTACACCATATACCCCATTCAAAATACCACTCTACACCATATACCCGATTCAAAATACCACTCTACACCATATACCCGATTCAAAATACCACTCTACACCATATACCCGATTCAAAATACCACTCTACACCATATACCCGATTCAAAATACCACTCTACCCCATATACCCAATTCAAAATACCACTCTACACCATATACCCCATTCAAAATACCACTCTACACCATATACCCCATTCAAAATACCACTCTACCCCATATACCCCCATTCAAAATACCACTCTACACCATATACCCCATTCAAAATACCACTCTACACCATATACCCCATTCAAAATACCACTCTACACCATATACCCGATTCAAAATACCACTCTACCCCATATACCCCATTCAAAATACCACTCTACACCATATACCCAATTCAAAATACCACTCTACACCATATACCCCATTCAAAATACCTCTCTACACCATATACCCGATTCAAAATACCACTCTACACCATATACCCGATTCAAAATACCACTCTACACCATATACCTGATTCAAAATACCACTCTACACCATATACCCCATTCAAAATACCACTCTACACCATATACCCCATTCAAAATACCACTCTACACCATATACCCAATTCAAAATACCACTCTACACCATATACCCCATTCAAAATACCACTCTACACCATATACCCCATTCAAAATACCACTCTACACCATATACCCCATTCAAAATACCACTCTACACCATATACCCCATTCAAAATACCACTCTACACCATATACCCCATTCAAAATACCACTCTACACCATATACCCCATTCAAAATACCACTCTACACCATATACCCCATTCAAAATACCACTCTACACCATATACCCCATTCAAAATACCACTCTACACCATATACCCCATTCAAAATACCACTCTACACCATATACCCCATTCAAAATACCACTCTACACCATATACCCCATTCAAAATACCACTCCACAGCATATACCCGATTCAAAATACCACTCTACACCCCATACCCCATTCAAAATACCACTCTACACCATATACCCGATTCAAAATACCACTCTACACCATATACCCAATTCAAAATACCACTCTACACCATATACCCCATTCAAAATACCACTCTACCCCATATACCCCATTCAAAATACCACTCTACACCATATACCCCATTCAAAATACCACTCTACACCATAAACCCCATTCAAAATACCACTCTACACCATATACCCCATTCAAAATACCACTCTACACCATATACCCGATTCAAAATACCACTCTACACCATATACCCGATTCAAAATACCACTCTACACCATATACCCGATTCAAAATACCACTCTACCCCATACACCCCATTCAAAATACCACTCTACACCATACACCCCATTCAAAATACCACTCTACACCATATACCCCATTCAAAATACCACTCTACACCATATACCCCATTCAAAATACCACTCTACACCATATACCCCATTCAAAATACCACTCTACACCATATACCCCATTCAAAATACCACTCTACACCATATACCCGATTCAAAATACCACTCTACACCATATACCCGATTCAAAATACCACTCTACACCATATACCCGATTCAAAATACCACTCTACACCATATACCCGATTCAAAATACCACTCTACCCCATATACCCAATTCAAAATACCACTCTACACCATATACCCCATTCAAAATACCACTCTACACCATATACCCCATTCAAAATACCACTCTACCCCATATACCCCCATTCAAAATACCACTCTACACCATATACCCCATTCAAAATACCACTCTACACCATATACCCCATTCAAAATACCACTCTACACCATATACCCGATTCAAAATACCACTCTACCCCATATACCCCATTCAAAATACCACTCTACACCATATACCCAATTCAAAATACCACTCTACACCATATACCCCATTCAAAATACCTCTCTACACCATATACCCGATTCAAAATACCACTCTACACCATATACCCGATTCAAAATACCACTCTACACCATATACCTGATTCAAAATACCACTCTACACCATATACCCCATTCAAAATACCACTCTACACCATATACCCCATTCAAAATACCACTCTACACCATATACCCAATTCAAAATACCACTCTACACCATATACCCCATTCAAAATACCACTCTACACCATATACCCCATTCAAAATACCACTCTACACCATATACCCCATTCAAAATACCACTCTACACCATATACCCCATTCAAAATACCACTCTACACCATATACCCCATTCAAAATACCACTCTACACCATATACCCCATTCAAAATACCACTCTACACCATATACCCCATTCAAAATACCACTCTACACCATATACCCCATTCAAAATACCACTCTACACCATATACCCCATTCAAAATACCACTCTACACCATATACCCCATTCAAAATACCACTCTACACCATATACCCCATTCAAAATACCACTCTACACCATATACCCCATTCAAAATACCACTCTACACCATATACCCCATTCAAAATACCACTCTACACCATATACCCAATTCAAAATACCACTCTACACCATAAACCCCATTCAAAATACCACTCTTCACCATATACCCCATTCAAAATACCACTCTACACCATATACCCTATTCAAAATACCACTCTACACCATATACCCAATTCAAAATACCACTCTACACCATATACCCCATTCAAAATACCTCTCTACACCATATACCCGATTCAAAATACCACTCTACACCCCATTCAAAATACCACTCTACACCATATACCCCATTCAAAATACCACTCTACACCATATACCCAATTCAAAATACCACTCTACACCATATACCCAATTCAAAATACCACTCTACACCATATACCCCATTCAAAATACCACTCTACACCATATACCCAATTCAAAATACCATTCTACACCATATACCCAATTCAAAATACCACTCTACACCATATACCCGATTCAAAATACCACTCTACACCCCTTTCAAAATACCACTCTACACCATGTACCCAATTCAAAATACCACTCTACACCATATACCCCATTCAAAATACCAATCTACACCATATACCCGATTCAAAATACCACTCTACACCCCATTCAAAATACCACTCTACACCATATACCCGATTCAAAATACCACTCTACACCATATACCCCATTCAAAATACCACTCTACACCATACACCCCATTCAAAATACCACTCTACACCATATATCTGATTCAAAATACCACTCTACACCATATACCCCATTCAAAATACCACTCTACACCATATACCCAATTCAAAATACCACTCTACACCATATACCCAATTTAAAATACCACTCTACACCATATACCCGATTCTAAATACCACTCTACACCATGAACCTGTTTCAAAAATAATCCTAAACCGACAGCAGGCTCCATAACCACCCTCTCAACACTATAAACATATTGTAAAGACACTTCACACAAAAACAGGTTTCAAAAAACCACCTGACATGCAGCATTTCAACACACTTCATACAACAAGCCTGTCCATACCGTCTGCATTGGAGGCAACCACACGGCCGCTGCTGTCCTGGGGGGCTGTGTCTACAGGCGTGTCTGCGCTGGTCACCACCCCACCACCACTACTGCTGCTCCCTGCCCCTGAGTGGTGAGTTATGATGAGTCCTAGTCACAACATCTGCTATCTCAAGAGAAGAGACCATTTAGTATAGACTAGAAATTAGGGAGTCCATGCACAAGGTGTAGCCCCAGGCCCAGTGCACAGAAACAGCAAGTCAGGAAGGAAGACAAGACAAAAAGAGATGGAAAAGATCACATGAAAACCAACACAAATGGTACAAAAGACATAAGGCCCATCTACAGCTGAGGGGACCTAACAGCATCCCCCTGGGGGCGCCATGCACCACAGCACAGGAGACACAAACCTAACTAACCTAAGCCCAATGCCTACTTGATGCCCCACCACGGGAATGACAATAGAGCCCATAAGACAAAGACTCTACAGACAAAGGCTACAGAGCATGCCAGGCTCCTCTACTGAAGAGAAGGCCTATCCAACCCTCAGCTTGAGGTAGTAATGACATTGTCGCATTCAAATCCATCTTTCCAAAACGGATGGCTTGCTTTGTGGCAAATGTGGTTTATATTCAAGGTACACAGGCCTCGTAGACCAGTCTTATGTTTCAGAACTGGAGAATGGAAGATGAGATGAGTTAGTTCCAGCCTCCCTGACCACAACAACACAATCCAGAGAGACAAAGGAGGAAGGCAGCATGGAGTCCAGAGAACAGAGCAGCTAGGCACAACGGTTGTTCCTAGCAAGCCTCCCTGACCACAACAACACAATCCAGAGAGACAAAGGAGGAAGGCAGCATGGAGTCCAGAGACCAGAGCCGCCAGGCACAATGGTGGTCCCTAGCAAGCCTCCCTGACCACAACAGCACAATCCAGAGAGACAAAGGAGGAAGGCAGCATGGAGTCCAGAGACCAGAGCCGCCAGGCACAATGGTGGTCACTAGCAAGCCTCCCTGACCACAACAGCACAATCCAGAGAGACAAAGGAGGAAGGCAGCATGGAGTCCAGAGACCAGAGCCGCCAGGCACAATGGTGGTCCCTAGCAAGCCTCCCTGACCACAACAGCACAATCCAGAGAGACAAAGGAGGAATGCAGCATGGAGTCCAGAGACCAGAGCAGCTAGGCACAATGGTGGTCCCTAGCAAGCCTCCCTGACCACAACAGCACAATCCAGAGAGACAAAGGAGGAATGCAGCATGGAGTCCAGAGACCAGAGCAGCTAGGCACAATGGTGGTCCCTAGCAAGATTCCCTGCACAGCGAAATAGCTTCAGAATGAAGTTAATGGTACAAGAAAAAGTTATAAGTCAGAGGTGCTGAAAAAAGAATCCCACAAAAAAGTGGTCCATAACTATCAGATACCTTTTTCACTTTAACAGACAGAAGATCTACTCAACTTTCACCTCATGACTTTACACGTTTCCTCTAGGGGTATATGCAATAGTTGCATACTAATAAGATGAAAAATTGGACCTAAAATTTGACCATATCTGAACCCACAACTTATTCCTGGAACAAGTTTATCCATAAAAGTTTTCATCTGTAAATATCAGATACAAACTAAAAAGCATACACTGAAATTGTTTGTATGAGTTATAATGGTAAATGTGTCTATTTTTTATTGCCAATAAACTTCATTTTTGAATAAATAAACACTTGAATTTTACTTTTTTTCTATCCACACTCTTTTTGAAACAAAACATTCATTATACAGCTCGAGTTAACAATGAAAATTAGATTGGATACATCCGTTTCAGGCCTTCCTAACCCCCAACAAAGGCGTTCTTAAGACAGTTAGGAAGACAGCTCCATCTAGCTATGGAGTCAAGGGAACAGGGAAACTATGCATAAGGAGTGTTCCATGCAGAAACAGTGGGCTGCAAAGAAGGCAATAAAACAAGATAACATTTGGAGAGAGGCACTGAAAATCTGGGAAGCAGCAAAGCAAAACTGAATTCAATCTAACTAGATAAAAACATTTCATTTCCACAAAAAGAAGGCATGAGTTAGTAACACGGATAGATTGATATTAGTTAGTTTAGGCCTCCCTACCTGCCACAAAGGCAACCCAAAAAGAGGAAGGAAGAAGGCATCATTTAGTATAGAGATTTGGGAATGCAGAATAATCTATGCAGAAAGGCATAGAAACAGCAAGTTGAGAAAAAATTTCATGAACCAAAATCAAAGTTGAAGAAGAAAGTAGTAGGTGCTGAAAACAGGACAGCAGTGAACCAAAAAACTGGTCCTTAACATAACAAAACATTTTACTTCAACAAAAAGAAAGCCCCCTAACTCTCAGCTCGGGCCTTCACATTTTCCCCCGAGTAACACAGAACATCACCACATTCTACTCCTTCACATCCAGCTCTGTACACATATGGCTTGTTTTCTGGCAATAGGGTCTATATCTATTGATGTGTAGACCCCATAGACTTGGCTTATTGTTCCAAACAACATTATGGGACTTGTTGACAAATCACTTTAATAATGACACATATAAACATTTATACACCAATACATATACATACCCACACTAATCAACTCTTTGACTAACTAACTTGAATTTTACCCATGTAAAATGCCTACTTTCAATGCAATTCCTCACAAAAGCAGCACTTGGCGCACAATGCGGCTGAGCAGCAAGTGTTGGAGCCAGTTTGTGTGTTGGAAACTTCAGTTTTTGTTGAGATCAGACTTTGAAGTGCTTAAAGCATCACTGACCCTCATAGAAACCCCAAGAAAGAAAGGACGGAAGCACCATTTGGTATGGAGTCAAGACAATGGGGAATCTATGCACAAGGTGCATTCCCACAGCTTGCATATAGAAACAGCAGTCAAGATTTAAATAAGTTAGTTTAGGCCTACCTGACCACAACAAAGATAATTCCAAAAATCATCATACAATCTGGAATCATAGGAACAGGGAACTTATGCACAGGAACCTAACCTATCTTATTTCAACTTAAGTAAGGCCTACATAACTTTCAGCTTGGGACCTCACATATTTTCCCTCAGGAGCGTCAATTCCCATACCTGCATTAGTTCCATCCCTTTGAGAGATTGGACCTTACAAAATAAAAATATTTCATTTGACATCAGGCCAATATATCTGTATGGTTATACATCAATGCACAGCTCCTGTAATTTGGTGGGTCCTTCAGTTGTGAGGCAGTCCAGTGCTGAGGCTCCCTCATGTACACACAAATGTACTCAGTCTTTGACAGCCTGGGACTCGCTTGTTATTTTGATGTCGTTTATTGACATAAATACAAGTCTGAGGAGTTAAATCGAAGAAATTAAATCAAGAAAATTTAAATGGCTTAAAAGAAACTTAATTGCACTCAAATTATTATTATTATTATTATTATATAAGAAAGTTTTAGCCTCCCTTAACCACGACAAAGATGTTCCAAGAGAGGAAAGAGGAAAGCACCATTTAGTATGGAGTTGAGGGAACGCAGAATCTATGCACAAGGTGCACAGAAACAGTAAGCTAAGAAAGAAGTTCATGAAACAAGAAAAAGTTGAAGAAGAAAGTAGTAGGTGCTGAAAAACAGGACAGCAGTGAACCAAAAAAGATGGTCCATAACAAAACAAAAACCTCTTCTATTTTAAAAAAAAAAAAATCCTACCTAACCTTTAGCTCGGGCCCTCACACGGTCCCCTTGGGAACGCTAATTCCCATAGACACAATAGTTGACTACTGCTTTTCAAGATACCAAGATCCATACAGTGATACCTGAGGCAGGCGCAGGGGCGGCTGAGGAGGGAGGACGTGGAGCTGCTGCTGCTGGCAGGTACATGAGCGTCCACACCAATGCAGCCTTCACCTGTGCACCCAAACCAGCCAAAATAAATTGGACAACACCAGAAGCATGACTCCATTGGTCTACTGTAGAATTTTTATTGTTTTAACTTGTGGACACAATTTTGATATTTTCTGCAGACTAATCTTGCAGATGTGGATGACCAACAAATATATCCATCCTAATAGTATGTGCAATTTTATTACTCTTGTAGTTGTGTTATGGTGAAACTCATATGCAGATACCGTCACTAAGCATCCTTCAAGAGTGTGAAGAGACAGACCAACCAATTTAATGTGGGCAATGGGATTCCCATCGTAATAATATATGAGAAATTGTGCACAGCAAACATGTAAATTTATTTATTTATAAATTTAAGGAGACCCCTGGAATTTTATTATATAGTACTGATTGTTCTATGGTTCTGTTAACTGGAGGCTAGAGGAGTGCCACGTCATCCACATTCCAATTACACTCCCCTGTTTTCGTCACCTGTGTTCTGCTTGTAAGATATGGAGATATTGGCAGTGACAAGGGCAGTGTACTTGGAATTACTGTAGTACAAACATTTGTCACCATGAGCAAAATTTGAATTACACACACATACATGAACATCTTTAGCAGGCCCAAGGAGATTTGGCCAGGGTATTGTCTACCAGATTAGATTAGTCTTTAGTTTTAGCCTCCCCAGCCGCAGCAACAAATGCAATCCAAAGAGAGGAAGGAGGAAGGCACAATTTAGTATGGAGTTAAGGGAACATGGAATCTACGCAGAAAGGGCATAGAAACAGTAAATTAGGGAAGAAGGTTATGAAACAAGATCAAAGTTGAAGAAGAAAGTAGTAGGTGCTGAATAACAGGACAGCAGTGAACCAAAAAAAAAGATAGTCAGTAACAAAACAAAAAACCTATTCTACTTTAACATAAAGAAAGCTTACCTAACCTTAAGCTCGGGCTCTCACATAGTCCCCCTGGGAGCGCCAATGCCCATAGATAAAATAGTTGTGTCCCCCTGAGGGGGTCTACCATGTACAGATGGATTGCCCCACCCCATACCAAAACTTTAAACTTATGAAAACAACACAACAAAAGCTGCACTTTATTTTGAATTTTGCTCAAAAGAGACAAAAGAAAAAGATGAAAAAGACCGCAAAAAGACAATATACAAAAAAGAGATCATCAATTGACCCAGATGCCATGCCCCAACAACAGCATGTCTCATCAAATGCTCAGGCAACATTCAAGTACGTACACAACAATATGCCCCAACAACAACAGCAGGTCTCATCAAATGCTCAGGCAACATTCAAGTGCCCACACAATGACACAACAAACTAGAGTACAATGTTGAACAGATGTAAGCATTCATTTGGAATTACTTTCCAATTTATTCCAACACAAAATTACAAGCAGAGCAGCAATAGGTTTGGTGACAGTGCATTGAACAGGAAATTGTGTACAGAAATATTCCAAGTTCATCACAAAAATCAGCCCATTTCACTGGTGAAATTGATTGTACAGAAGACATTGAGCCGAGCAATTGAGTTCCGCTGTCCAAACAACAGTTCAGCTGAAGTTGTTGGCTTTAGGGAAGGAGTTGAAGCAATGCTAAATGATTGGTTGATTGTGAGTTTGTTTCAGCCTCCCTTACCACATTACAGATGTTCTGAGAGAGGAAGGATGAAGGCACCATTTGGTATGGAGTTGAGCAAACGTGGAATATTTTCACAGGGTGAGTTCCAGCACAGGATCACCTGAACACAGACACAGCAAGTTAGGAAGGAAGTTTATGAAACAAGAAAAAAGTTGAAGAAGAAAGTCAGAGGTGCTAAAATACAGAACAGCAGTCAATGGGGAAAAGATGGTCCATAGCAATAAAAATATATATTTCAACAAAAAGAAAGCTTACCTAGTTCCCAGCTTGGGACTTCACATTTTCCCCCTAAACTGATAAAACAATGACAAGAAAAAGCAAACTGGAATAATTAGCATGATAAACATTCTAAAAATAAGCCTGGAGTAAAAAAAACAAAGAAACATTAAACATGAAACGCATAACATTATTCCTTTCCTTGGCAATTTATTGAGAATATAAAGAGGTACAAGGTCAATCTTAAGGCGTGCTTCATTGAACTTCATCTCATTATTAAGATTTACAAAGGCAAAACTTTGCCAGGCATATTTTACTTGATATTATAGACACCTATTCTTACCAAATCTATACCAATCAAAGCTATCCTATCTTAACCTTTTATATTGGATGGAACAGAGGATGTGTATTCCCATTTTCCATTCCTATCAAGATCTATCAGCCATTCTAGCCAAACCTAGACTAACTAAGCCCATCCATAGCTGCCCAACCCTTGCACATCCTACTCTAGCCCAGCCTATCCTCCCTTTACTACCCTAACCAAACCTACCTTTTCCTATCCTAACTGTTAACTTATGCTCAAAGCCATATAGTTACATTGTGTATCAGTGCTACATTGTGTTTCAATTGAAAGTGACTTTGGAGCACAAAAATACCAGAAGCCAGAGCCAGCAGTGCACCAGATATGGCAGCATTAGGCACATCAACAGTTAAAATGCACATAAATTATTAATTTAGTGTTTGAATGAACAATGGACGCACATTCTTTACCACACATCTAAGTGTACACGAGTGCACTTTGAAACTACTGGTCGGTCAGCAGCATTGAGAAAATTCCATCCGGGTACCACTGGTGGATCATGTCGTCAAAGTGTTTAGGTACATACCATTTTATTCCTATATTACTACACCTTGAAATAAAAATAGGTCAATATTGAATTTAATGCCCTCACAGAAATTAAAAATTCTGTTCTCAAGAATCACTAGAGGAGCACTTTTAAACCGTTTCACATGATTGACATTTTGCTTGCTGATGCGTAATTTTTAAGCTATTCAACTTCGAAGTTATAGGAACGTTGTATATAAAAGTGGAGGAACGGGCACGTAAATATGCTGTAATACGGTATTGACATAACTTTTTGTATTAAGCTAATATTACATACATACATATACCGGGCTTATCCTCCCCATGGGAGGGTAGCCGACAGCAGGCCACAATCACCACACTTAGTCACTAGGAGGCGAGAGAGGCAGCACTGGCTGCACCTGAACTGCCAGGATCAGCAGCAGCCCAGCACAACAACCTTCCACAGTCAGGCCCGACAGCAACAGCTGGTTCACCCCGACCGCTTCATTGAGTGCAGCCCCTCCCCCGCACATGACAGGTCAACCCCATCACACGCGGGCAGCTTCCAGTAACGCGTCAAAAATAAAATTACCTCCTTATACACTGCCCCCACTCACTTCTGTCCGCAGCCATCCCTCTCGCCACGTCCACAGTCAGACCCCTCTCATACAAAGCACGTCGCACCCCATCCATCCAACTCATCCGTGGTCTACCTCGCGCTCGAAGACCACTCACTTCCGACATATATATCTTTTTCACCAGCCGCTCAACATTCATTCTTTCTACATGCCCAAACCATCCAAGCACTCTTTCATCCACTCGCCTGCTCAACTTTTTGATAACACCCGTCTGCTCCCTAACCAACTCATTCCTGATCCTATCTCTTCTAGTTACTCCATACATGCTCCTCAAACACTTCATCTCAAACACATCCAACTTCCTCCTCTCAGCTGCTCTCAACCCCCAGGACTCTGCTCCATACAACAAAACTGGCACAATCAAACTTTCATACAGTCCCCTCTTAGCATTCATACTCAAACTCCTGCATTCAAAAACTTTCCTCATTGCACCCAATGTCTTACAACCTTCACTCACTCGATGCTTCACTTCTACTTCCATACTATCCTTAACAGCAACATCCGACCCGAGGTACCTAAAATGCTCTACCTCCTCTAAAACTTCCCCATTCAACCTCACATCCAAAGTTCCAAACACTCCACCTCTTGAACATCTCATCACCTTACTTTTATTCACATTTACCCTCAATTTCCGCCTTTTGCACACTCTACCAAACTCTGTAACCAGTCTCCTCAGTTTTTCCTCTGAATCAGCCACAAGTGCTGTATCATCTGCAAACAACAACTGACACACTTCCCAATACATACCATTTCGTCCCACCAACTGCGCACCTTTTCCCAACACTCTGGCATTCACTTCTCTCACCACACCATCCATAAACAAATTAAACAACCACGGCGACATCACACATCCCTGTCTCACACCTGTCACAACTGGGAACCATTCACTCACCTCATTCCCTACTCACACACATGCTCTGCTATCAATGTAGAAACTCTTGATCGCATTCAACAGTCTCCCACCCACTCCATACAAACTTACCACTTGCCATAAAGCCTCGCGATCCACTCTGTCATACGCCTTCTCTAGATCCATAAATGCCCAATATACATCCTTTCCTTTAATAAGTATTTTTCATTCACCTGCCTCACAGCAAACATTTGATCCACACAACCTCTACCACACCTAAAACCACACTGTTCTTCAGCAAGCACATGATCCGTCAACACTCTCACTCTTCCAATTAACACTCTTCCATACAGCTTCCCAACGACACTCAGTAGACTTATAACCCTAGAATTACTGCACTCATACCTGTCACCTTTCCCCTTGTACAACGGAACTACGCACGCGCTACTCCAATCAACCAGCACTTTACTAGCCTCGAAACACACATTTAATAAACGCACCAACAATTCTATAACCACATTTCCTCCTTTCTTTAGACATTCAACCGTGCAGCCATCCAAACCTGGAGCTTTCCCATTTTTCATTTCATCCAACGCACATCTCACCTCTGCACTTCTTATTCGATTTCTATTCACTTCACCAAACACAAGCATACTAACATCACTTCCAACAGCTACTACTCTCGCAATCCTATCATCCCTCACGTTCAGCAGTTCCTCAAAATACTCCGCCCATCTCTTTCTCACATCACAACTCTCCACTAGCAGCCTACCATTTGTATCCTTCACTCTTGCCTCATTCTCCACCTGACCCTTCCTAATTCTCTTCACTTCCTTCCAGAAAACCTTCCTTCTCTCCATGAAATCCCCTCCCAACTTCCTCCCCCATTCCTCATCCGCCGCCCTCTTTGCTCTCCTTACCATTCTTTGTACCTCTTTCTTCCTCTCCTTATACTCTTCAAAATTTTGCTGGTTGCCTCGTTGCAACCACCTTTCGAACGCCGCCCGCTTTCTTTTCACAGCCGCTCCTACTTCTCCGTTCCACCATTCACTCCCCTTTCTAATCCCCCCTCCAACCTTCCTTACCCCACACACTTCCCTTGCACATTTTTCCACCGCATCTTTAAACAACTTACATTCCCCTTCCACTCCACCCACCTCACTTTCCTTCACCCTCCCATACTCCACTTTCATCTTCTCCTGATACTCACACTCACGCTAAGAATCATGTAACTTGCTTACATTTAACACCTACCTTCCACTCCTCCTTTTTACACCTCCCCATATTCCACTAACTCTCAGCTTTCCTTCCACCAAGTAATGATCCGAAATCCCATTCATCTCACCACGGAACACATGCACATCGAGCAAACGACCCATCACTCCCCTGCTAACCAAAATATAATCCATCAATACTTTCTCCTCTATCACACCTCCATTTGTCCTCACACATATATATACTTGTTTATACTTTTTTTCTGAAACCAACTATTCCCAATCACTAACTCACTTTCTACATATAACCCCACCAAGAATTCACCACTCTCATTCACCCCAGCTTCTCTATACTTACCAACAACACCATCCACCACCTCATCACCCACTCTTGCATTCAGGTCCCCCATCACCACAACTCTACAACCACGCCCCACTCTAGCCACACACTCGGACAATTTCTCCCAAAACTCCTCTCTCTCTTCCCCACTCCTCTCCGATCCCGGTCCGTCCGCGCTCACAAACACCCATGACTCTTCCCCCCCATTTCACTTGCACCCACATTATTCTTGATCACACCTCACCCCATTCAACTACTTTCTCTCTTATTCTTACACTCAATAATATAGCCACACCCTCTCTTGCATGTCCCCCACGTACTCCAGACACTCTCCCTCCCACACTCCTAAACATCAACTCACCACTACCCTTCAATTTCGTCTCACTCAAGGCCAATACATCCATCTTCCGGTTTAACATCATTCTTCCGATCTCCTCCTTCTTACTCTCAGTTGCTCTACTTCCACACCCCCTTACATTCAAAGATCCTAGTACTAGGGTTTGAGTGGTCTTTTGACCTCTCTCACCCCCTTCATTGGCCTGCTGCCTCCCGGCAAAATTATTACAGAGAAGGGGATCCCCAGTCCCCTCGCTCCGTCCACTATAGTGGCCTCTTACGACACGCAGCGGACCACGGTGGGAGAATTCTAACCCCCCCCCCTCAGGGGGGAAATATTACAGCTAATATTAGGTGAGTTAAATAAACTAGCCTAACATTACCTAACTCAACCTAAAATAGCTTACCTCAACTTACCCACACCGATGATGTTTTCTCCTATCAAGAAGTTCCAACAATGCGATGACTATGCAAACGACTATATAGTGATATTCCTAACTGGATGTAATTATTGTTACATCTCAAAAATTACGCATTAGCAAGCAAAATGTTATTCATGTGAAACGTCTTTAAATGTGTACTTCAACTGATTCTTGGAAACCAAATTTATAAATTCTGTGAAAGCATTCAACTCAATTTCGACCAGAAAAATTAAACAGTTTAAGAAGAAGGTAGCCAAAGATTAAATAATTCATTAATTTCAATCCAGCACTTCATAAAAATAGCAGCCCTCATTACCTTATCTCCATGCATCAAAATGTTGACTAGCACAGCATGAAGTGCATAATTAGGGTATCTGTGAAACAGGTTTCACCCTCTCATGGGTTCTAATTAATTATTAAATTGGTGTAACCACCAAATCAACATTTGGTATCATTGGAATGGTCATGTTTGTCCAGTGAGCTCATATGGATAACAAAAATAAAACTCAAGAGGTAGGGATGAATAAAGATGCCCAGAGCATACAAGAATTACTGAAGGATTCAGGGAATATTTTCTAACAAAATTAACGAATAAAATGATAATACAACAGCCAGACAAAACCTTCAGCTGTATATCCTACAATGCCAAAGTAAATTTACTGATGCAGTAATAGAACAAATACCAAAATTAGCCAGCATTTAAATGTAGAGTTGGTACAGTACTGGCTGCTCAATAAAATATTCATTATTATTAATAAATCTTTATCAAGCCATTAAAGATGAAGTAGGGACCACTTTTCTGGCTTTATTGAACAATACTAAACGTCAACTTTTTAAAAGCAAAGAAAGTTTAAAAGCTAAAACTTTGAATGCAACTTGAGCCATCATGGAGGTGTTTTTCATAATGCTTCTGACCAACTAGTAGTAAAAAATACAAAATTTATAATTATCAAATACACCTAGATATAGGCAAAATATAGTTAATGATTGCTATTTTCAAAACTGCTTCCTACAATTGTGTAAAAGTTTGATTTGAACATAGAACTTCAGTTGAACCAATTGCAGTTAAGACTGAATGCCAAATTTCAGTACATTCAATAACATTATCACTCTTGCATCTCATTTTCTACGGTTAATTAATAACCTGGGTCTGAATAGTGCTCTCTCGAAGGGGTAAATGTTGAGGAGTTGACCATAATTAATTTTTAACTTTTGGGTGCCAAAACATAGTTAATTATGTGTAAATGAACAACTTTTCTTCTATGCACTTTCCGTCAGAAATAATTATTGAACGAGTTATGGGAATGAATTACTTACCGCAACTGTAGTGTTTGGAGCGGGAAGTAATTAAGTATTCAACTTTGAAGTTGCCTTTTGCAGCAATTGCTAACACTCTATTACAAACGTAAAGAGGTTGGGTCGTGAGGGGTAGCCACAGTTCTTTCAGTGAAAAGTATAAATAAAGGTTTCTATTGACATCCGTTTACATCGACTCCAAGAGGGCTGTTGCCATCTTGGGTACCGGGTGGCGCCATGGCGGCAGCCACCTTGGAGTCAATGTAAACGGACGTCACTAGAAACATTTATCTATAATTTTCACTAAAAGAACTGTGGCTACCCCTCACGACCCAACCTCTTTACGTTTGTAATAGGGGGTTTGCTTCTCTTATTTATTTTTTCCCGCCTCAAACACTGGAGTTCCGGTAACTCATTTACCGCTATAACTTGTAAAATACTCATTTACGACGGAAAGTGCATTGAAGAAAACTTGTTCATTTTGATCTCATTAACAATATTTATGCATCCAAAAGTGGAAAATCAATTATGGTCAACTCCTCAACATCTACCCTCGAAGGTTCAGCGGGGCTGCAGTCGCCCCTTTGTGCCAAGGTATTAGAATGCATTTTTCGCTCTCATTTTTCAACACTTGGGCGCACTAATGAAAGTGTTTTTCAAATGAGCGTCGCAAGGATTGTGCTCTCTTAGTTCAAAATCAGATTAGGCAAGGAAAGGAACTCATTTTTGTTGTACTTTTTGGTCAATGTGAAGTTTAATGCAATCACGGAAAATAATAATTCCAATCCAGGAATCATACAGGAACACATTCCAGAACGTTTTACATGAATGACATTCTGCTCGCTGATGCCTTGTTTTTGAATTATTCAGCTTTGAAGTTATAGGTGAAATCACTTTTCCGCGCTACATGTGCAACACAGATTAAGACCAGGTTGGGTCGGGAAAGGGTAAATCTGAAGGATATGTCAGTTATTGATTTTCCACTTTTAGGTGCCTGAACCTAATCAATTGAATCAAAATAAACAAGTTTTCTTCTATGCACTTTCCGTCTCAAAAGAGTATTTTACGATTTATAGCGGTAAGTTTAGTTTCGTCTTTGATGACGAATGCGCTCGAATAAACAGCTACTCATCAATTTTCAAACTTTTGTTGCTTGAATCATGGTAATAACGTCGAAATAAACAATTGTTCTTCTGTACACTTTTTTTTGTCAAATGAGTATTTAATGAGGTATAGCGGTAGGTTTGGCTTCGTCTTTGATGACGATCGCGCTGGAAGAGAGTGCGCATTGCAGTGTTGCTGTCCAACGTGCTTCTTGAAATTACTTGCCGCTTCAACCACTGAAGTTGCGGTAAGTCATTTACCGCTATAACTAATAAAATAATCATTTGAGAAGGAAAGAGCATAGAAGAAAACTTGAAATTTACAAAATCGATAACTGACATATCCTTCAGATTTACCCGGGAAAGGCAAAGTTCGGATCATGAGGCGTTAAAGTTTTCGTCAGAACTTCGTAGAAATAAAAGAATGATAGAAATTGTTAATAAAATAATAAGAAATATTATCAGATAATGGCACAAAAAAGTTAACGTACTCTTTCTCGTACTTGGTGCTTTTGATGTTTTTTTTTTTTAGTCGTCATTATTACGTCGTCACCTTTACAGTCAGCTCATAGATGGTGCCACCCGGTACGGCCGCCTTCATCATGGAGCAGATGTAAACACAATTGTTAACGTGACCTTTATTTATAATTTTCTCGGTAAATGTGTAGCATTGGTCAGTAATCGATTTTCCACTTTTTGGTGTCTAATCGTAGTTAATTAGATTGAAATAAACAAGTTTTCCTCTATGCACTTTCCGTCGTAAATGAATATTTTAAAAGTTATAGCGGTAAATTACTGACCGCAACTCCAGTGTTTGAAGCGGGAACTAATTCAAACAGCACGTCGGACGGCAACACTGCAATGCTGTCTTGCTTCTAGTTCGATCGTCATCAAAGACGAAACCAAACCTACCGCTATACCTTGTTAAATACTCATTTGACGAAAAAAGTGTATAGAAGAAAAGTTGTTTATTTCGATGTTATTATCATGATTCAAGCAACAAAAATTTAAAAATCAATGAGTAGCTGTTTATTCAAGCGCATTTGACATCAAAGATGAAACTAAACTTACCGCCATAACTCGTTAAATACTCATTTACGACAGAAAGTGCATAGAAGACAAATTTTTTATTGCGATCTAATTAACTACGGTTAGGCACTGAAAACTAAAATCGATTACTGACCAACGCTACACATTTACCATTTTCTCTAAAAGAACTGTGGCTTCTCTCACAACCCAACCTCTTTACGTTTGTAATAAGGGGTTAGCTTCCGTTATTAATTAAATTCTGCTCGGCGCGGTCGCTTCTTTTAGCGCGCAAACGCCAACTTTGAAGTTCAATAATTCAAAAATAATGCATCAGCCAGCAGAATGTCATTCGTGTAAAACGTTTTTAAATGGGTTCTTTTAGTGATTCTTTGGAATAAAATTATTTTCCATGATTGCATTAAACTTTACATTGACCTACTTTTCTATCAATCATTTTGTTTCGACATTCCACACGGGCATTACAATACCAATGTGTTATAATCATTTAAGGATGTTAATGTTAAGGTGTTTTAAAAACCAATGTATCAACATTTCATGTTTGTACTTTATTGGAAATAAAATGTTTTTCTTTTTCTATCTTTCTTCTTTTTCATAAAGCGCTTGTCGCCTCCACCCATGACTCCTGCTACTGACAATGACGCACTGTAACGGTGCAACCCCATAATCCTAATACAGTACCAGGTACTACCATGGCCTGGCAACTTGAACTTGAAATTGAGGGTCGACCGCGTCGGCATCTCACAGCTGAAGTTACAGTTACTTACTTTGGTCCAATTAGGCACATCACCAGTCACAGGTAAGAGTGCCAAATGTCACAGCAATTAGAACGTGGGGCATTTAGATATGGTTCACCATCCCAGTACTGGTAATGAATTCAAGGACCAGCTCAGCACTGAATCCCTCACCAAGCACACTACTTGCATCAAAAGACGCCTTTTGGTCTCTGGCAAGGTCGCTCATTGCTTTCCGCTGAAGTTAAGTTACTGTGGACTTGAAAACAGGGCTGCCACTTTTGTTTAACCAAAATAATCTAGTTTGACCTAGAAAAATATCTAGAAACATCTAGATTTGAAAATAAAACATCCAAAAATATATCTAGAACTAAGTTATTTATAAATAATAACAAGTTAGTTTAAAAATAGCACATGGGAGTATTTATACCATAAATTGTTTCATAATAATCCATTTATCCTTGTTTAAATTATCTAGTATCCTGATATTTATCCTAATAAAGCTTAGTATCCAAATATTCTTCAATTTCACAATTGTTGCGAGTAGGAAAGACTAATAAGTAGTCCTTCCAAATAGTAGCAAGTAGTTATCAGCGTTGCAAGTAGGAAGGAGTATTTTAGTAAAAACTGATTTAAGGAACATTAGCATTTCATCCAATAAATATGTCTTATCTACATTTTTATATTCAAATAACTTATTAATTATTTACACCTCTGTTAAGATCAGCTGCAAAGAAAAATGATAGTGCAAGATTTTTCATATTAGAATATACCTATTTCGAATAACATATCAGCAGGATAGCAAGTTTCCCTTTGCCTTGCAATTTCAAAATGTGTTTATAAATCCAGCCATTGAGCAACAATTATTTTTTACTGCAGGCTGGATGGACAACCATCAAGTGCTGAAGGAATTTTCAAAGGATGTGAACCAATATTAATTGATTCAATAAATTAATTGAATTGGCATTGTTTAAAAAAAATTGCAAACCAATTATGAGTTTCTGCAATAAAAAATTCCACGTTCTTTGGTAAACATTTACCAGAAGCATAGGACATTGCAAGCTGGAATGAGGGGCATACACATCTCATCAATGTTAAATATAAATTTTCTTCTTTGAACTGGGCATAAACTTCATTATTGATGCCAACAATTAATGATACTTGCATTGTCAGTCTCTATTGCATTGCAATTATCAATGCTCAGATTCTTACTTATCAACAATTGTTTTAAGGCTGTCACAACGCAATCTGCATCACTTTTAATAAGTTTCAATTACTAAGTAAGTTGATTCGAATTTATTAGGTGCATGACTCTAGTATATAATTGATACACCAAATAGTTTCATGATTGAAATATTGCTTACATCCAACAATAAACTGAACTCATTGTTGCCAATATCATTGGTCAGTCTTTCGTCAAAATGAGGCCACAATAAGTTTTTGATAATGTATGTGGATTTTATTCCATGATTTTTGACATCATCACTAGTTTTGCAATTGGAGATCGTGTGCTTTAGCTTATGAACGTGATGATCACAATTAGAAATTACACTATGGCAGCACAAAAACATTGAAATAGCCGTCTAGGTGTGGTTCATAATCTATACATAACATGATCAGAATGTGGTTGGTTCACTATTCAAACAATTTAGTGAAGCAAATTGACAAATATAACAAGACTGAAGTAGAAACCTACCATTATAGTGAATTCCTAATTCGAATTTACAGAAATCTATCATATATATAGCTAAATTGTATTCTAGCTAGAAAATATCTAGCACGCTGAAAAAACTATCTAGATTTTATAGCTAAAATCTAGGCTCCAAATTTTACATCTAGGCTAAAGCAAAAACATCTAGATCTAGATATAAAATATCTAGAGTGGCAGCCCTGCTTGAAAATTTAAATGACCCTCTCTTAACACACGCTGTTGCAGTGCAGGACGTTTTTGTTGCGGTGAGACGTACCTGACATACCTTCGTTTGGGAATACAATTTCGAGTGCTTATCAGAAATAGAGAAATACATTTTTTTTCAATGCAGTTTTTCACTGACGTGCTACTCAACAGCAACCTGATAGAGTTATTAACAGCTTAAAGAGATAAAACATCTGTATTGAAGGTCGTGAAAAGTATTATGGTTTAAATTTTAGCATTTCTCGTAGGAAGATATTTCTCATTGGGTAAAAATCAGTCGACGTATTTCATTCAACTTGACATTTACACCAACACTAGCATTAATCAATATCAAAAAAACTATTTGAAAAATGAAGTTACACCTGAGTACGTTTTGGGGCTAACCTTTTCCAACATCGGTTGATAGAGATGTGTGGTGTTCTCCCTCAGGCTGCTTTACACTCCGGGCAGACTATGTAAACCTTTAGACTTTGTATATTTATGCCCGAAGTGAGTGCCTGAGGTGCAAACGAACCCAGCAGGGTAAGGAAAACACAACTGGAATTAATGCCGTATTATTGAGAAGATCGCCGACAGTATGGCACATGTGGTAAATGATTAAAGGCAGGTAGTATAGTACACAAGGACGACTTGGAGGACCAACGGTTGTCGGTAAGTCGCGTCGTGCGTGCCGTGGCGTAGCGGTGCGCCGTCGAGGTGGCGATGGAGGCCGAGAGGCTACTGCTTGCTGAGCAGCCGAGACTAGTGAATGTCAGAGTCGCTGCGAGGAGAGTAGCAGGGAGAAGTCTTGTGTGAGCCGCTGCTGTGAAAAGGCTCGTTGGAAGACTTGTGTGAGCTGCTGCTGTGAGGAGGCTCGCTGGAAGGCTTGTGTGAGCCGTTGCAGTGACGAGGCTCGCAGAAAGAAGACTTGTGTGAATATCATATTGTTGACTCCTGTCCAAAGTAAAACTTGAATTACGCCCATCAGGTGAAACTTCATAAACTCTGCGAACTGAACTGCGCATAGGGCGCAGCTCTTTATATAGGGCTGGTAGCGGCCGCACTGAACCGAGCTAGCCTCTGGTTAGCCGGCTCGGGGTGACGCTTTTAAAGCAGTTGAGGCTGAGCTAAGCGTACGTGAGTGTTCCGAGGTGTCGCCTGGCTGCTCGGTGCGCGAGGCTTGTAGGGGCTCGGTCCGCCACCCCAGTGCCGAACTTGAGCGCTGGTTGGTCGGTCAGTAAAAGCGCTTCGAGGCTGTGGGGTGGCACTTTTGAGCTTGTGTGGTGGTGAGCGCGTACAGCTAGGTGAAGCTACCACAGATGTATGACACACCAATTAAACTGAAATAAGAAAATACTCAGACGAGTGGGAGAAAAATTGTTCGACCTCTGTTATAGTTGAACAACACCTGACTCCTGATGGTTCGTCTTTGTTGAATATTTTAAGGTCTGAACATTGTTTGCAGTTGCAAATTTGATATTCGTGTGAATTTAGTCCAAATATTCAAAGTTTGCGGGAATAAATAATTTATCTTCATGATCAATTTCACGCGTTGGTTGCCACACATAAGGTCATTACACTGCTCAATTCCAAAACAAAATTGTTTGATATCCTTTGAATGCATTCAAATTACAACCAAAAAAGAACGCTTGGTTACAGCATGAACTATAAGTACCTCTCAATCTAAAAATATATAAGAAAAAATTATCCGAGAATTGAAATCCTAAGCAAACACAATTCAACAGTCCCTTAGAAATATAATCAATTATTCGTTCAACATATGATTAACTTCGTTTGATATGTAATGAACTCAGCACAGCATTTCAGATACATAAATCATTTTTGTTCAATCTGCTTCAAAATTTATCAACCCTATTAAAAACATGAATAATTATTAAATTTGATCGAAAAATATTACCTGAGCTATGATGTACGGGAAGAAGGAAGAAAAATAGTACGACAAAATAGCAAATTTGCTTTATTTGAACGCTTACGAACACTAGGATGACGCGTGAAGTCCCACACAAACATCGGCATTTACGGATGCTTAATTTCCAATTTCAAGCCTGATACATATCATCTTGTACAATGGATTTTCAAATGCCTTCTATCTAACACCAGGACGCCATGACGCTTTCCCCCGGTCAAGACCGGTACCCATTTCAGACACCTGGGTAGAGTGGGGTATTGTGCTTGGAATTTTTCCCCTATACCTACCAGAGAAAATCGCCACCAAAGTCGGGACTCGAACCCTCGTTGCCCTCACGGAGGCGGGTCCTACAAACACACGGCTATAACGGGCCACCACTGCGGCCAGTTCCGCTACACGGTGCGGTGACCCCACTAAAACGGGCCACCACAGCGGCCAGTTCCGCTACACGGTGCAGTAACCCCGTTTCAACGGGCCACCACAGCGGCCAGTTCCGCTACACGGTGCGGTGACCCCGATACAACGGGCCACCACAGCGGCCAGTTCCGCTACACGGTGCGGTGACCCCGATACAACGGGCCACCACAGCGGCCAGTTCCACTACACGGTGCGGTGACCCAGTTACAACGGGCCACCACAGCGGCCATTTCCGCTACACGGTGCGGTGACCCCGCTAAAACAGGCCACCACAGCGGCCAGTTCCGCTACACGGTGTGGTAACCCCGCTACAACGGACAATCTGTGATACCGATAACCATATCTGTGATCCCAATAACCGTATCTGTGATATTAGTGACCGTATCTGTGCTACTAGTGACCGTACCTGTGGCGATAATGACCGTTTCTGTGAAACTAATACCCCTATATGTGATACTAATGACTGTATCTGTGATACTAGTGACAGTATCTGCGATATTAGTGACCGTATCTGTGATACTAGTGCCTGTATCTGTGATACTAGTGACCGTATCTGTGATACAAGTGAACGTATCTGTGATACCAATGACCGTTTTTGTGATACTAATGACCGTATCTGTGATACTAATGACCGAATCTATGATACTAATGACCGTATCTATGATACAAATGACCAAATCTGTGATCCTAATGACCGAATCTGTGACTATAATGATCGTATCTGTGATACTAATTTCACTATCAGTGATACTAATGACCGTATCTTTGATACTAATGACCGTAGCTGTGATACTAATGACCGTACCCGAGATTTTAATGACAGTATCTGTGATACTAATGACAGAATTTGTGATATTAGTGACCGTATCTGAGATACTAGTGAAAGTATCTGTGGTAGTAATGACCGTATCTGAGATTCCAATGACCGTATCTCTGATACTAATAATCGTATCTGTGATACAAATGACCGCATCTGTGAAACTAGTAACCGTATCTATGATACTAAGGACTGTATCTGTGATACCAATGACCGTTACTGTGATCCTAATGACCATATCTGTGATACCATCGACTGTATTTGTGATACTAATGACCGTATTTTTGATACTAATGACCGCATTTGTGACCTTAATGACCGTATCTGTCATACTTGTGATCGTATCTGTGAAACTAGTGACCGTATTTGTGTTGCTAAAGACCTTCTCTTTGTTCCTAATGACCGTATCTGTGATACTAGTGACTGCATCTTGGATACTAGTGACTGTACCTGTGATACTGATGACCGTATCTGTGATCCTATTGACCGTTTCTGTGATATTAGTGGCCGTATCTGTGCTACTAGTGGCCGTCCCTGTGACAAGAATGACCGTATCTGTGATCCTAATCACCGTATATGTCATACCAATGACTGTATCTCTGATACTAATAACCGTATCTGTGATATTAGTGACCGTATCTGTGATACTAATGCTCGTATCTGTGATACTAGTGACCGTATCTGTGATACTAGTGACCGTATCTGTTATACCAATAACCTTATTTGTGATACTAATGACCGTATCTGTGATACAAGAGACCGTATCTGTGATCCTAATGACCGTATCTGTGGTACTAATGACCATATCTGTGATCCTAATGACAGTATCTGTGATATTAGTGACCGTATCTGTGATACTAGTGCCCGTATCTGTGATACTAGTGACCGTATCTGTGATACTAGTGACCGTATCTGTTATACCAATAACCGTATTTTCGATACTAATGACCGTATCTGTGATACAAGAGACCGTATCTGTGATCCTAATGACCGTATCTGTGGTACTAATGACCATATCTGTGATCTTAATGACCGTATCTGTGATATTAGTGACCGTATCTGTGATTCTAGCGACCGTATCTGTGATACTAGTGACCGTATCTGTGATACTAGTGACCGTATCTGTGATACTAATGACCGTATTTGTGATACTAGTGACCGTATATGTGGTACTAATGACCGTATATGTGATACTATTGACCGTATCTGTGATACTTGTTACCCTATCTGTGATACTTGTTACCCTATATGTGACAATTATGTCCGTATCTGTGGTACTAATGACCGTATCTGTGATACTAGTAAGCCTAGATGTGACACTTATGTCCTTGACATATATGTCTGACCATTTCTGAAATATTAATGACCGTATTTGTGATAAAAATGACCGCATCTGTCACGCCAAAGACGTAATCGGTGACCGAATCTGTGTTACTAATACAGTATCTGTGATACGATTGATCACATCGGTGATACCAATAACCGGGTTTGTGATTCTGATGACAGTATCTGTGGTGCTAACGGCCGTATCTGTGATACTATTGACCGCATTTGTGATAATAGTGACCCTACATGTGACACTAATGACGGTATCTGTGATACGAGTTTCAGCAGTGCATAAGTACAAGAATGGTTTAGTCGCGGGTACTGTTAGGATAGATATCGTATATTTGTTTGTAATTCCTATGTTGAAACATGCTCATTGCCTCTTCCATTGGTTTTCAGACGCTCAGCATTCAGCCAAGCAACGTTGCTCCGATTGCGGCCGCTGAACACTCGAGGGAAATCCAAATTCAGGTTCCACATTTTGGCCGCAGTTTTCCACGTGGTCACACGCGCTGACGGCATGACCTCCTCTCCCAGCGCCACCGCCACGGCGACCTGCTGTCATCACCTGACCACCGCGGCGGTGAGGCCAAAAGTTGGGGCAGCGGGAGGGCGTTTACTTCCGGCGATGTTTGGAGTCCAACTTGCATCAACTTCACCCAATCACACAGGGTGTCCACACAACTGTGTCCACTCACGCATGTGTGTATATAGGATACCAATGCAAGCGGGAGAAGCAGATCAGAAATATTCCGTTAAATGACTGCGGTATCATATATACCGTACATACAGTGCATCGGTCAGTGGGTACATTTGTGTGGACACCCTGTAGAACATAGAAGGCTTACTAGGCTGACTCGGTCGATAGTTGCTCATTTTTGCTATTTAACTTTTTCTCACCTCGTACAATTTTCATCCTTTTCAACTGTCAAAGTTTTAACAACAGACTTCAAAGGCTTCTGATACTATCTCGCGTATCGTTGATACCGTTTATTTGGTATCATGAATACCAAACATTTAGAAACAAGGGCTCAAATAGTTTCCTCTAAATATAAGTTTCATTTATTTTGAGATTTATTATCAAAATGACAATGTCTTTCGTGTCAAATGTAAAAGTGAGGTAAATTTTGGAGAATATCTTTACTGAGAATCAGGTAGCTGCATATTTTTGAAAGTATGAAGAAAACAAGAGCTTATTAGCGTTCCAATATATTTAGCAAAAGAACAAACACACAGTAAATGGGTCAACACACAGTAAATGGGTCAACACACAGTAAATGGGTCAAAATACAAAGTAAATGCATCAACAACAAAGTAAAGGAATCACCCACACAGTAAACAAATCAACGCAGAGTAAATGAGGCAGCGCACACCAGCCGACCGTAAGATGCACAGCAAAAGAACAAAATCAAATGCGACTTAGAGCAAGTCTGACGCAAACACTTTGTGTCTCTAACGGGTAGGTGCTGGTGACATACAGCAAGACACTTCATTACTAACTGGTAAGCATTAGTCAAATCTAGCAAAACCTCCTATGACTAACTAAGGTAATGGTCCTTGATGAAATATAGCAAGGAACCCTTCTACTGACAATCGCCACTAAACACAACAATCAGCCACTAGTGAATAGAAGCACAACAAAACTAGCAAGACTCCGTACACTAGTTGCCAGAACACCAACATTGAGCACTAGCAGCACACTAGTGAGGCACAGGGGCGGCAGGCACAACACACGCACATGGCGGCGCCGCATCTATGTGCACATGTGCTACACCAACACATGAGGTGCACTCCGCACTTTTTATAAAACAAAACAAGCGAAAAATAAATCTTTGAGAACCCATCAATACTCTCAAATGCACACCTCGTGTAGGCGTGTAGCAACAGGCATGTGTACGCGTGCAGTCAATACGCGCACACATGACAGCATGTGATAGTGAAGCATATTAGTTCTTCCTTTGTTGACCGTGACATTTTGTCGGTATCAAAGCAGGGCAAATTTTGTTGGACTTGTGTACGATCTATTTATTATTATATCAATTTGATTATTTGATGGGCATCTCGCAGACAATATTCAGTGCAAGGCTAATTATTAGTTAACTTCAACAAGAGCAAAACCATATCTTGCACGCGTCAAAGTTCTCTCCAGCTTCTCCCACCGATTTGACTCCAGCGAAATAGACTCGAACGTGTTCAAGTACGCATTGTTACCCCACCCTCCTACCACAGTAGGCCTCCCATCTAACAACATCATCTGATGGGCATGTCGTCCAGTCAAGAGGGGTTGTCCCGCCCACACTTCCCCAGTCTCCGTGTTGAACATCTCGACATCGAAACGCGCCTCAAACCCTCCTCCCGTTATCATTATGTTCGAGCCGTACCAGAGGCATGCATGAGCCCCTCGACCTCGTGCAATGTTAGCAACTTGCCGCCATTCAGTTCCGTCCATCGACCTCTCGTTCACCCAAATTTCATCCCTGCCACCGCCAGCACCCACGATGTACGCGTGGGTGCCGTTTGTGACGGAGCAATGATAGATGCGTGCATCAAAAGGCAAATTCAGAGTTGAAAAACTCTGTGTCTCGCCATCAAACACGACGAGGTGGCGTTCATAGATGAACCAGACGATGGACTGACCTATTGAAACTGCGGTATGTGCGGACATAGCCATCGGAGCTGCAGGCATGGCCTCCCACCCACCGCCCGGGGAGCTGAGACGTATTTTGTGACAGGCAGCGGTTGATTCACTTCCCGTCCGCCCCCCGCACACCACCACGTGTTGTCCTGACGTCGCCGCCGCAGTATATGCAAGAGGCGTCGGCAGCTCAGGGAAGGACTCGAGGTTCACCTGCTCCACAGTCCGCAGTTCGCCACCGTCCCCCCGGCCTCCAAGGATCACGGCTCTGCCTGCACACAATACAAACACCTCATACAATTCACTCACACAAGCGTTGCCTCAACAAATTCATACTCATGAATGACTTGAGACTACAACAATTGGCAGTTTTAAATACGACCAATTGACGGCCAGAATAAGTTCACAAATTAATCCTATATTATTTTTTTGAAATTGTGCAATACATTTTACCAGCGAGAGACTCTTTGGACTCAAATTTCTTTGCTTCTTTATTTTTTTTTGCTTATAAGCTGAATTGATTCCCGCGTTTTTTTGTATCCTTAAATAGGGAAAATTTCCGCCAAAAGTAAATTAGTCGAAGTTTTCATTTGCGACACAGATTCTAAATCTGCCATAATGCTCGCGCCCTCAAATTTAGGGCAAAATTTTATGCAAGTTTTGCCTTGAATGTTAATTATAAATTGGTGGTGTGCAGAGATGCAAAACATTTTTGTATATCCATTCTTTGTGGGCCGCTGTTATGCGCAGCTATTTTACACCGTTGTAATTAGATCATTTTGTTAACTCGATAGACTAACATGATCTAATTCAATAGACTAACATGATCTAATTCAATAGACTAACAATAGACTAACTTATATATCCATCCCAACAGTACCCGCGTTAAAAATATTCTTGTACTTGTGCTCTGGTGAAGCTCGTATCACAGATACGGCCATTGAGCATCCTATAAGAGCGTGAAAGAGAGACGGACCAGCCAATGTGATGCGTTCAATGAGATTCCCATTGTAATAACATTGGGGAAATTACGCACAAAAATATCAAAAAATTAATTTATTTCTATGTAAGGAGACACTTGGCGTTTTATTTTATGAGTATGATAATTAGATTCTTTTGATAATTCAGCAGACGAACATAATGATATTTCCCAAGTTAAGGACTTACGTTACGGAATAAGTGGTGTATATGTTGCAAAATGGAGGTAATGAAACTCTGTTCATCTTCAATTCGTATCACAGATACAAGTAATTTCGTAAAGCAGATTCCAGCTTGTATCAAAGATACCAGTAATTTAGGGCTACAAACATACTTCACGAGTATGTCACATCGTGTTTGACTCCCGTCACTTCCTATCACTGATACCCGTTGGCTTGTCTTTCTAACCTAATTATACCTGTTGTGTATATATTTATATACTAGCGTACACGGTCATCAAAAATGAAGGGATTCTATATATTCCTAATAATTTTCGTGCAGATGTGAATGAAAAACAAAGATTCCATCCTAACAGTACCCGTGATAAAATTATATGTACTTGTGCACTGCTGTAACTCGTATCACAGATACGGTTATTAAAGCATCCTTGTGAGCGTCACAGGGAGACGGAAGTAGCGGACACCGAACAAATGAACTCACCAAAGGTATTATTAGGTAAAATTTATTTATATATTATTTGTTTGATGTTAGATTCTTAAGACTGTCACAAGATCATTCTTAAGAAACATAGGATGTGTATTTATTTGTTGGGTATTCGTTACGACTTCGTCTGAGTTTCCGGTATCATGGATACCGGATTCCTCAGTGTAACATTAAAAGATGTCTTTGACATGCGTTGATAAGTTTGACATATTATCAGGATAGGTTAGATTAGGATAGGATAAGTTAGAATATGTTACATCAGGTTAGCATAGGTTAGGTTGTGTATACGGAATTTATTCACGGGTTCCCCTAGCTTAAAGATTACATTGTCTGTGGAATTTCAACGGGTCCTGCTACGACCTAATAATACCCTTGGTTTATTTGTTCGGAGTCCGCTTCTTCCTTTTCTCTTTCACGCTTGTAAGGATAGTTATCAAGAATGTCTCTGTGAAAAGAGTTTCACCAGTGCGCTAGTGCAAGAATGTTATTCCACGGGTACTGGTAGCATGGTTATATTTGTTTGTTATACACATCTGGATGATTTTTTAGAAAAGTGTCGAATCCCGTCATTTTTGACGCTCCCTGCACACTAGTACTATAATAAGAGCCGCGTCAGTCCGTCCGTCCGCCCGTTTGTCCGTCTGTCCGTCCGAGCGTAATTGGCCTTCAATGACCTCGAACATCCGTTTTATGATCGACATTCGCGCATATTGCCTGAACTCCATGCTGATGTTGTCGCGTGGAGTGTGAGGAATTAGAGCGAACAAGCACGTATTTATAATGCCTATTTAGCAACGCTTGTCACGAACGAATGTTAGCTCTAACTTGAAAACATCGCAGCTATTTTCTATGGTGCTGGTGCTAAAGTATTTAAATTAACACAAGAGCACAGTGCAAATTATTACAGTATGTTGAAATAAGACTGTTGCTGATATTTTCCCTTCGTAGAATAATACAAACAGTTGTAAAATATTCTGAATGTTCACAATGAAGCGCCAAGAAACGCACGATTTGTTGATCAGTGAACCTTGAATATAGCCAGTATTTGACAACATCATTTGGCTCCATTACCGCTCCGTCAATGTTGGTCACTGCCTGTGAGCGCTGGCTGCTGAAGTCCTTCATGCCACCGCTTGATGGGTTCAGCTAAATTCGACTGATGTACACAGCGTTGTTTATAACACGTTAACGAGTCGGTTGGGTCAGGGAAAAACATGCATTTTGAAGTGTGTTTCATCTTCTTCAAACCTACCCTCCCAATTCGATACTTCTACAGGCCCTCTCCTAAAATTTTCGCTCAGTTGTGCCTGTAACGGAGAAGAAGGAGGCTGTTTACTCACCAGGCTTGGTGGACACGCAGATGTAGCCCCGCTGGCTGTGCTGCTCAGGGTAACACTTTTCTTCCAAGTTGCAGTTGCTGTTATATCCGCACCCGACCTTTCTAGCACAAGACGTGCCGTTTGAAGCGTGTCGCTCCTGCGATGTCATGTTTTCGAAGAACTCCTGCATGACTGTTCCATTCACAGAACACCCCAACCCGTCAAACCATTCTTCTTGGAACATTCTGTGAATTTTTTCTAGCCTGTATTGGATGGGGACGGGCCTCTGGAGGGTCTGGTCTAGATCAGGCAGGGGGACGGTCCCCACGGTGAGGATGCGGGTTGGGGGAAGCCCCAGCAAGTTGAGCACGTCCGGAGCCTGTTCAGAGTCACAGTGCATGACATTTCTATTGAAGTTGTCCACAAAATCATCAAATGAGGGGTTTTTGCGCAAATTTTGGGTGAAAGACGAGGAGACGCAGAGATGTCGCTTGTTTTTTTCCGAAGGGCTGGTAGCTTTCTTTGCAAATAATTTCATTATCAGGAGCCTTGAGCCAAAGTGTGTCGTGTCTTGGTAATGGGTTCCGAAAGCTTCGATGAAATCCGAAAAAGTTTTTCGACTTGTTTCTACATCTGGGTTATCCGCTGCCAAGCTCATTTTTCTTAGAGCCCTGTGGAAGTTGGGCGTGAAGGTGGGCCTGGTGTTGAGGTTAACTGACACGGTGTGTGTTTGACATCGCGCCTCTGCCAGGACTACTTCTCCCCCCCGCTGGAAGAATTGAACAAGTTTCTCTTCTTCATCATCCGCACTGGAAGCAATCTCACTGGACGAGGTGGCGCACAAACGTCGACTTCCTACCATGGTGTCATCTTCTGATTTGAAGGATACGGATGCACTCACAATGTCAACTGCGTCTCTGTACTGGTTATAGTTGTAAACAGAGCGCATGGACAGGGACGACAGATGAGGACAATGCAAGTCCTGAACGGCTCTCCCAATGAAATTGTTCCACTCGAGGGCGTTAGCGCAGTCTGAGGCTGTCGAAACCGGGAGAAATATATCATCTTTCAACCCGGAGTTCAGATTGTCAATCTTGTTAAAATCTCGTGGGTCAACTCCTTGCATTGCCATGCTGACAAGTGTTGAGTTTATGGTGAGGAAGCGCGGCGCGTAGCTATACCCGCAGACCGGATAGCGTTCGACCACGTGATCAGAGGTGCTGGTGCTCTGACCCCCCACAGGAGGAGTCAGGCAGCTGCCCACCGCCAGCGCCGACATCAGGAGACGCATCAGCTTGTTTGCTGGCATCATGTCCTCCACCTGTAAAGAAATATGCGTAGAGTTATTTACGACGGCTCGAGTTTACCGCCCATCAAAGCTACTAAGCTCTAAAGAAGTATACCAATTCGACATATACAAGCGCTACGAGACTTGACGGTTTAATGCGAGACAATGCTAATGAATGCACCAACCGGGTTTGCCCGAAGTAAGGTCGACACCTCTGATGGAGAATGTTTGATTCCTTCAAGCTTCAATAACACAACTCTGTCAAGTGCGGTCTCCAACTCTGCTCAGGTAAGAAGATTACGAGTTAAGCGCTGCCCATCTTCAGCATTCAGAACAAACGCACCATTTACGCAAACAGAATAATTAAACAGCCGTATAGTAATGGATCACACTTCCATGTAATCAACACAGATTATTGCAGCATTGATGACAGCTGCATCACATATTCCATGCACGTTTTATCACTCGAGATCTAAGCCACACCACACACCTACACGATGCAACCCCACAACTCCACCACAACACCACACACCACATCGCGGCACCGCTGCACAACTAACACAACAACCACACAACTCCACCATAACACCACACACCACATCGCAGCACCTTTGCACAACTAACACAAACAACCACACAACTCCACCACAACCCCACACACCCCATCGCGGCACCGCTGCACAAGTAACACAACAACCACACAAATCCACCATAACACCACACACCACATCGCGGCACCGCTGCACAACTAACACAAACAACCACACAACTCCACCATAACACCACACGGCCATATAAATATACCAGATACCAGAACATAACCAATGTACAACAAAATTAACGGAACCTTAAAGTTAATTCATCGCATTAAGAACACACTTGACGAAAAATCTAGATTATTAGTGATTCAGTCTTTAGTTTTATCGCACCTGGACTACTGCAGTCTTGTGTGGGGAGATTTACCTCAATGTCGTCAGGAAGAGTTACAAAAATGTATAAACTTCGCCGCCAAAGTGGTATGCAAAGGAAATTTCAATAAATACGATCATGTCATCCCTCTTTTAAGAAAATCCGACTGGGTCCCAATACCGAACAGATTCATGATCCAAAAAGCTCGACGAGTATTCTCCTCTCTGTACCTCCCCCAAAGTAATGCAGAGGTGGTAAAATTTTTTCCAACTAATATCCCAAACAAAAGACCAAATCGGAGGAACGATGTTTTAGTCAGTTACCGTTCATCTAACGTGGGACAAAAAGCTCTCTCAGTTTCTGGAGCTTTTTTGTGGAACAACTAAGCTTCCCCAGCATATCAAAAACTCTAAAACTGGAAAAGAATTTAGAGTAAATGTGTCACGTCATTTTGCATCTCTGTCATAGGGCCTGCAGCATTTCGGTATGAACTTCCCATCTATCAGAAATTTTAATTTTCCTGAAATTTCTGTTAGAAAATTAGAAACTATTTCACTTTACGTTGGCTAAGCGATTCGTATATTCATCTTACTTATTTCTGTCGACAACAATGAGCACCACAGCCGTCAGGTTAGTGCAGCAGAACGAACGTACTTTCCATAATTAGGAGTATTTCCTCATCTTTATTTTTTTATTTCTTTCTCTTTTCTGTATTAATATTTAACGTCCGCATGACAAATATACCATGAAATACATTTTGTGTGTACACCAACAAACAGGTTTATAGATGTGAGGGTTGTGCAAAGTTTATAATGAATTAAATTTTGGCTAACGTTGTCTCGATATTTCAAAATCATTCTCGAAGATGTTTTCAATCGATTTTCGGCTGAGCTGGGGGAGGGGGTAATTTAGGCATTTCATTTAGTCTTCTTATTTTTTTTCCGTGCGTTCAGCGCACACTAGCACTGAACTTTCAAATCGGAAAAAACTCTAAATTTCTGTAATTAAAATTATCCCTTTGGATCATTGCCTAATCTTCCTATATGTGCCAAATTTTGTGAATATTCTCCACTCAGATGTGATATCCGGGCACAATGTTACTCCATTTTATCCCATGTACACATGTCCGTATAATGCTGAAGAGTTGTGTTGCTTCTTGACTGTAACCTGAGTTTTCTTAAAAATTTCTATGAAGAAATTAAAAACCAGTTCATTTTTATGTTTTTCGAAGTCTTTTGCGAAATTAATTTTTTAATTAATTTCGAAAAAATGTTTGCGAAAAATTTCTTAGGATTACAGTGAGCTCAACTGTCATTTTCTGTGTAGTAGATGGTAGGTTGTTTTTATATTTTTATTTCCTATATGTATTTTTTTTCTTATATTTCATTTTCATGCATACATACATATACCGGGCTTATCCTCCCTATGGGAGGGTAGCCGACAGCCGGCCACAATCACCACATTCAGTCACTAGGAGGCGAGAGAGGCAGTGTGCGCCTGTCGAGTACATAAATAGGATCGTCAAGCGACTTCGACGTTCATTGTCGGTGCGCTGCCGTAGAGATCACATTAGACAGAGCCATCACTGTCCAGTAGCAGACGCATTACCTTCAAGGAAGCACCTGTATAGAGAGCAGATGCATTGTAGAAGAATTGTACCAGCACCTATCGTCTGATCTCTCTGATTCTTGCCAACTGCCAAGCCTGTATCTACACTGAAGTACCAATAAACTATAAATCACGTTGCTGCTCGTCACTCCAGAACCCCATTCGCGTAGTTTACGACCGGATGCTGAAAAGGTCGGAACATTTTGGTGACCCATGTATGGGGATACCACATCAAGAAGCCACATTAAAGATATCCACATTGCCACATTGCCACATTGCCCCATTGAAGAAGAAGACATCAAGAATTGATCTTGAGTTCTGCTGATCCGTGATTTTAAGTGAAGTGTGAAGAGTGTCAGCCTGTGGAGTAACGTCGCGCAGTTATCACATTACTTCAGAGCATCGAGAAAAGGAAGAAAGACGTCAGCGCGGAAAATCGAAGATCTACGCATCTACCCATCGTCATCTGCAACGAGATCTACGAGAAGATCGACGGGATCTACGAGAAGATCGGCGAGATCTGCACATCGCCAAATCGCAAGCTGAGTATACGCCGATAATGTTTGCTTGCTAATTAAATAAGCATGAGCTCAAATTAATGATCATTATAAAATTAATGAGTAGGAGTTAAGCAGTAATCACTCAGTAGTGCAAGCGCAGTGAGCATGCTGTTTCTTAGTAAGTAGGAGAGCTTTAACGCGGAAGCTGATTCCTGGTAGCCAGAGAGCGAGCAGCATATGCATTGCGAAAGCGCAGTAAGCGTGCGCGCGGAAGCATTGTGTGGAGAGGTAGTCCATTGTTCTCTGAAACAGTTAAAGGAAGTTGTAGCCATTGTCTCTAGCACCCATTGTCCTCTGGCGCCTATTGTCTCTAGCATATAAGAGTGGGCTGAGCAGCCTGCCGCTGAGAGTAACAGTCACGCAACAGTCAGTAACGGTAGCAGAATAACAGTAACAGTCAAGCAGCTTGACTAGGTCTTTTGTGGTGCTGTTATAGCCTGTTTTAAGTCCACTAAAATTGTGAGTATCATTTTATTGTGTGTATACTATTTTCTTTAAATGTGTGTAGAACATTTTGCTTTTTAAAAGGTAATCGGAGGTCTAAGAATATTGTGTTTTTATGTCGGGCAGTGACTCTGACGAGTACGAGTACATAAGAACCACCCCTTACGTGACCCGAGTAGGAAGAGTGTCAGTGCCTATTTTTTTCACGATGGCGACCACCACTGTTACCCCTGTAACTAGTACAGTTACTACCACAGTTGTCCCTGTCACTAGCTCAGTTACCACTGTAACGACTTCTGTTGTCGGTCCGATACCTAGTGTAGTAATTGCTGGACAGGACCTTCCCCAATACCGCGGTAGAAGGCGTCGTTTTGACCCTGACTTCATAGAAAATAAGTCGCTAGAAACGCACATAAAGAATGTGCGAGCGTATTTTAATATGCTATCCGACAACTCAGAGGAAGCTAAACTCAATCTATTGTTGCGAACTGCAGACAAGCGGGTTGGCGACTTCAACGCCGTTGTAGCTTCCATAATTAGTGAAGGGTACGAATTGACTTTCGAAGAAGTCGTACACCTGTTGGAGAATATTTACGTATCAAAAGGAGAGAGATCTCTGCACGCAGTTGCGTGTGACCTGAATAATGTACGCCTAAAACGTAATGATGCTTTAGCGAGTCAATTTGTAGAAATATTATCCAAAATCCGTAAGCTAACCCACAGAATCATGACCAGCCCGGAGTGTTCGAACAGAGCCCACCCATATGTAGTAAATTGTCCCGATCCTGTTGCTCTCGATAAGTATGTCGAGAATACTTTAATTGTTGCATTGGCTATGGCCATCATCAACCCTCTAGTGACGGAAGATTTTTCAAAAAGACTATTCAATAAACCCTTCAAATCGTCGGAAGAGCTCCTTCAGAGAATAGTAGCTTTAATTCGCAATTTTCCCGAAGATAAGCAAATCTTAGCGACTCGATCTGAGAGATCTGTGGAAACCTATTGTGCAGAGGATGATGACAATTCATCCGAACCAAACTTTGATGCAGCCTATGATGAGGCCGAAGTGCATACCATGACAAGAGGCAGATTTCAAGGTAGAAGTAGGACGCGTAGACCCTACTGGAGACCCAATTTCCCAAGACCAACTTACCGTGCTAGACCTCATGTAAAATCTTTTGTTGATCGTGAATTAGGAACTCTAGAAGTTCAAGCAGTGGAGACATCTAAAACAAAGCGTTGCTCGAATTGCTACAATCAAGTGTGCAACTGCCAAAACCAAGGTGTGTCGGTAAACCCTGTGGCTAGGAAACCGACTGATTGGTACAAACCAGGTTCAAGTCAGACAGCCGCCGAGCATTCGCTGCGAGATGTAGTTTGTTTTCGTTGTAATAAGTTAGGACACTACGCAAGAGACTGTCGGTCCGGACGAGAGTATTTCAACAGACCAGGTAGGCCTGATCGTGTCCGTGCGCGAGGACAGTATAAAACTCGAGTACCAGAAAAAAGCCAGGTAGAAACTTACCAAACTAACAGTGGAAATGATTTTTTAGCGTAAGCAGTGGAGAAAAGTTCATTGCCGATAGAAATAACGTCGATGATAAAACGGAAACTAAAATAACTATAACTAAGTGTGACTCTACGACAGTGATGCCCTGTGAACCCGAGGAGGATTCTGGTGTTGAAGATTCCCTCGTTAAAAATCCCGAGGAGAATTCTGGTGCTGACGGTTCCCTCGTTAAAAATGTTGAGAGAGTTGATCCACTGATAAAATGTAAAAACAGATATGAATCGCTGGGAGAGGTAGATTTAAGCGATGACTTAAAAGCTCATGGCATTGATAGTTTTGAAAACCATTTCACAACGAAAGTTTATAAATACGAAGAAGATGAAGAGGTAGAAGTAACAGGCCAGAATGAATTATTTGTAATAAGAAAAACTCATAAACCAATGATTGTGCTGAGAAAAGATGCAGACCTGTGGAATGCATTGATTGATTCAGGATCGGAGAAGTGCCTAATAAGCTACCACAGAATTAATGAGATAAGTAATGACGTGAAGCCAAGTTCTCTGACTATAAAAGGCGTTAATGCTAAAAGTAATGTCGAAGGCGAGGTAGAGCTTGTCCTAAAGTTAAAAAACGGAGTAAGTTTAAAGACAAATGCTCTAATAATTAAAGATGGTATTTACAATTATGACGTCATTATTGGACGTGATTTATTAGACAAGAATGCCGTTGTAGACTTAAAACAAAGATGTTTAATCATCAAAGACGAGAGAATTCCCTTTGCAGAGGTAAAAAGACGAAAAAAGAGAAAGACAGAGTGTCTTGAGTATTTAATAGAGAATACTGAGTGTCTCATGGCGGACACGATTACGTCCAGAGCTAAGAAAAAAGTTCTAAATAAGCTAAGAGAGAAGAGGACGTGCATTGCTGAGAAAGCAAGTGAGGAAGTAAAAAGGGATGGTAAGAGAGAAAACCAGCCTGTTCGAGGCGTAGTTGCAGTTACCAGTTCCCACAAGCCGTTAAGAGTACATACTCGACGCGTAGAAATTGCTCCCAATGTAATTTTGAAACATGTTGGACATGTTGGAAAGTGTAAAAATGGAGAATATATAATAAAGAAAGCAACTTTAAAAGAAGGCGTTTGTGTCGCCGAAGCAATTGTGAGAGTTAACAATAGGAGAAAGATTCCGTTGTTATTAATTAATAGCTCCGACAGAGCGATTGTCTTACCGGAGAACGCAATTATAAGTACTTTAGAAAAAGTGGAAAAGGATCAAGTTGAGTCCGAAGTTTACTTGTCAGATGTACAAGGAGAATTAAAAACGGGATTAAGTACCTTTGTACAGGCAGCTGGTGTTGTTCAGGACAGTCATTTAGATGTCGATAATAAAGACACTAATAGTCAATCTGTCGGGAACACAGGAGTTGTTGACAAAGAGTACGTTTCTGATTCCAAAGAAATCGCCCGTGGTCGGCGGAAATTAAATAATGATGATATCAGGTGTAACGATGATGAAATGAAGCCTGAATTGTTGAGTCTGTTAAACGAATTCAGAGATGTTATTACTATAGACAATGAATCGATCTCAGCTGCTGCGATTAAACCATACAAAATACGTTTGAAACCTAACGTGGATGTCGTAAATGTCCCTCCCTATCGTATTGCCCACCGTTACATGGAAGACTTGAAAGTCGTTAACGAAAAAATGTTAGACGACGGAATCATTAGACCATCGATTTCAGCTTATAATTCACCAATAATTGTAGTACATAAAAAAGATGGAACTATACGTCCGGTAGTTGATTTTCGCAAAGTAAATGAGGTAATTCTTGAAGAATCTTTCCCGCTGCCGCGCGTGGACGAGCTTCTCTATAGTTTAAATGGTCAAAAGTATTTCTCGAAATTAGATCTTAGGTCTGGATATCATAACATTACACTGACCGATGAGAGTAAAGAAATAACCGCATTTACAGTTGGTAGTCGGAAGTATGAGTTCAATCGTTTACCTTTCGGTTTAAAAACTTCACCTGCATATTTCCAGTCAGTAATGACGCAAACGCTATCTCCTGTTCTTAGAAAACTATCTTTCGTCTTTATGGACGACGTGCTAATATACTCGAAAGAAAAGGCACAGCATCTTGCCGATATAAAAGTTGTACTTGAACTATTAAGAAACGCTAGGTTGTCAATAAAGGCGGAAAAATGTGCCTTTTTTAGGAAAGAGATTGAATATTTAGGACATTCCATTAGTGGAATGGGAACAAGAAGCACCGGTACTGACAAAGTAAAGAATTTAGAGATTCCAAAGAATGTTAAACAATTACAATCATTCCTAGGTCTAGTAAATTTCTTTCGTAGGTACATAAAAAATTTTGCGAGTATCGCAAGCCCGCTCTATAATCTTCTAAAGAAAAATGTCGATTTCAATTGGACACAAGATTGTCAAAGCGCTTTTGAAAAACTAAAGGACGAACTATGTGAAAATACCATCCTAAGTCATCCAAATTTCGATCAAAAATTTCATCTATTTTGTGATGCATCGAATGTTGGCATAGGAGCTGTTTTACTCCAGTCATCTACTGATAAGGTTCGAAACATGAGACCTGTCGCATTTTTCTCTAAAACGTTGAATTCCACTCAACGTCGATACTCAACTACGAAAAAAGAGATGTATGCCATAGTTGAAGCATTAAAACACTTTAAATATCTTGTCTTAGGATATGATCTGGTCATATATACCGATCACAAGCCGTTAGTCCCTTTATTTTCAAAGAAATTGCCCGAAGATAACACGCTTGCTAGATGGAGTATTTATGTGCAAGCCTTTGATGCCAAATTAAAATATTTTTCTGGTAAAGCGAATAGTGCCGCTGATGCATTAAGTAGATTAAATCATGACAAAAACCCTTTAACAGAAAAAGAACTGTCAGCATGTTCTGATTTAACCCCAGAGGTAGAGACTTTTCCCGTTGTAACCAGGCTGCAAGCCGCTGCTGCGAGTAGCAGGTGTAACAAGCCTGTGACTGAGGGAGAGTTCGAGGAAACAATCCCAGGAAGTGATGACGGAAGAAACAACAACAGTACTGCTGAAAGCCCCAGACGTGAACCCAGTGACTTTAATAGCAGACAGACAACGAGCTTATGCAGACTGGATAGAGTTAATACGACTACAGACCATTCAAGTATTAATGACAACTGGTCGTTAGACGAATTTAAACGTGAACAAGATCAAGACCCCTTTTGTTCTGAAATTAAGAATGCCCTAGAGAATGCAACTAAAGTTTCTAATACTGACATGAATGAATTTCTGATTATGAATGATATTTTGTATAAAAGACGAAAAATTGACAACAGGCCCAGTACCATTCTGACTAGTGTGGTGCCATATACTTTGCTGCACCAGACAATTCTTTTCATCCATAATTTATCCCACACTGATTTAAATCATACTTTGTTTAAGTTTAAATTAAAATATTTTCATCCGTACGAAAGGACAATTACACGCAAAATTGTTGAATCATGTGACATCTGTAAGATTTTAAAGTCACGAATATCGACGCCGATTAAAATTCTAAATGCTCCAATTGGAACGCGATGTTTTCAAACGGTCAGCATGGACTTCTACGGTCCATTACCAATGACGGACAATGGTAACAAGTATATTCTTGTTATCATCGACCTTTTTTCCAGGTTTGTCAAATTATATTCGACTAGTGACCGATGTACAGAGACTGTCACAGATTGTCTGTGGAATTTTTGCTGTCTGTTCGGTACCCCAGACGTGTTGCTGTCCGACAACGGCCTGGAATTTAAATCATCTAATGTAAAAAATTTCGCAAAAGGACTTTCTATCTCAAAAAAGGAAGTTCTGGCGTATTCACCTTTTTCTAATGGCATTGTCGAGAGATGTAATGGTAAAATTCGACACCTGCTCAAGCTATATCTAAATTTTCTTACTCACAATGAGTGGGATAGCTTGCTGGATATTGTAGAGAATTCGATTAATAATAGTTATAATGAAACGTTAGGAGATACACCCGCATACACGGTTTTCGGTAGAGATACGTGTGTTTATATCAGTTCTACTAATTTAGAAGAATTAAATGTTGCGACTTCATATGAAGATGTTCAAAAACAAAAATTTAAAGAGTCATCTATTGTAGTGAACAATATTAGAAATGCGATCATTAACGCCACAATTGAAAGAACTGCCTATAGAAATATGAAACGTCGCGATAAAAATTTAAAAGTGATGGACCGTGTACTAGTAAAAAATCATGCCAAAAAACATAAATTACAGCTGAATTTTTTGGGCCCATGTATTATTGAAAGATTAGGTAAAAATTATGCAGATATTAGGATTGGTAACAAGATTATCCGATCGAATTTAAACCATGTACTGCCTTTAGATAGGATAAAAAGGTAAAATTGTCAACCTAGTTTGTAACTGTTCATTTTCATTATTCCGAGATTGCCATTCCATATATGTATTTCAATGGTATTTAGTTTGTAAGTTCGTTCTATGAGTTCTTAGCCTGTAAGTGAGTTCTATGAGTTCTTAGCTTGTAAGTGCGTTCTTGAGTTCTTAAGACTTTATGTGTGTTTTGCTCTAGGAAATATTTCTGTTACGCAAACGAGATGATGAGTTGAGGATGTTGTCATATTGTTATTGCGACAGCAGAGCCGTGGTCGTCAAGCCGTCAGCTAGAATTGATAAACTGAGTTGGAGATGTCAACACAAGAGTGCGTATGCGCAACGGCGAGAATTCCCTCGCCTCTGTCGCAGATTGTTTGGCAACAATGCCAGAGACTGTGGTCGGAATGAGTGTGTCGTAATACGAATGAAGCGTGCCTTAGTATGAAATCTCAGTATGAAATCTTAGTATGAAACGTAAATTGTTTATTTTAAACTTGGGGCCATGCTAATGTCATGTGTCGTTTCTTTTTCAGAATCCTTGGGCGACTCCTGAACAATTCCAGGACAGTGCACACTCCGATTTACAAGATACACATACACTTTGAACCTTCAATTAGTACTTGGTAGAGTACTTATCTAACATAAATCAATCAAGCAATTAATCAATCAATCAATTAATCAATCCATCAATCAACGATTAATGCCATTGTAATAAGCAAATACTTGCTGTTCCACCTAAGGTTAGCGTTCAATACCACAACGCTAGACTCCCACTTTTTATTCTGAATACGTAAATCCCGATGTGCACCGGAGCAAATCAACTGTGGCAACCGCAGGAAACAACAATAATCTTCGGAATAAAGATACGAAAGGAAGTATTACAAGAAGCCTGCTGCAAATTTCGAGTCTTCCTGAACCTCGAATCCCCGTTGCATACTCGAATTAAAGTCTTTGAATCGGGTGAACACGTCGAACTGGTGTTCATAGTCAAAATTGCTGCCTTCCCAACCAATAGCCAGTGAGGAATTACTTTTTCTACATCAACATTTATAAAGTCATAATTTCTGCCTCACATTTATGTGGTTAAAATAAATATTTATTAAAATAAATCACAATTCTAATCCCCGCATTGATAGCTGCGTTCTGGCCCGCTAAGATGGGAAATAGGGTCTCAAATATTAATGTAGATGCCATATTAACCGCGATAAAAGCAAATAATGGCCAAATCTCGGATGAACTTATCCGACACACTGAGGAAACGAGAGTTGATCTCATTCCTGACCAGTTAAGCGACATAATGTTGCTTCTTTACACAGTAATTACCATCATCCTTGCGGTGATGATTATTTATATAAAACGGGATCTACACAAGGTCATTAGCCGACTTAATGGTGAGGACGTCGCCTTGCGTCGAACCGCTTTAAAAGAAATCTGTAACGGTCCTAGGCAGATCCCTTCAGTCTCACCTCAAGTTAGCGTGTAACGTTACAATTCTAGGCTCCCACATTTTGTATTTGAATACCATAGATCTAAATATCATGTTCTGATATTCCAATCTCCCGCGGAGGAAGAACCCCCCATGTCTTAGATTATCTCTATTTTATATGCTGTATTTTAAAAAGTTCTATTATATACGGATTCTGTTTTTGCTGTCGATATTATAACTCTTTTGTTGTTTTACTTGCCCTATGGAAATGTTTTGTTCATCAGTAGTTCGCGGAGGACGAGAACTTTTTGATAATTCGAAGAACCATTTTAATTGTAATGATTGAAAAGCATAAAAGCAGAAAATAACTATTTATATACTCCCATGTAACGATCACTTGCGAATTTAATTTTATTAATGCATTTATCGGAGAGTTTTCATATTCAAAGCATTTTTTCAGCAGTGTGCCACGAGCAATGTAACACGAGATAGTTAAATTCTGGTATTGAAATCCGTAGATTTTTCTCTATTATTCAATTATTATTAAGTTAAATTGAATCGTAGGACGGGTTGAACTTGCCAGTGTCGTATTGTAGTGTCTTGTGTATTAAAACTTATATTCTATAACTTCAGTTGATTTATTCAGTACGCGTTTTGATGTTTGATTTTGATATTCTGATATGTTAAATAAATTGTGCGGTGTATTTTCTGTATCCGAAATATCTGGAGTAGCCAAGAATTCTAAAAAGCAATTGATAAATAACTTAATGATGAATGAACGAATTGTTTGAGCTAAGTGCGTAGAGTGACTATTTGGTTGATTTTGGATTCTAAAATCTAGTAGTGAATTAACACTATAATGTTTAACAAAATGTAGGTTGCCGTTGAATTTTGTTGTCTTTATGCTTTGCTACAGACAGAAAAAGCCATACCTGCCTACCTCCGTTCATTATTTGGAAGCCTTTAGTGTCATACGTTCTGATCTGCTCGAATTGACTTGACAGATTGTAAGATTAACTGATAGTCAAGGGAAAATCAAAGTTAATTGAATAACATTTAAAAATTTTTTATTGTATTAAAAATTTTTATTGTTTGATGGGAGCAAATGTGCGCCTGTCGAGTACATAAATAGGATCGTCAAGCGACTTCGACGTTCATTGTCGGTGCGCTGCCGTAGAGATCACATTAGACAGAGCCATCACTGTCCAGTAGCAGACGCATTACCTTCAAGGAAGCACCTGTATAGAGAGCAGATGCATTGTAGAAGAATTGTACCAGCACCTATCGTCTGATCTCTCTGATTCTTGCCAACTGCCAAGCCTGTATCTACACTGAAGTACCAATAAACTATAAATCACGTTGCTGCTCGTCACTCCAGAACCCCATTCGCGTAGTTTACGACCGGATGCTGAAAAGGTCGGAACAGCAGCACTGGCCGCACCTGAACTGCCAGGATCAGCAGCAGCCCAGCACAACCACCTTCCTTAGTCAGGCCCGGCAGCAACAGCTGGTTTACCCCGACCGCTTCATTGAGTGCAGCCCCTCCCTCCGCACATGACAGGTCAACCCCATCACACGCGGGCAGCTTCCAGTAACGCGTCAACAATAAAATTACCTCTTTATACACTGCCCCCACTCACTTTTGTCCGCAGCCATCCCTCACGCCACGTCCACAGTCAGACCCCTCTCATACAAAGCACGTCGCACCCCATCCATCCAACTCATCCGTGGTCTACCTCGCACTCGAAGACAACTCACTTCCGACATATATATCTTTTTCACCAGCCGCTCAACATTCATTCTTTCAACATGCCCAAACCATCCAAGCACTCTTTCATCCACTCGCCTGCTCAACTTTTTGATAACACCCGTCTGCCCCCTAACCAACTCATTCCTGATCCTATCTCTTCTAGTTACTCCATACATGCTCCTCAAACACTTCATCTCAAACACATCCAACTTCCTCCTCTCAGCTGCTCTCAACCCCCAGGACTCTGCTCCATTCAACAAAACTGGCACAATCAAACTTTCATACAGTCCCCTCTTAGCATTCATACTCAAACTCCTGCATTCAAAAACTTTCCTCATTGCACCCAATGTCTTACAACCTTCACTCACTCGATGCTTCACTTCTACTTCCATACTATCCTTAACAGTCACATCCGACCCGAGGTACCTAAAATGCTCTACCTCCTCTAAAACTTCCCCATTCAACCTCACATTCAAAGTTACAAACACTCCACCTCTTGAACATCTCATCACCTTACTTTTATTCACATTTACCCTCAATTTCCGCCTTTTGCACACTCTACCAAACTCTGCAACCAGTCTCCTCAGTTTTTCCTCTGAATCAGCCACAAGCGCTGTATCATCTGCAAACAACAGCTGACATACTTCCCAATACATACCATTTCGTCCCACCAACTGCGCACCTTTTCCCAACACTCTGGCATTCACTTCTCTCACCACACCATCCATAACCAAATTAAACAACCACGGCGACATCACACATCACTGTCTCACACCTGTCACAACTGGGAACCATTCACTCACCTCATTTCCTACTCTCACACATGCTCTGCTATCAATGTAGAAACTCTTGATCGCATTCAACAGTCTCCCACCCTCTCCATACAAACTTACCACTTGCCATAGAGCCTCGCGATCCACTCTGTCATACGCCTTCTCTAGATCCATAAATGCCCAATATACATCCTTTCCCTTTAATAAGTATTTTTCATTCACCTGCCTCACAGCAAACATTTGATCCACACAACCTCTACCACACCTAAAACCACATTGTTCTTCAGCAAGCACACGATCCGTCAACACTCTCACTCTTCCAATTAACACTCTTCCATACAGCTTCCCAACGACACTCAGTAGACTTATACCCCTAGAATAACTGCACTCATACCTGTCACCTTTCCCCTTGTACAACGGAACTACGCACGCGCTACTCCAATCAACTGGCACTATACTAGCCTCGAAAGTCGAAACACACATTTAATAAACGCACCAACCATTCTACAACCACATTTCCTCCTTTCTTTAGACATTCAACCGTGCAGCCATCCAAACCTGGAGATTTCCCATTTTTCATTTCATCCAACGCACATCTCACCTCTGCACTTCTTATTCGACTTCTATTCACTTCACCAAACAGAGGCATTCTAAAATCACTTCCAACAGCTACTACTCTCGCAATCCTATCATCCCTCACGTTCAGCAGTTCCTCAAAATACTCCGCCCATCTCTTTCTCACATCACAACTCTCCACTAGCAGCCTACCATTTGCATCCTTCACTCTTGCCTCATTCTCCACCTGATCCTTCCTAATTCTCTTCACTTCCTTCCAGAAAACCTTCCTTCTCTCCATGAAATCCCCTCCCAACTTCCTCCCCCAATCCTCATCCGCCGCCCTCTTCGCTCTCCTTACCATTCTTTGCACCTCTTTCTTCCTCTCCTTATACTCTTCAAAATTTTGCTGGTTGCCTCGTTGCAGCCACCTCTCGAACGCCCCCCGCTTTCTTTTCACAGCCGCTCCTACTTCTCCGTTCCACCATTCACTCCCCTTTCTAATCCCACCTCCAGCCTTCCTTACCCCACACACTTCCCTTGCACATTTTTCCACCGCATCTTTAAACAACTTCCATTCCCCTTCCACTCCACCCACCTCACTTTCCTTCACCCTCCCATACTCCACTTTCATCTTCTCCTGATACTCACACTCACGCACAGAATCATGTAACTTGCTTACATTTAACACCTCCCTTCTACTCCTCCTTTTTACACCTCCCCACATTCCACTAACTCTCTAACACCTCCCAACTTCATTTTCAATAAGTATATATAGTAATATGTGTGTGTACGTGTGTAGGTATATATATGTATCTACATAAATAGATATACATGTTTCTATTTCATTTCTTTACACAAAAACCATCCGGTTAATAAATTTTATTGCACCAGCGAAATGATTCAAAAATAGATCTATCACTTCTCCAGAGGGCGTTTCTGTGAATCGGATTAATTACAAATATAATTAATGAAATAAAGTGCAATTTGAGCATATGAATCGTGGTAAAATTATCTTTCTGTCCGTATGTTGTACAAGCTATGAATTTTGATTTTGAGTATATGTTTGTTTACCCATTTCTATCAATATTTTGTAGATATTTGTCAATCATGAGTGGTAACCGGCTTACACTGTATCTCCATTTTATCCCATGTACCCATGTCCGCATGATGTTGTGGTGAATATCGAGAAGAAATGAAATTTGTTTTTGATGGTGATAGGGCTTTGCCTATTTTTAGGGCATATTTTTCATTTCTCATTCAACTACCCTTGACAGAGATAGACTATTGGCACGCCACGTATGCTTTGTCTATTAGTACGCCTCGTATGTTTTGTCTATTAATATGCCTCGTATGGTCTATCTATTTGTACACCTCTGATAGTTTGTCTATTAGTACACCTCGTATAGTTTGCCTATTATTATGCCTCGTATGGCTTATCTATTTGTACACCTCGGATGGTTTAACAATTAGTACTCCTGGTATAGAACTTTTGTTAGACTATTAGTACTAGCACACCACGAATGGTTTGTCTATTAGTACGCCTCGTATATTTTGTCAATTAATATGCCTCGTATGGTCTATCTATTTGTACACCTCAGATAGTTTGTCTATTAGTACACCTCTGATAGTTTAGCTATTAGTACACCTCGTATAGTTTGTCTATTATTATGCCTCGTATGGCTTATCTATTTGTACACCTCGGATGGTTTGTCAATTAGTACTCCTCGTATGGAACATTTTGTTTTAGGATGTCCTATATAAAGAAACATTTAAAAGCCAATATGTTGGCATGTATCTCATGTGGCAACTTGGAAATTTAACATTTTTTCTTTCATTCTTTCTTTCTTTCTTTCTAACCGCACCAGCACTTCTCCTCCCAACCACACCACCAAACCACGACAAGAAGGCACAACCATACAGCCACTGCAGCAATCGGCGGGACACTCAGTCACCACCACACCACCACAACTACATAAGTACACATATCACTGTACCACCTCAAGAAAGAAGACAAAGACGTATATCTCTAAAAAAAGTTGATATATGAAATGCATTACGACACATTGGGCTTTATAAATTTCTGACTATAACGGTCCTTAATTGATAAGCATTCCAACTGGGTGTACAACCCCCTCGTCATGGGTTGATTATGTTATTGAGAGAAATAAAGGAAACATGCTCTCTTGGACCACTTATCCCCCGCAAGTTGACTGAAGGCTGATAACTACCACTAGGGATAGCCTCGGAAGTCCTTCCCTGTCAACTGAAGCGAAGAAGAAAAGACACCAAACGCCCTACCGACACCGACTGAAACTCTCTTGGAAATGATTTGCAAGGAGTGGGAGGAAATTAGCCTAAAGTAACGCATGAAAACTATACACAGCACAACACCACACGAAACTTGCGAGCGACATACGCACGAGATGAATTTCAGAGCTCGTTCATCGTACGGATAGTGAGATCATTTGTTCATGGATCTTAAACTCTTGTTGCAATTCTTCATGTGTCTTTGATTTATTTTGTAATTTTTAACTTTGGTATGAAGACAATAACTTATTATCGATCCTGATATCGAACTAGCGTGTGAACAATACGATGTTCTTTGTATTTCACAGAACTGATTACGGATTTTGTCGTAACAATAGTAAAGATTTTTGAATAATTCATGACTTAAGAAACATTCTACCTCTGTATTACCTGTGGTATATAAAAAATTTATTCAAAAATATTTTATCAAATATTTAATCAAATATTTAATAAAATTTTCAATTATTTTTTTAAGTTGAGCAATTAGTCGATTTAAGAGGAGCAATTTAAGAGAAGTGAACACAGTTCAGATGTGTACACATGATGTTCTCCTCTCTCTTCTGCTCTCACAAGGCCGCTCACTGCCCGTATCTGTGACACGAGTTTAAACACCAGGGCACAAGTACCAGAATATATTGATCGCGGGTACCATTTGGGTGCATATATTTGTTGGTCATCCTCATCTCGGAACTCGTTGAGTGAAGGTGCAAAATCGATTCATTTTTCAATAATTCATGTATACAAGGGTAAACTTTGCTCATCAGCTTTCTATGGCTAATTTGTGCGTCAGTTGTATGTAGAGATAATAGAAACACATATTCAGGTTGGAACATCTGTAACCATTAGGAAATGGAATTCTCAACACAACAACTACACAACACAACACCTACACAAAACAACACCTACACAACACAACACCTATACACAACACAACACCTATACACAACACAACACCTACACAACACAACACCTATAACGCAACACCTTCACAACACAACACTAACACAACACAACCCCAGCACAACACAACACCTACACAACACAACACCTACAAAACGCAACACCTACACAACACAACACCTACACAACACAACACCTTCACAACACAACACAACACGTACACAACATCACCCCAGCACAACACAACACCTGCACAACACAACGACTACACAACGCAACACCTACACAACACAACACCTTCACAACACAACACAACACGTACACAACACAACCCCAACACAACACAACACCTGCACACAACGCAACACCTACACAACGCAACACCTACACAACACAACACCTTCACAACACAACACAACACGTACACAACACAACCCCAGCACAACACAACACCTGCACAACACAACGACTACACAACACAACACCTTCACAACACAACACCTGAACAACACAACACCTACACAGCACAACACACACATAACACAACACGTACACAACACAACCCCAGCACAACACAACACGTACACAACACAACACCTTCACAACACAACACCTGCACAACACAACCCCAGCACAACACAACACCTACACAACACAACCCCAGCACAACACAACACCTACACAACACAACACCTACACAACACAACACCTATACACAACACAACACCTACACAACACAACACCTACACAACACAACCCCAGCACAACACACAACAGAGCCACACCCCCAAAGCTGTGGCCGCCAGGGAAGGAGTCAGAACTTATCTTATCTTTCCTTATCTTAACTCGTTATCAGCTCGCTTCTTCTACAGCGCTGCAGCCCCAGCCGTGTTTGTGTGGTGTTGTGGTGGTTGTGTGGTGTTGTGGTGGTTGTGTGGTGTTGTGGTGGTTGTGTGGTGTTGTGGTGGTTGTGTGGTGTTGTGGTGGTTGTGTGGTGTTGTGGTGGTTGTGTGGTGGTTGTTTGGTGATGTGGTTGTGTGGTGTTGTGGTGGTTGTGTGGTGTTGTGGTGGTTGTGTGGTGTTGTGGTGGTTGTGTAGTGTTGTGGTGGTTGTGTGGTGGTTGTTTGGTGATGTGGTTGTGTGGTGTGGTGCACAACCAGCACGAAGACCAGCAAATTACGGACTCATTCACCAGTCGCATCTAGGCACAATGCCCATTCAGATCAGGGTTGCTAGCTTCCTGCTTCCTCCACCCAACCCCGGCACAGCAACCACACCACCGTCAAACAACCATGAAATAATCACCACACAACCATCAAACAGCCACCACTACCACAACACCACAACTACAAAAACACCACACAACCCCAACACAACCACAACACAACCACCACACAACCACCACACAACCACCACACCACCACTACAAAAACACCACACAACCCCAACACAACCACAACACAACCACCACACAACCACCACACCACCACTTCAAAAACACCACACAACCCCAACACAACCACAACACAATCACCACACAACCACCACACCACCACTACAAAAACACCACACAACCAAAACATAACCACAACACAACCAGCACACAACCACCACAATACCACCAAACAACCACCACACAACCACCACACAACCACCACACAACCACCACACAACCACCACACAACCACCACACAACCACCACACAACCACCACACAACCACCACACAACCATCACACAACCACCACACAACCACCACACAACCACCACACAACCACCACACAACCACCACACAACCACCACACAACCACCACACAACCACCACACAACCACCACACAACCACCACACAACCACCACAATACCACCACACAACCACCACACAACCACCACACAACCATCACACAACCACCAAACAACCACCACACAACCACCACACAACCACCACACAACCACCACACAACTACCACACAACCACCACACAACCACCACACAACCACCCCACAACCACAACACAACCACCACACAACCACCACACAACCACCACACAACCACTACACAACCACCACACAACCACCACCACACAACCACCACACAACCACCACACCACCACTACAAAAACACCACACAACCCCAACACAACCACAACACAACCACCACACAACCACCACACCACCACTACAAAAACACCACACAACCCCAACACAACCACAACACAATCACCACACAACCACCACACCACCACTACAAAAACACCACACAACCAAAACATAACCACAACACAACCACTACACAACCACCACACAACCACCACACAACCACAACACAACCACTACACAACCACCACACAACCACCACACAACCACTACGCAACCACCACACAACCACCACACAACCACCACACAACCACCACAATACCACCACAATACCACCACACAACCACCAAACAACTACTACACAACCACCACACAACCACCACACAACCACCACACAACCACCACACAACCACCACACAACCACAACACAACCACCACACAACCACCACACAACCACCACACAACCACCACACAACCACCACAAAACCACCAAACAACCACCACACAACCACCACACAACCACCACACAAACACCACACAACCACCACACAACCACCACACAACCACCACACAACCACCACACAACCACTACACAACCACCACACAACCACCACACAACCACCACACAACCACCACACAACCACCACACAACCACCACACAACCACCACACAACCACCACAATACTACCACACAATCACCACACAACCACTACACAACCACCACACAACCACCACACGACCACCACACAACCACCACACAACCACAACAATACCACCACACAACCACCACACAACCACCACACAAACATCACACAACCACCAAACAACCACCACACAACCACCACACAACCACCACACAACCACCACACAACTACCACACAACCACCACACAACCACCACACAACCACCACACAACCACAACACAACCACCACACAACCACCACACAACCACCACACAACCACTACATAACCACCACACAACCACCACACAACCACCACACAACCACCACACAACCACCACACAACCACCACACAACCACCACACAACCACCACACAACCACTACACAACCACCACACAACCACCACACAACCACCACAATACCACCACAATACCACCACACAACCACCACACAACCACTACACAACAACCACACAACCACCACACAACCACCACACAACCACCACACAACCACCACACAACCACCACACAACCACCACATAACCACCACAATACCACCACAATACCACTACACAACCACCACACAACCACCACAACACCACCACACAACCACAACACAACCACTACACAACCACCACACAACCACCACACAACCACTACACAACCACCACACAACCACCACACAACCACGACACAACCACCACACAACCACTACAATACCACCACAATACCACCACAATACCATCACAAAACCACCAAACAACTACTACACAACCACCACACAACCATCAACCACCACACAACCACTACACAACCACCACACAACCACCACACAACCACCACACAACCACCACTCAACTACCACACAACACCACACAACCACCACACAACACCACACAACCCCCCACAACCACCACGCAACCACCACACAACCACCACACAACCACCACACAACCACCACACAACCACCACACAACACCACACAACCACCACACACCACCACACAACCCCACCACAACCACCACACAACCACCACACAACCATCACACAACCACCACACAACCACCACACAACACCACACAACCACCACACATTACCACATAACCACCACACAACCACCACACAACACCACACAACACCACACAACCACCACACAACCACCACACAACCACCACACAACAACACACAACACCACACAACACCACACAACACCACACAACCCCCACACAACCCCCACACAACCACCACACAACCACCACACAACACCATACAACACCACACAACCACCACACAACCACCACACAACCACCACACAACCATCACACAACCACCACACAACCACCACACAACCACCACACAACCACCAAACAACCCCCACACAACCACCATACAACCACCACACAACCACCACACAACCACCACACAACCACCACACAACCACCACACAACCACCACACAACCACCACACAACACCACACAACACCACACAACCACCACACAACCACCACACAACCACCACACAACCACCACACAACCACCACACAACACCACACAACACCACACAACCACCACACAACCACCACACAACCACCACACAACCACCCCACAACCACCACACAACCACCACACAACCCCCACACAACCCCCACACAACCACCACACAACCACCACACAACACCACACAACACCACACAACCACCACAATACCACCACAATACCACCACACAACCACCACACAACCACTACACAACAACCACACAACCACCACACAACCAGCACACAACCACACAACACCACACAACCATCACACAACCGCCACACAACCACCACACAACCGCCACACAACCACCACACAACCACCACACAACCACCACACAACCACCACACAACACCACACAACCACCACACAACCACCACACAACCACCACACAACCACCACACAACCACCACACAACCACCACAATACCACCACAATACCACTACACAACCACCACACAACCACCACAACACCACCACACAACCACAACACAACCACTACACAACCACCACACAACCACCACACAACCACTACACAACCACCACACAACCACCACACAACCACGACACAACCACCACACAACCACTACAATACCACCACAATACCACCACAATACCATCACAAAACCACTAAACAACTACTACACAACCACCACACAACCATCAACCACCACACAACCACTACACAACCACCACACAACCACCACACAACCACCACACAACCACCACTCAACTACCACACAACACCACACAACCACCACACAACACCACACAACCCCCCCACAACCACCACGCAACCACCACACAACCACCACACAACCACCACACAACCACCACACAACCACCACACAACACCACACAACCACCACACACCACCACACAACCCCACCACAACCACCACACAACCACCACACAACCATCACACAACCACCACACAACCACCACACAACACCACACAACCACCACACATTACCATATAACCACCACACAACCACCACACAACACCACACAACACCACACAACCACCACACAACCACCACACAACCACCACACAACACCACACAACACCACAAAACACCACACAACACCACACAACCCCCACACAACCCCCACACAACCACCACACAACCACCACACAACACCACACAACACCACACAACCACCACACAACCACCACACAACCACCACACAACCACCACACAACCACCACACAACCACCACACAACCACCACACAACCACCATACAACCACCACACAACCACCACACAACCACCACACAACCACCACACAACCACCACACAACACCACATAACACCACACAACCACCACACAACCACCACACAACCACCACACAACCACCACACAACCACCACACAACACCACACAACACCACACAACCACCACACAACCACCACACAACCACCACACAACCACCACACAACCACCCCACAACCACCACACAACCACCACACAACCCCCACACAACCCCCACACAACCACCACACAACCACCACACAACACCACACAACACCACACAACCACCACAATACCACCACAATACCACCACACAACCACCACACAACCACTACACAACAACCACACAACCACCACACAACCACCACACAACACCACACAACCATCACACAACCGCCACACAACCACCACACAACCGCCACACAACCACCACACAACCACCACACAACCACCACACAACCACCACACAACACCACACAACCACCACACAACCACCACACAACCACCACACAACACCACACAACCACCACACAACCACCACACAACCACCACACAACCACCACACAACCACCACACAACACCACACAACCACCACACAACCACCACACAACCACCACACAACCACCACACAACACCACACAACCACCACACAACCACCACACAACCACCACACAACCACCACACAACCACCACACAACCACCACACAACACCACACAACCACCACACAACCACCACACAACCACCACACAACCACCACACAACCACCCCACAACCACCACACAACCACCACACAACACCACACAACCACCACACAACCACCACACAACCACCACACAACCACCACACAACCACCACACAACCACCACACAACCACCACACAACCACCACACAACACCACACAACCACCACACAACCACCACACAACCACCACACAACACCACACAACCACCACACAACCACCACACAACACCACACAACCACCACACAACCACCACACAACCACCACACAACCACCACACAACCACCACACAACACCACACAACCACCACACAACCACCACACAACCACCACACAACCACCACACAACACCACACAACCACCACACAACCACCACACAACCACCACACAACCACCACACAACCACCACACAACCACCACACAACACCACACAACCACCACACAACCACCACACAACCACCACACAACCACCACACAACCACCACACAACCACCACACAACCACCACACAACCACCACACAACCACCACACAACCACCACACAACCACCACACAACCACCACACAACCACCACACAACCACCACACAACCACCACACAACCACCACACAACCACCACACAACCACCCCACAACCACCACACAACCACCACACAACACCACACAACCACCACACAACCACCACACAACCACCACACAACCACCACACAACCACCACACAACCACCACACAACCACCACACAACCACCACACAACCGCCACACAACCACCACACAACCACCACACAACCACCACACAACCACCACACAACCACCACACAACCACCACACAACCACCACACAACCACCACACAACCACCACACAACCACCACACAACCACCACACAACCACCACACAACCGCCACACAACCACCACACAACCACCACACAACCACCACACAACCACCACACAACCACCACACAACCACCACACAACCACCACACAACCACCACACAACCACCACACAACCGCCACACAACCACCACACAACCACCACACAACCACCACACAACCACCACACAACCACCACACAACCACCACACAACCACCACACAACCACCACACAACCACCACACAACCACCACACAACCACCACACAACCACCACACAACCACCACACAACCACCACACAACCACCACACAACCACCACACAACCACCACACAACCACCACACAACAGAGGCCGCCGCCGTTCGATCACAAAACGAGGTCTGCAGACGCGCGCTGTTGCGCAAGTTATTGCTAATAATTTACCTTTTGCCTCCCAACACTCAAATAGTTATGGGGAAAGTTTTTTAATATAATTACAGTTTCTACCCTGAAATGTTACCGAAATTAGCTTAGCGTGTTTTTATCTGTATAAGCAGGTTTTCTTTTCAATAGAAAAAATTATCCTTCAAAAATGTATGTTTCGATGCCGAAGCAATAGCCGAAAAAGCTGAGAAAAATATCAATTTTGTTCACGCTATTTTATCTTTAAATATAGTATGTATGAAAAAATTGTTAAATTCAATAAATAAAGTATCGAATATATTGCATGGACCATGAAGCTCACACTGTGGGAATTTCAATGTCATATTGCACGTGTCAGACTTCTGGAATGTCTAAAATCATAGTTGAAGGAGTGCTGTGCTATTAATTTCCCTAATTTTGTCATTTATTTCAAATTATTTCCCTGCTCGTCAAATTATTTCCCTACTCGTCAAATTATTTCCCTACTCGTCAAATTATTTCCCTACTCGTCAAATTATTTCCCTACTCGTCAAATTATTTCCCTACTCGTCATATTATTTCCCTACTCGTCAAATTATTTCCCTGCTCGTCATATTATTTCCCTACTCGTCAAATTATTTCCCTACTCGTCATATTATTTCCCTACTCGTCAAATTATTTCCCTACTCGTCAAATTATTTCCCTACTCGCCAAATTATTTCCCTACAAGTCAAATTATTTCCCTACTCGTCAAATTATTTCCCTGCTCGTCAAATTATTTCCCTACCCGTCAAATTATTTCCCTACTAGTTACCAATACATCACAAAACGCCCTGTGTTTCCATTAATTTATATTTAAAAGTATTTTTTGGGTGGAATTTCTCCTATGTTATAACAGTGGGGATTTGTTTGCTTGGTTGGTATGATAGATTCCTCTGTAATGATGTGAAAAACCTGCCATCTGCTATCTTTTTTTAATAAGTCAAAAATATTATGTGAAAATTGTATCTATTTTTAAGAAAATGTAGCTGATCGCGATAGAAAATATACAGCAATTTTTTTTCAAAAACATCTTGGCTTATAATAATTGTAAACACTAATACTCAGTTGCTGTTTGCATGGTAGATGTGCGTGTCCGGGAAACGAACTTCACCAGCGCACAAGTACATGAATGAAAAAGAATATTGTAATAGCGAGTACTGTTAGGATGGATAAATTTGTTTTTTTGACGGGTCCTGTACACTATATAGTCGAGCATAAAAGAGGCAGCCAATTATGCACTTCCATTAGAGAAGTCTGCTCCCCATTTCCAATCAGAGAAAAATGTGAAGGCATACTCATCACTCGTTAGAATGACCAATATATTGTTGAATAGAAACAGGGATTCCGTTGTAAAACTTATCGCATCAAAAATGACTTCTCACCTGAACTATTTCAGGAAAAGCTGTTCTACAGATGGAGCGAATTTCAAAGCATACAAACCGTAAATATGCCTGTCAACAAGTCTCACTTTGTAGTGACAGTTTCGTATGAGCCCTCAACGCATGCGCTGCCTTCACCGCCAGGAAAGTTAAGCCAAGACACACTAAATGGATGGCAGACGAGATGAAAGAACAGAGCAAAGCGTTGAAAGATGGTCCTCCCGAGTGTAGACAACAAATCAGGCAGCACTCTCCGAAACATATATCCAAACATCACGAGGAAATATTCCGGACAACGTCTGTAAAGTAACACAAGACAATTGCTACACAGAACTGTTAGACGCAACACGAAGTAAAATAGCGAGTGAAATGATTAGAGACCTTGCTCAGTATAACTCAGAGTGCACAAGTTCTTTTGAGAACTTCTCGAGAACGGCGTATATTCCTATAACTTCTTCTCAAAAGTTGGTGGGGAAGTTCTCAATGAGGTGTCTTAACTCGTGCCATGTAAGCAAATAAACCTTCACATCACAACGCCTGCACAACGCCACGCCAGCTAAACACAAGACCTACGCAACACAACACCTTCACAACACGACACCTACACAACACAGCACCTACACAACGCAACACATACGCAACACAACACCTACACAACACCTACACAACATGCACAACACCTACACGACACCTACACAACATGCACAACACCTACACAACACCTACACAACATGCACAACACCTATACACAGCGCAACACAAGCGAAAAACAGGAAAGAGCCACACCCCTGAAGCTGTGGCCGCCAGGGAGGTAGTCAGATCTTATCTTATCTTTACTTATCTTAACTCACTATCAGCTCGCTTCTTCTACAGCGCTGCAGCCCCAGACGTACACAGTAAAAATTTCCCGTGGAATTTCACTTTAAACTCTCAGGGAACTTCGCTGCCAACATAAACTATAAGAAAGACGGTACAACCTGAGACCCAAATACCGTAAAATCTATTATAAATACTGTATTACCGACGCATAACGGTCAAACCTGCACAGCAAAAGCAGGAGGAAAGCCGCGGCTGCTCTCGAGATCGTATCACCTTGCAAAAAAGGGCATGGCTAGGGAACGCAAAAAGGTGGCTCGTGGCACCTGACCGCGCCAAACCCCGTCCACCCGGAGACGCTAAGCTGGCTTACAGTGTAAATATTCGTGACCTAAATGTCAAACTTGAGACAGGATCACTGCATTCACGTGTGCTGCACGCTTGGTTCATGCATTTTTCATATTTGTCACGGCTTCAGTGAAACAGAAATATGTTTTCGGCGTATTGCAAACCACCTGATGCCGGTGTAAGTTTCATGCCTACCTCCGAGTTCATGATAAACTGCGAAAATGCCCGTTTTCCTCATCAACGAAGTCGGTGCAAAGCTTGAAGAAGAATGAACCAATCAATAGTACACACACTCACGCCTTCCTCTCTGGTCAAACTTTGTCTCCTGTTCTACTGCTGAGTTGCTGAGCAGAAATAGAACCAGTCATTTAGAAACACATTTTACTGATCAAGCTAACTCAGCCACACACAACGAAACGCTCACCAACACACAAATGATAACAACTCGAAATTTTTTGCATTTTTAGATATCTATCATCAGCTTCCTAACGAAGGGAGACGGCAGAGATTTTTCGAGTAAACAAGAATAGGCTTCGGCTTCGAAAATATGTGGTTATTATGGGATCATTTACATATAAATCATTATTCTAATTACTTTTAAACAATTGTATTCTATTAATTTGTATCGGAAAAAGTGTACCGATTGACCTGTGACTTCGACTGATTAGTACAAGGTGTTATGCTTCTCCGCATAACTGTGTAAGGAATATCGCTAAGGATCCGAATAATCGTCCGGCCAACGACTTATTCATAAATGATTCAAAAGACCGAATATTAAGCCTGATTTCTGCGAGAAAGCATCACATCGTTGAATTCTAGAACAATCGACTCTTCAGGAACAACGTTCGAACGTCGCCGATACAAGTAGCGAACGATCACGCCAGCCGAAGATGCCAAGAACCTCAACGGATGTCTTCATTTGCTTTAATTCATATGTTTAACATTGTTTTGTGGGGATTTTTATATAGTAATGAGGGTAAGGTTAATGATGTATGTTTTCTATTCGATTGAAGGGATATATCACGTTCTTATTGGTAACCTTGTTAGGTTGTTATTCAAACTTGGCACCTCAAGGGGACGCCAGGCGCGGTTACCTGAGGGAGAGCGGGCAGTAGAGGCTAGGACACGATCACAAGAAGCCGCATACGAGTTTGTTCCTCTACCTTGGTCCAGTTGGGCCGAGGCCTTGCCTCTTAAATTCACTACTCAAAGCCATCTTAAAATATCTGTGCCCTCATTCGCTCGAAAGTGATTAACTTCAAGAATACTCAACTGCAGTGCCAGCATAACGTAAATTAGAGATTATCAATCTAGATGGCTATCGGCATAGCCCCAGCCATCAACCCGGTCTCTCTTCCCTCAACCAAATATGGCGACCTTGCTTCAGCGCGCCAGCCGGGCGACATTCAAACAGCAGCGTATTTTTATTCAGTATTTCCCAGCAGCGATTGCAAATTGCGGGCAATAGATACTGAAGCGCTCGCCCCTCGGTTCACTTGCAACTTGCAAGACTATTGCTGATTGTTCTCGTCTCCTCTTTTTTGCAAGATGATTTTTGTTCCTCTGCTGCGATCTCTCCGTTGCATAGATCTGTTATAAATGAACTTAATACATGAAATATTCCCTTGTACCATTAACTTTTTCAGATTTAGTGTGTAAAAATAATCTATTCAGTCAGTATTTCAACTACACTAGTAAATGTGTGTACTAGGGCACCTGGTCACGAAAAAATAAAATATCATCCAATCTGTATATTCCTAAAAATGTCGCATTTTTAGGGGGTATTCAAAGTTATAGCTCCTACGTGTTGTAGTTGTTTCAATTTCTTGGTTATGTGGCAGTTGATGCATAGGTCATTAGAATATGAATTATGCTAGAAATATGATGTATAAAAGCAGCTGTCTCACTCAATGATTCTATATACTTTAATTCGACGCAAAAAAAAATGATGGAGACCAATTCAGCGAACATAAGATAAGGAACTCAAAATTACGCTGACTTGAAAGGCTTCAGTAGGCCAAGTCGTTCGTATCTTATTTAGATATTTTGCCAATTATTGAATGGATTTAATAATACATTTCAGTAACGCACTGTTATTTTCCGTAAAAAATACGATAGAAATAGAAGCTGATACCATAGTTCAGGAATCATGAAAGCAACCACAGCTTCAGATGTCAACACACATTCTTCTTACAGCATCAGGGTTGGCTGCCATGTTTTCGCCCTGTTGAACAGACGTTTTCTCCATTAGGTTCTCTGAGAAGTGAGCGCAACTGAATGAGGGCAGACATAACCAAGAGGGTTCTGATAATTTGCCGGCACTCGAGGTCAAGAAGTTGTGGATTATTTTCATAGGTGCAATCCCCCAAATACTATTTGAAGTCCTAGCACACTGAAAGCCACACAGTTAAATCATAAGAGAAGTAGCAGCTCGTTTATTAAATCATCAAGAAATCAACGTCCCTTTAATGAACATTGCTGGAACGCATATAGCATATCTAAATACGCAGCGCCTCCGGCCAAACATTAGCCGGCCGCTATAGTTCATTTGTGCTAAATCATTCAATCTCTAGCCACAATTTTAATTTATGGAAGGTAGCGGACATAACACAGCTTTAGGGTACCAAACACACGGCCGTTTTATCGAGCCGGCATCGAAGAATGAAGGTTTAGGCAGCATTCAGTGAGACTGAAGCTTAACAACAGTAAAGATTTCAACTTTTAAATAATATAACTGGTCATTGACCATTTCAAGAATTATTGGTCAACCAAACGCACTGTGCCCAGCGAACTAAAATGTCCGTGCAGATGAATTAAATGTTACGTACAATTTTGCATGCCCTCGCAGAGGCAATCTGACACGGATAACAGGGCGCGAGGTAATGTCTAGCTAACTTCACGATGACTATGTGGCGATGTTTGCGTTGTGGTGAACAAAAGGAAATGAGCTGGGCACGCAGAGTCACCAGCAGCCCCAGGAGGCGCGGCAGGCCACAGCGAGGTCTAAAGTTCTAATTAGGAAAATCCAATTATTAGAGTTGCGGTAAGGATGAGCGATCTCAGTTTATAACCACTGCTTCAAACGCTCATAGTTAAAGGATGTTACTCTAACTTTAAATTTACACTACATGTTTTTATTTTTCCTCAGGTTATTTCTTACGATTACACAGAGCTTTGGCTGTCATTTTAAATGTAGAAAGAGCAAGATAATTTTTTACGTTTATTAGCATTTAACTTATATTCATTTTCAATAAGAATATATATGAATGTAAGTGTGTGCATGGGTGTGTATGTGTGCGCACGCAAATATGAATGTCTATGTATCTGTGTGCGCATGCATACGTTCGCACATATATATACACACATGTGCATATATATGTTTCAATTTCTATTTTTTTGAGTAAAAAGCAAAACCTCAAGACACATTACATTTGACCTAAAGCTCTGCGATCAGTCAACACTGAACCAAATTCCAGAAATAAACATTACATTGATTGCGCTTGCTTAATTATTCATAAATCGATCTATCACGACCCCGAAGGGCATTTCTGTGAATAGAAGAAATTTAAAGTATAAACAGATAAATTAAATAAAGCGCTCGTGCAAAAATTATCTCTATATTTGTATGCCGAACAAGCCATGCATTTCATTTTTGAGTGTAAGTTTGTTTACGCATTTCTATATGTGCGTGCTGCGTTGCGCGATGTTCTTTATAAATTACTTCGTGACTAACCTTTTCTCAATAGTTGACTGCCATTTATGATGATGTTTAAATCTGCTCCGGAATAGCGTTTTTTTCTTTTTTTTTCTTACTTCGATAATTTCAACTAAGAACTTGGGAGTTCTGAAGAATTCTTTAGTAGTATTCGAATTATTTATAAGTTGTTAGCCGTCTCTTGGAATATAAAATATCCAAGGGATGATATTTTTCATTTCTTATTCAACTACCCCTTGACAGAGTTAGACTATTAGCACGCCACGTATGGTTTGTCTATTAGTACGCCTCGTATATTCTGTCTATTAATATGCCTCGCATGGTCTATCTAATCTACACCTCTGATAGTTTGTCTCTTAGTACACCTCGTATAGTTTGCCTATTATTATGCCTCGTATGGCTTATCTATTTGTACACCTCGGATGGTTTGTCAATCAGTACGCCTCGTATGGAACTTTTGTTTTAGGACGTCTTATTTGAAGAAATTTTTAAAAGCCAATATGTTGGCATGTATCTCATGTGGCAACTTGGAAATAAACGATTTTCTTTTTTCTTTTTCTTTCAAAAGTCAGACACTGAACTAGTGCACCTGACGCACCCAAGCGTCGCAAAAGATGGCCCACAGACGGGCCGGACGAGGTACGGTTGACATCACGGCCAAGGCAATCGGTAAGAACTATTAGATAGACCCGACAGCTTAGAATTACTGCACGCAGAAATGGAGAAATAAAGGAATTTCTCCGAATGAAGCGAGTTGGGGGGCTATGTAGTAAAGCGCCAGCATTGCAAACAAAGTGAAATGCCATTGAGCACACGAGCCCATCACCACCAGACCATCATCTCAGTCAAAACAATGGTGCTAGGAAGTAGCAGACGTTTCGGTTCTCGAGTAGCGATGTCAGAGATTATAGAAGAAGTATATATTGGTCAAAAAGAGTTGAATTATATTCACGTTAAGGGTTAGTAACTTCAGAGCCTCCGAAGAAATAGGGTTTTCACTACTACAAGTTTTAGGATCTTCGGCTCTGGTTAAGCAATTCAATTGGCAAAGGCCGCAAGGACCAATCTCTTGTAAAGTTTAAGTTCAAGAAAGAGAAAGTAAAATAAGAAACGGAAATGAAGGGAATAAGAAGTAGGAAGTCAAGAACCACGAGAAGCCGGTCTACACTTTTTTCACTTAAAATTAATCTAAGTCAAGTTCTATTAAATCCAAGTCAAGAACAATTTAATCCAAGTCAAGTTCAAATTAATCCAAGTCAAATTCAATTTAATCCAAGTCAAGTTCAAATTAATCCAAGTCAAGTTCAAATTAATCCAAGTCAAATTCAATTTAATCCAAGTCAAGTTCAAATTAATCCAAGCCAAGTTCAAATTAATCCAAGTCAAGTTCAAATTAATCCAAGTCAGATTCAAATTATTCCAAGTCAAGTTCAAATTAATCCAAGTCAAGTTCAAATTAATCCGAGTCAAGTTCAAATTAATACAACCCTCAGTTGAGTTTAAAGACATAATAATTTGTTAATGAGTTTTTTATGTTAAATATGTATCTATTGTATGTTATAAGCAAGACTGGTTTCGAGGATTTATTTACACCCACAGATATTTACATACGTAAAATTTCACTTTATCACATCTATGATATCATATACATGCTAATACAAAAGGTTACCATTGAACGATATGTAGATTTAATCTTTAAAAGAAATATACAAGTGCGATTCACTGAGTACTAATGTACGATTCCGTTTAATTACAATTTATATTTGTACATTACTACTCAGATAATTTCTTGCATTAGCAATATAAATGTTGCCATCCATTCTAATTCCGTGTTAGTCAATGTGAAGAAATGTAGGATCCACTTACAATACACATTAATAATACAAGAAACAATGTTTCTAATTCACTACTAATTTTATTTGTGTGTGTTCTTAATTCAATATATAATACTTTCAAGACCTAAATATTCATAAAATGGTTATTATAAAAGTTATTGAAGTCTTAAAAGTATTATATTTTGAATTGTCAACACACACAAATAAAATCAGTAGTGAAATAGAAACATTATTTCTTGTATTACTATTATTGTGTATTGTAAGTGGATCCTACATTTCTTCACATTGACTAACACGGAATTAGAATGGATGGCAACATTTATATTGCTAATGCAAGAAAGTATCTGGGTAGTAATGTACAAATATAAATTGTAATTAAACGGAATCCTACATTAGTACTCAGTGAATCGCATTTGTATATTTCTTTTAAAGAATAAATCTACATATCGTTAAATGATAATCTTTTGCACATGCATGTATATGATTTCATAGATGTGATAAAGTGGAATATCGCGTATATAAATATCTATGACGGTAAATAAATCCTCGAAACCAGTCTTGCTTATAATATCCAATACCTACATATTCAACACAAAAACTCAAATTAACAAATTATTATGTCATTTTTTTAACTCAACTGAGGGTTGGATTAATTTGAACTTGACTTGGATTAATTGGAACTTGACTTGGATTAAATTGAACTTGACTTAGATTAAATTGAACTTGACTTGGATTAAATTGAACATGACTTGGATTAATTCGAACTTGACTTGGATTAATTTGAACTTGACTCGGATTAATTTGAACTTGACTTGGATTAATTTGAACTTGACTCGGATTAATTTGAACTTGACTTGGATTAAATTGAACTTGACTTCGATTAAATTGAACTTGACTTGGATTAAATTGAACTTGACTTAGATTCAATTGAACTTGACTTGGATTAATTCGAACTTGACTTGGATTAAATTGAACATGACTTGGATTAAATTGAACTTGACTTGGATTAAATTGAACTTGACTTAGATTAAATTGAACTTGACTTGGATTAAATTGAACTTGACTTAGATTAAATTGAACTTGACTTGGATTAAATTGAACTTGACTTAGATTAAATTGAACTTGACTTAGATTAAATTGAACTTGACTTAGATTAAATTGAACTTGACTTAGATTAAATTGAACTTGACTTGGATTAATTTGAACTTGACTTGGATTAATTGGGACTTGACTTAGATTAAATTGAACTTGACTTGGATTAAATTGAACTTGAATTAGATTAAATTGAACTTGACTTAGATTAAATTGAACTTGACTTAGATTAAATTGAACTTGACTTGGATTAAATTGAACTTGACTTGGATTAATTTGAACTTGACTTGGATTAATTGGGACTTGACTTGGTTTAAATTGAACTTGACTCGGATTAAATTCAACTTGACTTGGATAAAATTGGACATGACTTGGATTAAATTGAACTTGACTTGGATTAATTTGAACTTGACTCGCATTAATTTGAACTTGACTTGGATTAATTTGAACTTGACTCGCATTAATTTGAACTTGACTTGGATTAATTTGAACTTAACTTGGATTAAATTAAACTTGACTTGGATTAAATTGAACTTGACTTGGATTAATTTGAAGTGAAAATGGTGTAGTACACCGACGCAACGTCAGCAACGCATCACCGCCGTGTACAAAGAGCCGCAAGGACTGCCACCAGTGTTGCCAACTCCGTTGGATAAAAAATCGCCAGGAAATTCTTAAAAAACGCTAGGAACCGCTAGATATTTGTAAAATTCCGCTACAATTCCCGCTAACCCATATTAGACATTTATTAAGAAGAACGAAGATTGTACACATTGTTTTACGTGAGCATATCATGGGTAATTACAATGAATGATTTATGAACCTTAAACTCACCGTTTTAATTCGTCAGGTTCAGGTTCCAAATTAGCCCTTAACCCCAGGGTTTGGTCCATTGAAGAACTTGGATATGCTTCTGAAGTTCTAGTTTTATGAAGAACACTTCTCGGTATTTGATAATTAGAACAACATTTTTCATTTCTGATTGATCTAAATTTTACACTCAAAATAGCTGTCAAAGTTTTATATTCCATTCGGTTTCGTGCGTTTGATTTGATGTTGTTCATAACGCTGAACACACGCTCAACTTCAGCATTTGAATGAGGTGATATTAGAGTTGAGAGAGCAAACTACATAAGTTCTTCAAAAGGGTCAGCACCAGATGCATACAGTGCCACTTCACTCCAAAATGAATCGATGCCCTCATTATTTGTCCAGCTAATGAAATGAATTTTGTTGCATTGCATTTCAAATGTAGTAGTTAGTTCTTGTGATAATCCCATCAATTCCATCAACCTGTCGATTGCTTCCTTATTTATGTGCAGAACTTTTCAAGAGACAACAATGAAACATTCGTGGATTTTCATATTTCCTGGTAACCTTTGCTTCAACTGCTTGTACAAACAGAGGAGAAATTTTATCAATCTCTTTCTCAACTCTTGCTCTTCCTCCTTGGATATTTTCTTTCGTTCTCAGTTCTTGAATTTTTCTTTCAAACCTGTGTCCCAAAAATGGCCTAGGATCTAGGTACTCTTCTATGTTGTCATTGAGTGGATCGCGTCTTGCTGTCGAAACCGTCAACTTGCTAGCAATTGAATTCAATACCAAACATGTATCGTCCAACAGTTTTGGTTTATTACAGGTTTTTGACTCGAAAAGTTCATTATCTCTTTGAATTTCGTCCAATATAGGATGAAGAAACAACGGAAGTTCTAGATTCTTTTCGTCATTGTACATGTTTGACAAAATTTCTGGAACGTAGCATTTCTCCTTTTGTTATTTGGAAATGGAACTTTAGCTCAATTCATGGTGCTAAAATTTGACAAACTGCAGATTTGATCGAGAGCCATCTTGTCTGAGAGTTTGCTGGTATTTTAATAGGAGAATTTTCATCATTAATTGTCCCATACAGTCTTTTGTATGGTATTTATCTTAATGATGACACAGAAAATCCCTTATACGTTTCAGACAAAAGAAATTCCAAACTTCAAGGTAGAAATTCAGATGCTGCATGAGATACAGCAAGTTGCAATGAATGACACACACATCTAAAATAGAAGGAACTTCTCTTTTCAGCTTTTGATACACGCCATTGTTTACACCAACCATGACACTGGCATAGTCAGTGCCTATTGCTGCAAGTTTGCCAATATCGAGCATTTTACTCTTCAACTCGCATTTTAGTGCATCCACAATAGACTGGGCATCACGGGTTTCCAATTCAACAAGATTTAGATAAGTTGAAACAACTTTATTGTATTTTTTACTGATATATATGACAATACCAGGCATTTTAAGAATAGTAATCTCATTTGACTCGTCTAGGAGTAGACTGTACCTCATCAACATCAGCCAGCAGATTATTCTGAAAATGAGGACTTGAAACATTATTGATAATCTCTGAGCATTTTGTTCCGTGCATCCTTAATTGGGCCGTTATCTCACTGTCATCGATTGTGGACTTCAACATGTCTGTCAGATGATCACAATTTACAATGGAGGAATGACAAGCTAAATACAATGCAAGATTGGCTTCCAGTAACGTAGTGCCATTACATTTCTGGACAATAAACATAGTTATTTCTGTCGCTGGAGCAACACTGTTATTGACACGATTCTTAGTTTTACTGAGGTTATATAAGTCACTATATTTAGCACTTCTATCTATTTTGCATTGGCAACAGTGCGCTTTTGACGAGTCACCATTAACTTCTTTAATCCAGTCTTTGAAGCCATGACATTTTAACAACTCAATTCGAAATTTTTGTTTGTACTGCTTAATTTTCGGCATAATTGGTTAAGGTTGTTTTCATTTCTTTCAGATGTATCTGCACGAGTTTTAGTAACGAACGGGTAACACAACGTATCAACCGTACGGCGGCCTGCGTGGTAGCGCGACTAATGCAGTGCGCAGTGTTGGAATGGGGAAGGCACAGAATCATTACAGCAAATTTGCAGAGTTCTTCAAAGGGATTTTCATCTGAGGAATCTCTGTAATATAGAACTTCGCCGCAGAAATTTACTGTACTTCGTTCTTCTGTATTCACTGTCTTCCCAGACACTGTATGCAGCTGCTTCCACTGAAAATCTAGTTTAGTAAGGTCTGAGTAATTGGAGATAAACATTTTTGCCAATGGAATTATGTCAGGTTTTATACGATTCAAGCAAGACTTTATACTTAAATAAAACATTGACTTTAAAATGTTGTAATTATCAGGAAGACGCGATCGCAATTGTTCTATTAGCTCTAACAAGAAATTGATGCATCGTTGCCGAATGTTCTTCTTTTCGTCATCGTTGATCCTTGCTTTGGTCAATTCTGTTTCAGCCATGTAACCTAAATATGGATTGCCGTATAACTTACCTCTGATGTTTGTATTTTCATCAATATTTGTTCCAGGAATGAGAATCTTTGAAGCAAGAGTGTATCAAATGTTGCAAGTCATTCAATAACTTGACAGGATCGCATTTCTCACCTCAAACAGTTTATTTGTTCTGCTAACTTCATCAAGAATTGGTCTCAAAAAAGATAAATAAATATAGTTTCGTTCATCACAAAACATTGGGAACAAATGTTCAGAATTGTAGCAACGTTCTTGAGATTTTGTGACTTCGAAATGGGTCTTCAATTCAATCCACTGATCGTGGATTCCAGAAACTGCTTTGGCGATTGATAACCATCTAGTTTGGCTACACATGATTAATTTCAGAGGCAATTTATCATCATTCAGAGTTGCGTAAATTTCATTGTTTTGGTCCGCCGAAGAGAAGAATGCGCGAACCAATAGTAAGATTATTTGATGCGGAACTCCAAATGTCGAGGAAGTGCTTGGGCAACTGAACTTGCAACAGCAAGTTGGATAGAATGGCATCCGCACTTAATGAGAATTAAGTTAGGTATTTCTGTTTTCAGTTGAGCATGCACACCAGTGTGTTTTCCAGTCATCACTGATGCGTTGTCGGTGCCAATGCCAACGAGATTTGCCAACTTCAAACCATTTTCTTTCAGACTTGATTTCACCGCATTGCAAATAGCCTCAGCATTGCATGCGTCCAATCGAATTAAATCCAACAGACTTACCACAATATCGTTTCTCGATTTTGAGATATATCTAATAATCAACCCTAGCAATTAATTAGTAGAAACATCATTGCTTTCTTCAACCATCACCAATATCTTCGACTAAATCTTGTTTAAAATATGGAGCCAGAAAATTTTAAATTACAGCTGTGCACTTGGTACGGTGGAGTTTCAAGTCGTTGCAACTTTTACTATCAGAGAAGAGGGATTTGCAAACATTGCCTAAATGATCTGACAGGGAAATGGCACCATGGCAAGCAAGGAAAATAGCAAGTTTACACTCAGCTCTTTTGGTGTCATTATTTTCCACTTTAACGAAAGAAAGTAGAGTAGATCGCTGATCACTGAAAGGTTTCATGGCTGTCTCTTGTTTCGCAGTAGAAATATGTCTATCTGTGTCATATACTTTCGCAGAAACTAGACATTTACAATACTTACAACGACATTTTGCGCTGTCGCCTTCAATTCGCTGCAAGCAATCTTTATATTTAGGATTATTCAGCCACTCGCTTCTGAACTTTTGGGTGTACTTCTTCTTTCCCATGGTGGTTTACTTTCGTTCGAACACATGAAAAGATTATTTGGCTGATATATTGCCAAAACTGAATGCTCTGAACGAATTTTTTCAATAAATCCAGCGTAATTACCACACTCAATGTTACTGCCACTGTTCTCATGCCAAGCTGCTCCCGAACTGAACAGAATAAGTTACCCTCTCTCTCCGTCTGTCAGATCAAACCGTTGGACGTCGATTGAACGAGTCCCGAACGAGCAATGAACTCGATTCGAACCAGATAATGCTATGAAACTTTTGTAATTTTGAGTAGATACCATGCATGGAGACAAAAATTGTGTATAAAATGCTCAAAACAAGCTAGATATTTTACTTTTAAAGAGATTTGCTTATACATACTCGATACGTATCTTCAACACTAAATTTTATGAATAGGATCAAAACGGGCTATAAACGAGTTAAGCTAGTAAAATAAGGGGCTAAAAAACGCGCTAGGGCTAAATGCAAATTTTCGAGGGCTAAAAGAGATTAAAAAGGGCTAAATTTAGCCCGTTTCGATATAAAAAACGCCAAACGTCTTCCGAAATATACAAATTTAAAAATTATTAATATTTTTTTTTACCGAATTTCTTTTGTTTTGTGCGCATATGGCCTTGCAGTGGCCGAGTGTACAGAGCGCTTGCGTTCTGTGCTGCCTGCACGGGTTCGAGTCCTGTACGCGGCAGTTGGCAAGAAAAGCGCTGACGCGGCAAATCAGGGTCCTGCGTGCAGTATGGTCACTGTCCTCAGGGAATGTCACCTGGGCACTAAACGAGAGCAAATAAGGCGTTAAAGCTAGGGCGGTACTTGGGCCTGGGGAACCCCTATCATGTACACTCCCTGAAAAGTATCATGTCAATGATCTCAGCCACTCTCTACTAAAAACAGAAAAAGGCTCGGTATATACCATATACCTTTTGTTATTACATTAGGAATCTCATTGAACACATTAGTTTTGATGGGTTTGTGTCTGTGACGCTCAAAGGGATGCTCAATGACCGTATTTGTGACACTAATGGCCGTATTTGTGACACTAATGACCGTATTTGTGATACTAGTGACCGTATCTGTGATACTAGCGACCGTATCTGTGATACTAATGACTGTATCTGTTATATCAATGACTGTATCTGTGATACTAATGACCATATCTCTGATACTAGTGACCGTATTTGTGATACTATTGAAGGTATCTAAAATATTAGTGACGGTATCTGTGATACTGATGTCCGTATCTCCGATCCTAATGATCGTATTTGTGATTCTAATGTCCTTTTCTGTGATATTAGTGACCGTATCTGTGATACTAGTGACCGTATCTGTGATACTAATGACCGTATCTGTGATACTAACGACTGTATCTGTGATACTAGTGATCGTATCTGTGATACTAGTGACCGTATCTGTGATACTAATGTCTGTAACAGTGATACTAATGTCCGTATCCGTGGTACTAATGACCGTATCTGTGATACTAACGACTGTATCTGTGATACTAATGACCGTATCTTCAAAATTAATGACCTTATCTGTGATACTAATAACTGTAACTGTGATACTAGCGACCGTATCTGTGATACTAATGATCGTATCTGTGATACTAGTGATCGTATCTGTTATACTGATGACCGTATTTGTGATACTAATGCCCGCATCTGTGATTCTAATGACCGTATCTGTGATACTAATGAGTGTATCCGTGAAAATAATGACCGTATCTGAGATTCTAGTGACCGTATCTGTAAACTAATGACGGCATCATCTGTGATTCTAATAACTGTAACTGTGATACTATTGACCGTATCTGTGATACTAGTGAACTTATCTGTGATTCTAGTGACCGTATCTGTGATACTTATGACCGTATCTGTGATGCTAGTGACCGTATCTGTGATACTAATGACGGTATTTGTGATACTAATAACCGTATTTGTTTTCTAATAGCAGTATTTTTCATTAATGATTGTATCTGTGATACTAACAACCGTCTATATGATTCTAATGACCGTATCTGGGATACTTATGATATTGTCTATGATAATAGTGACTGTATCTGTGATACTAGTGACTGTATTTATGATTCTAATGTCCGTATCTGTGATATTAGTGACCGTATCTGTGATACTAGTGGCTCTATCTGTAATACTAGTGACCGTATCTGTGATACAAATGACCGTATCTGTGATACTGATATCTGCATCTGTAATCCTAATGACCGTCTCTGTGATACTAATGACCGTATTTGTGTTACTAATGACTGTATCCATGATTCTAATGACTGAATCTGTGATACTAATGACCGTATATGTAATACTAGTGACCGTATCTGTGATACTAGTGACTGTATCCGTGATAATAGTGACTGTATCTGTGATTCTAATGACTGAATCTATGATACTAATGACCGTATATGTAATACTAGTGACCGTATCTGTGATCCTAATCATCGTATCTGTGATACTAATGTCCGCATTTGTGATCCTAATCACCGTATCTGTGATACATATAACAGTATCTGTGACACTAATGGCCGTATCTGTGATCCCAATGATCGTATTTGTGTGCCAATGACTGTATTTTTGATACTAGTGACCGTATCTATGATACTAATGACTGCATCTGTGACAGCAATGACTGTACCTGTGATACATATGACCATATCTGTGATACTGGTGATCGTATCTGTGATACTAGTGACCGTATCTGTGATACTGATGACCGTCTGTGATCCTAATCACCTTATCTGTGATACTAATGTCCGTATTTGTGATGTTAGTAACCATGTCTGTGATACTAGTGACTGTATCTGTGATACTAGTGACCGTATCTGTGATACTGATGACCGTATCTGTGATCCTAATCATCGTATCTGTGATACTCATGTCCGCATTTGTGATCCTAATCACCGTATCTGTGATACATATAACAGTATCTGTGACACTAATGGCCGTATCTGTGATCCCAATGACCGTATTTGTGTGCCAATGACTGTATTTTTGATACTAGTGACCGTACCTATGATACTAATGACTGCATCTGTGACAGCAATGACTGTACCTGTGATACATATGACCATATCTGTGATACTGGTGATCGTATCTGTGATACTAGTGACCGTATCTGTGATACTGATGACCGTCTGTGATCCTAATCACCTTATCTGTGATACTAATGTCCGTATTTGTGATGTTAATAACCATGTCTGTGATACTAGCGACCGTATCTGTGACAATAATGACCGTATCTGTGTACCTATGAAGGTATCTGTGATACTAGTGACCGTATTTTTGATACAAATGACTGCATCTGTGATAGCAATGACTGTCACTGTGATACATGTTTCCGTTTCTGTGATACTAGAGACCGTATCTGTGAAACTAATGACCATATATGTGATAGTAACGATTGTATCTGTGGTACTAGTGACCGTATCTGTGATTCTAATGACAGTACCTGCGTTAATAGTAACCCAAGTTGTGACACTTATATGTGTATCTGTGATACTAATGACCGTATCTGTGATACTTGTTACCCAGTATGTGACTTTTAGGTCCGTATCTCTGATACTCAGGACCGTATCTGTTATACTACATTAGTAAGCCTAGATATGACACTTGTGTCCGTTACATATGTGTCCGACCATTCCTGAAATATTAATGAACGTGTCTGTGATAATAATGACTGCATCTGTGACGCTAAAGACGTTATCATTGACCTTATCTGTGTTACTAATAAGTTATCTGTGATACGATTGACCACATCTGTGGTACTAATAATCAGATCTGTGATTCTGATGACAGTATCTGTGGTACTAATGGCCGTATCTGTGATACGAGTTTCCCCAGTGCATAAGTACTAGAATGTTTTAGTAGCGGGAACTGTTAGGATAGATATGTATATATTTGTTTGTCCTACCTTGAAACTTGCTCGTTGCCTCTTCCATTGGTTTTCAGACGCTCAGCATTCACCCAAGGAACGTTGCTCCGATTGCGGCCGCTGAACACTCGAAAGAAATACAGATTCAGTTTCCACATTTTGGCCGCAGTTTTCTCCGGGAACACACGAAGACGGCATGACCTCCTCTCCCAGCGCCACCGCCACGGCGACCTGCTGCCATCACCTGACCGCCGCGGCGGTGAGGCCAAAAGTTGGGGCAGCGGGAGGGCGTTTACTTCCGGCGATGTTTGGAGTCCAACTTGCATCAACTTCACCCTATCACACAGGGTGTCCACACAACTGTGTCCACTCACGCATGTGTGTATATAGGATACCAATGCAAGCGTGAGAAGCAGATCAGAAATATTCCGTTAAATGACTGCGGTATCATATATACTGTACATACAGTACATCGGTCAGTGGGTACATTTGTGTGGACACCCTGTAGAACATAGAAGGTTTACTAGGCGGACTCGGTCGATAGTTGCTCATTTTTACTATTTAACTTTTTCTCACCTCGTACAATTTTCATCATATTTAACTGTCAAAGTTTGAACAACAGACTTCTGAGGCTTCTGATACTATCTCGCGTATCGTTGATACCGTTCATTTCGTAGCATGAATACGAAGCATTTTGAAACATGACCTCAAATACTTTCCTTTAAATTAAAGTTCTCATGTATTCTGAGTTGTATCATCAAAATGACAATGTCCTTCGTGTCAAATGTAAAAGTGAGGTAAATTTTGGAGAATATCTTTACTGAGAAGCAGGCAGCTGCATATCTTTGAAAGTTTGAAGAAAACGAGGGCTTATTAGCGTTCCAATATATTTAGCAAAAGAACAAACACACAGTAAATGGGTCAACACACAGTAAATGGGTCAACATACAGTAAATGGGTCAACACACAGTAAATGGGTCAACACACAGAGTAAATGCATCAACAACAAAGTAAAGAATCACCCACACAGTAAACAAATCAACACGCAGAGTAAATGAGGCAGCGCACACCAGCCGACCGTAAGATGCACAGCAAAAGAACAAAATCAAATGCGACTTAGAGCAAGTCTGACGCGAACACTTTGTGTCTCTAACGGGTAGGTGCTGGTGACATACAGCAAGACACTTCATTACTGACTGGTAAGCATTAGTCAAATCTAGCAAAACCTCCTATGACTAACTGATGTAATGGTCCTTGATGAAATATAGCAAGGAAGCCTTCTACTGACAATCGCCACTAAACACAACAATCAGCCACTAGTGAATAGAAGCACAACAAAACTAGCAAGACCCCGTACACTAGTTGCCAGAACACCAACATTGGGCACTAGCAGCACACTAGTGAGGCACATGGGCGGCAGGCACAACACACGCACATGGCGGCGCCGCATCTATGTGCACATGTGCAACACCAACACATGAGGTGCACTCCGCACTTTTTATAAAACAAAACAAGCGAAAAATAAATCTTTGAGAACCCATCAATACTCTCAAATGCACACCTCGTGTAGGCGTGTAGCAACAGGCATGTGTACGCGTGCAGTCAATACGCGCACACATGACAGCATGTGATAGTGAAGCATATTAGTTCTTCCTTTGTTGACCGTGACATTTTGTCGGTATCAAAGCAGGGCAAATTTTGTTGGACTTGTATACGACCTATTTATTATTATAACAATTTGATTATTTGATGGGCATCTCGCAGACAATATTCAGTGCAAGGCTAATTATTTGTAAACTTCAACAAGAGCAAAATGACTTCTTGCACGCGTCAAAGTTCTCTCCAGCTTCTCCCACCGATTTGACTCCAGCGAAAAAGACTCCAACGTATTCAAGACTGCCTCATGTTTACCCATCCCTCCTACCACAGTAGGTCTCCCATCTAACAACATCATCTGATGGCCATGTCGTCCAGTCAAGAGGGGTTGTCCCGCCCACACTTCCCCAGTCTCCGTGTTGAACATCTCGACATCGGAACGCGTCCGCCACCCTCCCGTTATCATTATGTTCGAGCCGTACCAGAGGCATGCATGATAGTGTCGACTTCGTGCAATGTTAGCAACTTGCCGCCATTCAGTTCCGTCCATCGACCTTTCGTTCACCCAAATTTCATCCCAGTTACCGCCAGCACCCACGATGTACGCGTGGGTGCCGTTTGTGACGGAGCAATGAGAGCTGCGTGCATCAAAAGGCAAATTCAGAGTTGAAAAACTCTGTGTCTCGCCATCAAACACGACGAGGTGGCGTCTATAGATGAACCAGACGCTGGACTGACCTATTGAAACTGCGGTATGTTTGTACATAGCCATCGGAGCTGCAGGCATGGCCTCCCACCCACCGCCCGGGGAGCTGTGGCTGATCTTGTGACAGTCATCAGTTGGCGTACGTCTCGTCTCCCCCCCGCACACCACCACGTGTTGTCCTGACGTCGCCGCCGCAGTCCACACAAGAGGCACCGGCAGCTCAGGGAAGGACTCGAGGTTCACCTGCTCCACAGTCCGCAGTCTGACACTGGCCCCGTAGCCTCCAAGGATCACGGCTCTGCCTGCACACAATACAAACACCTCATACAATTCACTCACACAAGCGTTGCCTCAACAAATCCATACTCATGAATGACTTGAGACTACAACAATTGGCAGTTTTAAATACGACCAATTGACGGCCAGAATAAGTTCACAAATTAATCCTATATTATTTTTTTGAAATTGTGCAATACATTTTACCAGCGATGAGACTCTTTGGACTCAAATTTCTTTGCTTCTTTATTTTTTTTTGCTTATAAGCTGAATTGATTCCCGCGTTTTTTTATATCCTTAAATAGGGAAAATTTCCGCCAAAAGTAAATTAGTCGAAGTTTTCATTTGTGACACAGATTCTAAATCTGCCATAATGCTCGCGCCCTCAAATTTAGGGCAAAATTTTATGCAAGTTTCGCCTTGAATGTTAATTATAAATTGGTGGTGTGCAGAGATGCAAAACATTTTTGTATATCCATTCGTCGTGGGCCGCTGTTATGCGCAGCTATTTTACACCGTTGTAATTAGATCATTTTGTTAACTCAATAGACTAACATGATCTAATTCAATAGACTAACAATAGACTAACTTATATATCCATCCCAATAGTACCCGCGTTAGAAATATTCTTGTACTTGTGCACTGGTGAAGCCCGTATCACAGATACGGCCATTGCGCATCCTTTAAGAGCGTGAAAGAGAGACGGACCAGCCAATGTGATGCGTTCAATGAGGTTCCCATTGTAATAACATTGGGGAAATTACGCACAAAAATATCAAAAAATTAATTTATTTCTATGTAAGGAGACACTAGGCGTTTTACTTTATGAGTATGATAATTAGATTCTTTTGATAATTCAGCAGACGAACATAATGATATTTCCCAAGTTAAGGACTTATGTTACGAAATAAGTGGTGTATATGTTGCAAAATGGAGGTAATGAAACTCTGTTCATCTTCAATTCGTATCACAGATACAAGTAATTTCGTAAAGCAGATTCCAGCTTGTATCAAAGATACCAGTAATTTAGGGCTACAAACATACTTCACAAGTATGTCACATCGTGTTTGACTCCCGTCACTTCCTATCACTGATACCCGTTGGCTTGTCTTTCTAACCTAATTATACCTGTTGTGTATATATTTATATACTAGCGTACACGGTCATCAAAAATGAAGGGATTCTATATATTCCTAATTATTTTCGTGCAGATGTGAATGAAAAACAAAGATTCCATCCTAACAGTACCCGTGATAAAATTATATGTACTTGTGCACTGCTGTAACTCGTATCACAGATGCGGTCATTAAAGCATCCTTGTGAGCGTCTCAGGGAGACGGAAGAAGCGGACACCAAACAAATGAACTCACCAAAGGTATTATTAGGTAAAATTTATTTATATATTATTTGTTTGATGTTAGATTCTTAAGACTGTCACAAGATCATTCTTAAGAAACATAGGATGTGTATTTATTTGTTGGGTATTCGTTACGACTTCGTCTGAGTTTCCGGTATCATGGATACCGGATTCCTCAGTGTAACATTAAAAGATGTCTTTGACATGCGTTGATAAGTTTGACATATTATCAGGATAGGTTAGATTAGGATAGGATAAGTTAGAATATGTTACATCAGGTTAGCATAGGTTAGGTTGTGTATACGGAATTTATTCACGGGTTCCCCTAGCTTAGAGATTACATTGTCTGTGGAATTTCAACGGGTCCTGCTACGACCTAATAATACCCTTGGTTTATTTGTTCGGAGTCCGCTTCTTCCTTTTCTCTTTCACGCTTGTAAGGATAGTTATCAGGAATGTCTCTGTGAAAAGAGTTTCACCAGTGCGCTAGTGCAAGAATGTTATTCCACGGGTACTGGTAGCATGGTTATATTTGTTTGTTATCCACATCTGGATGATTTTTTAGAAAAGTGTCGAATCCCGTCATTTTTGACGCTCCCTGCACACTAGTACTATAATAAGAGCCGCGTCAGTCCGTCCGTCCGCCCGTTTGTCCGTCTGTCCGTCCGAGCGTAATTGGCCTTCAATGACCTCGAACATCCGTTTTATGATCGACATTCGCGCATATTGCCTGAACTCCATGCTGATGTTGTCGCGTGGAGTGTGAGGAATTAGAGCGAACAAGCACGTATTTATAATGCCTATTTAGCAACGTTTGTCACGAACGAATGTTAGCTCTAACTTGAAAACATCGCAGCTATTTTCTATGGTGCTGGTACAAAAGTATTTAAATTAGCACAAGTGCCCAGTGCAAATTATTACAGTGTGTTGAAATAAGACTGTTGCTGATATTTTCCCTTCGTAGAATATTACAAACAGTTGTAAAATATTCTCAATGTTCACAATGAAGCGCCAAGAAACGCACGATTTGTTGATCAGTGAACCTTGAATATAGCCAGTATTTGATAACATCATTTGGCTCCATGACCGCTCCGTCAATGTTGGTCACTGCCTGTGAGCGCTGGCTGCTGAAGTCCTTCATGCCACCGCTTGATGGGTTCAGCTAAATTCGACTGATGTACACAGCGTTGTTTATAACACGTTAACGAGTCGGTTGGGTCAGGGAAAAACATGCATTTTGAAGTGTGTTTCATCTTCTTCAAACCTACCCCCCCAATTCGATACTTCTACAGGCCCTCTCCTAAAATTTTCGCTCAGTCGTGCCTGTAACGGAGAAGAAGGAGGCTGTTTACTCACCAGGCTTGGTGGACACGCAGATGTAGCCCCGCTGGCTGTGCTGCTCAGGGTAACACTTTTCTTCCAAGTTGCAGTTGTCGTCATATCCGCACCCGACCTTCCTAGCACAAGACGTGCCGTTTGAAGCATGTCGCTCCTGCGATGTCATGTTTTCGAAGAACTCCTGCATGACCGTTCCATTCACAGAACACCCCAACCCGTCAAACCATTCTTCTTGGAACATTCTCTGTATTTTTTCGAGCCTGTATTGGATAGGGACGGGCCTCTGGAGGGTCTGGTCTAGATCAGGCAGGGGGACGGTCCCCACGGTGAGGATGCGGGTTGGGGGAAGCCCCAGCGAGTTGAGCACGTCCGGAGCCTGTTCAGAGTCACAGTGCATGACATTTCTGTTGAAGTTGTCCACAAAATCATCAAATGAGGGGTTTTTGCGCAAATTTTGGGTGAAAGACGAGGAGACGCAGAGATGTCGCTTGTTTTTTTCCGAAGGGCTGGTAGCTTTCTTTGCAAATAATTTCATTATCAGGAGCCGTGAGCCAAAGTGTGTCGTATCTTGGTAATGTGTGCCGAAAGCTTCGATGAAATCCGAAAAAGTTTTTCGACTTGTTTCTGCACCTGGGTTATCCGCTGCCAAGCTCAACTTTCTTAGAGCCCTGTGGAAGTTGGGCGTGAAGGTGGGCCTGGTGTTGAGGTTAACTGACACGGTGTGTGTTTGACATCGCGCCTCTGCCAGGACTACTTCTCCCCCACGCTGGAAGAATTGAACAAGTTTATTTTCTTCATCATCCGCACTGGAAGCAAACTCACTGGACGAGGTGGCGCACAGACGTCGACTTCCTACCATGGCGTCATCTTCTGATTTGAAGGATACTGATTCACTAACTGCAGCCTCATATTCATAATAGTTGTAAACAGAGCGCATGGAAAGGGAGGACAGGTGAGGACAACGGAAGTCCTGAACAGCTTTTCCAATGAAATTGTTCCATTCAAGTGCGTTGGCGCAGTCTGTGGCGGTAGACACAGCTGTGAAGATTTCGTGCTTCAAGCCTGAGTTCGGATTGTGAAGCGTGTCAACATCACGTGGGTCAACTCCTAGCATTGCCAAGCTTACTATCGAAGCGTTGACGGTTAAGAAGCGCGGCGCGTAGCTATACCCGCAGACCGGATAGCGTTCGACCACGTGATCAGAGGTGCTGGTGCTCTGACCCCCCACAGGAGGAGTCAGGCAGCTGCCCACCGCCAGCGCCGACATCAGGAGACGCATCAGGTCGTTGGCTGGCATCATGTCCTCCACCTGTAAAGAAATATGCGTAGAGTTATTTACGACGGCTCGAGTTTACCGCTCATCAAAGCTATTAAGCTCTAAAGAAGTATACCAAACCGACATATACAAGCGCTACGAGACTTGACGGTTTAATGCGAGACAATGCTAATGAATGCACCAACCTGATTTGCCCGAGGTAAGGTCGACACCTCTGATGGAGAATGTTTGATTCCTTCAAGCTTCAATAACACAACTCTGTCAAGTGCGGTCTCCAACTCTGCTCAGGTAAGAAGATTACGAGTTAAGCGCTGCCCATCTTCAGCATTCAGAACAAACGCACCATTTACGCAAACAGAATACTTAAATAGCCGTATAGTAATGGATCACACTTCCATGTAATCAACACAGATTATTGCAGCATTGATGACAGCTGCATCACATATTCCATGCACGTTTTATCACTCGAGATCTAAGCCACACCACACACCTACACGATGCAACCCCACAACTCCACCACAACACCACACACCACATCGCGGCACCGCTGCACAACTAACACAACAACCACACAACTCCACCATAACACCACACACCACATCGCAGCACCGCTGCACAACTAACACAACAACCACACGACTCCACCATAAAACCACACACCAAATCGAGGCACCGCTGCACAACTAACACAACAACCACTCAACTCCACCATAACACCACACACCACATCGCGGCGCCGCTGCACAACTAACACAACAACCACACAACTCCACCACAATACCACACACCACATCGCGGCACCGCTGCACAACTAACGCAACAACCACACAACTCCACCATAACACCACACACCACATCGCGGCACCGCTGCACAACTAACACAACAACCACACAACTCCACCACAATACCACACACCACATCGCGGCACCGCTGCACAACTAACACAACAACCACACAACTCCACCACAACACCACACACCACATCGCGGCGCCGCTGCACAACTAACACAACAACCACACAACTCCACCACAACACCACACACCACATCGCTGCACCGCTGCACAACTAACACAATAACCACACAATTCCACCACAACACCACATGGCCATATAATGACACCACCACATAACCGCACCACCACTTCTCCTCCCAACCACACCACCAAACCATGACAAGAAGGAACAACCACACAACCACTGCACCAATCGGCGGGGACACTCAGTCACCACCACGCCATTACAACTACATAAGTACACATATCACTGTACCACCTCAAGAAAGAAGACAAAGACGTATATCTCTAAAAAAAGTTGATATATGAAATGCATTACGACACATTGGGCTTTATAAATTTCTGACTATAACGGTCCTTAATTGATAAGCATTCCAACTGGGCGTACAACCCCCGTGTCACGGGTTGGTTATGTTATTGAGAGAAACAAAGGAAACACACTCTCTTGGATCACTTATCCACCGTAAGTTCACAGAAGGCTTATAAATACTACTAGGGATCGATAGCCTCGGAAGTCCTTCCCTGTCAACTGAAGCGAAGGAGAAAAGACACCAAGCGCCCTACCGACACCGACTGAAACTCTCTTGGAAATGATTTGCAAGGAGTGAGAGGAAATTAGCCTAAAGTAACGCACGAAAACAACACAGCACAACACCACAGGAAACTTGCGAGCGACATACGCACGGGATGAATTTCAGAGCTCGTTCATCGTACGGATAGTGAGATCATTTGTTCATGGATCTTAATCTTTGGTTGCAATTCTTCATGTGTCTTTGATTTATTTTGTAATTTTTAACTTTGGTATAAAGACAAGAACTTATTATCGATCCTGATATCAAACTACCGTGCGATCGATTATATGTTCTTTGTATTTTACAGAACTGATGACGGATCTTGTCGTAACAACCTTAAAGATTTTTGAATAAAATTTCGAATTATTTTTTCTACTTACGCAATTAAGGATTTAGGAGAAGTGAACATCTGTTCAGATTTGTACACACGACAATCTCCATTATCTTCTGCTCTCACAAGGACGCTCAATGCCCGTATCTGTGACACGAGTTTCACCAGGGCACAAGTGCCAGAATGTATTGATCGCGGGAACCATTTGGGTGCATACATTTGTTGGTCATCCACATCTTGGAACTTTGTTGAGAGAAGAATTGCAAACGCCCTTCATTTTTCAGTCATTCATGTATATGAGGATAAATTTTGCTTAGCAGCTTTCTATGGCAAATTTAAATGTCAACTGTGTGTAAAGATAATAAAAACGTATATGTAGGTTAGAACTAGTGTAACCATTAGGAAATAAAATACACAACACAACACCTGCACAATACCTAACCAACACAACACCTAAAAAACACAGCACCTATCACAACACAACACCTACACAACACTACACCTACACAACACAACACCTACACAACACTACACCTACACAACACAACACCTACACAACACTACACCTACACAACACAACACCTACACAACACTACACCTACACAACACAACACCTACACAACACTACACCTACACAACACAACACCTACACAACACTACACCTACACAACACAACACCTACACAACACCTACACCTACACAACACAACACCTACACAACACTACACCTACACAACACAACACCTACACAACACTACACCTACACAACACAACACCTACACAACACTACACCTACACAACACAACACGTACACAACACAACACCTACACAACATCACCTACACAACACAACACCTACACAACACAACACCTACACAACACCTACACAACACTACACCTACAAAACACAACACGTACACAACACAACACCTACACAACATCACCTACACAACACAACACCTACACAACACAACACCTACACAACACAACACATACACACCACAACACTTGCACAACACAACACCTAAACAACACAACACCTACACAACACAACACCTACACAACACAACACCTACACAACACCTACACAACACAACACCTACACAACAATACCTACACAACACAACCCCAGCACAACACAACACCTACATAACACAACACCTACACAACACAACACCTACACAACACAACACCTACACAACACAACACCTACACAACACAACCCCAGCACAACACAACACCTACACAACACAACACCTACACAACACAACACCTACACAACACAACACCTACACAACACAACACAACACCTACACAGCATAACACCTACACAACACAACCCCAGCACAACACAACACCTACACAACACAAAACCTACACAACACAACACCTACACAACACAACACCTATACAACACAACACCTACAAAACACAACCCCAGCACAACACAACACCTACACAACACAACACCTACACAACACAACACCTACACAACACAACACCTACACAATACAACACCTACACAACACAACACCTACACAACACAACACCTACACAACACAACACCTACACAACACAACACCTACACAACACAACACCTACACAACACAACACCTACACAACACAACACCTACACAACACAACACCTACACAACACAACACCTACACAACACAACACCTACACAACACAACACCTACACAACACAACACCTACACAACACAACACCTACACAACACAACACCTACACAACACAACACCTACACAACACAACACCTACACAACACAACACCTACACAACACAACACCTACACAATACAACACCTACACAACACAACACCTACACAACACAACACCTACACAACACAACCCCAGCACAACACACAACAGAGCCACACCCCCAAAGCTGGGGTCGCCAGGGAAGGAGTCAGAACTTATCTTATCTTTTCTTATCTTAACTCGTTATCAGCTCGCTTCTTCTACAGCGCTGCAGCCCCAGCCGTGTTTGTGTGGTGTTGTGGTGGTTGTGTGGTGTTGTGGTGGTTGTGTGGTGTTGTGGTGGTTGTGTTGTGTTGTGGTGGTTGTGTGGTGTTGTGGTGGTTGTGTGGTGTTGTGGTGGTTGTGTGGTGTTGTGGTGGTTGTGTGGTGTTGTGGTGGTTGTGTGGTGTTGTGGTGGTTGTGTGGTGTTGTGGTGGTTGTGTGGTGTTGTGGTGGTTGTGTGGTGTTGTGGTGGTTGTGTGGTGTTGTGGTGGTTGTGTAGTGTTGTGGTGGTTGTGTGGTGGTTGTTTGGTGATGTGGTTGTGTGGTGTGGTGCACAACCAGCACGAAGGCCAGCAAATTACGGACTCGTTCACCAGTCGCATCTAGGCACAATGCCCATTCAGATCAGGGTTGCTAGCTTCCTGCTTCCTCCACCCAACCCCGGCACAGCAACCACACCACCGTCAAACAACCATGAAATAATCACCACACAACCATCAAACAGCCACCACTACCACAACACCACAACTACAAAAACACCACACAACCCCAACACAACCACAACACAACCACCACACAACCACCACACCACCACTACAAAAACACCACACAACCCCAACACAACCACAACACAACCACCACACAACCACCACACCAACACTACAAAAACACCACACAACCCCAACACAATCACAACACAACCACCACACAACCACCACACCACCACTACAAAAACACCACACAACCAAAACATAACCACAACACAACCAGCACACAACCACCACAATACCACCACACAACCACCACACAACCACCACAAAACCACAACACAACCACTACACAACCATCACACAACCACCACACAACCACTACACAACCACCACACAACCACCACACAACCACCACACAACCACCACACAACCACCACAATACTACCACAATACCACCACACAACCACCAAACAACTACTACACAACCACCACACAACCACCACACAACCACCACACAACCACCACACAACCACCACACAACCACAACACAACCACCACACAACCACCACACAACCACCACACAACCACCACACAACCACCACAAAACCACCAAACAACCACCACACAACCACCACACAACCACCACACAACCACCACACAACCACCACACAACCACCACACAACCACCACACAACCACCACACAACCACCACACAACCACTACACAACCACCACACAACCACCACACAACCACCACACAACCACCACACAACCACCACACAACCACCACACAACCACCACAATACTACCACACAACCACCACACAACCACTACACAACCACCACACAACCAACACACGACCACCACACAACCACCACACAACCACCACACAACCACCACACATCCACCACACAACCACCACAATACCACCACACAACCACCACACAAACACCACACAACCATCACACAACCACCAAACAACCACCACACAACCACCACACAACCACCACACAACCACCACACAACCACCACACAACCACCACACAACCACCACACAACCACAACACAACCACCACACAACCACCACACAACCACCACACAACCACTACACAACCACCACACAACCACCACACAACCACCACACAACCACCACACAACCATCACACAACCACCACACAACCACCACACAACCACCACACAACCACCACACAACCACTACACAACCACCACACAACCACCACACAACCACCACACAACCACCACAATACCACCACAATACCACCACACAACCACCACACAACCACTACACAACAACCACACAACCACCACACAACCACCACACAACCACCACACAACCACCACACAACAACCACATAACCACCACAATACCACCACAATACCACTACACAGCCACCACACAACCACCACACAACCACCACACAACCACAACACAACCACTACACAACCACCACACAACCACCACACAACACAACACAACCATCACACAACCACCACACAACCACCACACAACCACCACACAACCACCACACAACCACCACACAACCACCACACAACCACCACACAACCACCACACAACAGAGGCCGCCGCCGTTCGATCACAAAACGAGATCTGCAGACGCGCGCTGTTGCGCAAGTTATTGCTAATAATTTACCTTTTGCCTCCCAACACTCAAATAGTTATGGGGAAAGTTTTTTAAGATCATTACAGTTTCTACCCTGATACATTACCGAAATTAGCTTAGCATGTTTTTATCTGTATAAGCAGGTGTTTCTTTTCAATAGAAAAAATTATCCTTCAAAAATGTATGTTTCGATGCCGAAAAAATAGCCGAAAAAGCTGAGAAAAATATCAGTTTTGTTCACGCTATTTTATCTTTAAATAGAGTATGTATGAAAAAATTGTTAAATTCAATAAATAAAGTATCGAATATATTGCATGGACCATGAAGCTTACACTGTGGGAATTTCAATGTCATATTGCACGTGTCAAACTTCTGGAATGTCTAAAATCGTAGTTGAACGAGTGCTGTACTATTAATTTCCTTATTTTGTCATTTAGTTCAAATTATTTCCCTACTCGTCAAATTATTTCCCTACTCGTCAAATTATTTCCCTACTCGACAAATTATTTCTCTACTCGTCAAATTATTTCCCTACTCGTCAAATTATTTCCCTACTCGTCAAATTATTTCCCTACTCGTCAAATTATTTCCCTACTCGTCATATTATTTCCCTACAAGTCAAATTATTTCCCTACTCGTCAAATTATTTCCCTACTCGTCAAATTATTTCCCTACTCGTCAAATTATTTCCCTACTCGCCAAATTATTTCCCTACAAGTCAAATTATTTCCCTACTCGTCAAATTATTTCCCTACTCGACAAATTATTTCCCTACAAGTCAAATTATTTCCCTACTCGCCAAATTATTTCCCTACAAGTCAAATTATTTCCCTACTCGTCAAATTATTTCCCTACTCGTCAAATTATTTCCCTACTCGTCAAATTATTTCCCTACTCATCATATTATTTCCCTACTCGTCAAATTATTTCCCTACTCGTCAAATTATTTCCCTACTCGTCAAATTATTTCCCTACTCGTCAAATTATTTCCCTACTCGTCATATTATTTCCCTACTCGTCAAATTATTTCCCTACTCGTCAAATTATTTCCCTACTCGCCAAATTATTTCCCTACAAGTCAAATTATTTCCCTACTCGTCAAATTATTTCCCTACTCGTCAAATTATTTCCCTACTCGTCAAATTATTTCCCTACTCGTCAAATTATTTCCCTACTCGTCAAAATATTTCCCTACTCGTCAAATTATTTCCCTACTCGTCAAATTATTTCCCTACTCGTCAAATTATTTCCCTACTCGTCAAATTATTTCCTTACTCGTCAAATTATTTCCCTACTAGTCAAATTATTTCCCTACTCATCAAATTATTTCCTTACTCGTCAAATTATTTCCCTACTCGTCAAATTATTTCCCTACTCGTCAAATTATTTCCCTACTCATCAAATTATTTCCTTACTCGGTAAATTATTTCCCTACTCGTCAAATTATTTCCCTACTCATCAAATTATTTCCCTACTCGTCAAATTATTTCCCTACTCATCAAATTATTTCCTTACTCGTCAAATCATTTCCCTACTCGTCAAATTATTTCCCTACTAGTCAAATTATTTCCCTACTCATCAAATTATTTCCTTACTCGTCAAATTATTTCCCTACTAGTCAAATTATTTCCCTACTCATCAAATTATTTCCTTACTCGTCAAATTATTTCCCTACTCGTCAAATTATTTCCCTACCCGTCGAATTATTTCCCTACTAGTTACCAATACATCACAAAACGCCCTGTGTCTCCATTAATTTATATTTAAAAATATTTTTTGGGTGGAATTTCTCCTATGTTATTACAGTGGGGATTTGTTTGCTTGGTTGGTATGATAGATACCTCTGTAATGATGTGAAAAACCTGCCATCTGCTATCTTTTTTTAATAAGTCAAAAATATTATGTGAAAATTGTATCTATTTTTAAGAAAATGTAGCTGATCGAGATAGAAAATATACAGCAAATTTTTTTCAAAAACATCTTGGCTTATAATAATTGTAAACACTAATACTCAGTTGCTGTTTGCATGGTAGATGTGCGTGTCCGGGAAACGAACTTCACCAGCGCACAAGTACATGAATGAAAAAGAATATTGTAATAGCGAGTACTGTTAGGATGGATAAATTTGTTTTTTTTTTTGACAGGTCCTGTACACTATATAGTCGAGCATAAAAGAGGCAGCCAATTATGCACTTCCATTAGAGAAGTCTGCTCCCCATTTCCAATCAGAGAAAAATGTGAAGGCATACTCATCACTCGTTAGAATGACCAATATATTGTTGAATAGAAACAGGGATTCCGTTGTAAAACTTATCGCATCAAAAATGACTTCTCACCTGAACTATTTCAGGAAAAGCTGTTCTACAGATGGAGCGAATTTCAAAGCATACAAACCGTAAATATGCCTGTCAACAAGTCTCACTTTGTAGTGACAGTTTCGTATGAGCCCTCAACGCATGTGCTACCTTCACCGCCAGGAAAGTTAAGCCAAGACACACTAAATGGATGGCAGACGAGATGAAAGAACAGAGCGGAGCGTTGAAAGATGGTCCTCCCGAGTGTAGACAACAAATCAGGCAGCACTCTCCGAAACATATATCCAAACATCACGAGGAAATATTCCGGACAACGTCCGTAAAGTAACACAAGACAACTGCTACACAGAACTGTTAGACGCAACACGAAGTAAAATAGCGAGTGAAATGATTAGAGACCTTGCTCAGTATAACTCAGAGTGCACAAGTTCTTTTGAGAACTTCTCGAGAACGGCGTATATTCCTATAACTTCTTCTCAAAAGTTGGTGGGGAAGTTCTCAATGAGGTGTCTTAACTCGTGCCATGTAAGCAAATAAACCTTCACATCACAACGCCTGCACAACGCCACGCCAGCTAAACACAAGACCTACGCAACACAACACCTTCACAACACAACACCTACACAACACAGCACCTACACAACGCAACACATACGCAACACAACACCTACACAACACCTACACAACATGCACAACACCTATACACAGCGCAACACAAGCGAAAAACAGGAAAGAGCCACACCCCTGAAGCTGTGGCCGCCAGGGAGGTAGTCAGATCTTATCTTATCTTTACTTATCTTAACTCACTATCAGCTCGCTTCTTCTACAGCGCTGCAGCCCCAGACGTACACAGTAAAAATTTCCCGTGGAATTTCACTTTAAACTCTCAGGGAACTTCGCTGCCAACATAAACTGTAAGAAAGACGGTACAACCTTAGACCCAAATACCGTAAAATCTATTATAAATACTATATTACCGACGCATAACGGTCAAACCTGCACAGCAAAAGCAGGAGGAAAGCCGCGGCTGCTCTCGTATCACCTTGCAAAAAAGGGCATGGCTAGGGAACGCAAAAAGGTGGCTCGTGGCACCTGACCGCGCCAAACCCCGTCCACCCGGAGACGCTAAGCTGGCTTACAGTGTAAATATTCGTGACCTAAATGTCAAACTTGAGACAGGATCACTGCATTCACGTGTGCTGCACACTTGGTTCATGCATTTTTCATTTTTGTCGCTGCTTCAGCGAAAGGTTAAAGGTTAACATCGGCATCTTTGGGATGCTTTATTTCCAATCAAGCCTGATACATATGATCTTAGCATTGGTTTTTCAAATGTCTTATAACTAAGCCTATATATAGGACACCATGACGGTTCCCCCGTAAAGCCGGTACCCATTTCCGACACCTGGGTTGAGTGGGGTATTGTGCTTGAGCTTTCCCTTATACCCAACGGGGAAAATCTTCGCGCCAGCGCTGGGAACGAACCCGCGACTTCCAGCATACAAGTCCGATCCCTTAACCGCTGTGCCACGGAGAGAAATAGGTTTGCGGCGTATTGCAAACCATTTGATGCCGGAGTAAGTTTCATGCTACATCCGAGTTTATGATAAACTGCGAAAATGCCCGTTTTCCTCATCAACGAAGTCGGTGCAGAGTTTGAAAAAGAATGAACCAATCAATAGTACACGTACTCACGCCTTCCTCTCTGGTCAAACTTTGTCTCCTGTTCTACTGCTGAGTTGCTGAGCGGAAATAGAACCAGTCATTTAGAAACACATTTTACTGATCAAGCTAACTTAGCCACACACAACGAAACGCTCACCAACGCACAAATGACAACAACTCGGAAGTTTTCGCATTTTTAGATATCTATCATCAGCTTCCTAACGAAGGGAGACGGCAGAGATTTTTCGAGTAAATAAGAATAGGCATCAGCTTTGAAAATATGTGGTTATTAACTTCAATCTGGAATATTTCTTATGCAAGTCGTACAAGGGATCATTTACATATAAATCATTATTCTAATTACTTTTAAACAATTGTATTCTATTAATTTGTATCGGAAAAAGTGTACCGATTGACCTGTGACTTCGACTGATTAGTACAAGGAACAATTTCCTAAAATCAGTTGAACACCAGGAAGACCAAAACCATATCGCTAAAAAAGACTTAGTCTATGCATAATTTATTCTGAAACACCAGACAGTACAATGGTGTTAACTTTTCCAACAATTGACTATGATGTAGCGACTAAGTAACCATCACAGAAAGGGCACTGCTTCTAACAGCATTTTGATAATTTATACACATTTAAATTTGATCGATAACATTCGACAAACATTGAAAATAACCTAAAATAAGCGCCTCTCAAGTGAAGATATAACTGGCTGAGCAGTTACGATTAAGCAGCTACGAGGCGTGTGTAGCAGCTGCAGGAATATAGGATAAGTTCCCAGCAGCAATTGCAAACTGCGGGCAATAGATACTGAAGCGCTCGCCCCTCGGTTCACTTGCAACTTGCAAGACTATTGCTGATTGTTCTCGCCTCCTCTTTTTTGTGAGATGGTTTTTGTTCCTTTGCTGCGATCTCTCCGTTGTATAGATCTGCTGTAAATGAACTTAATACATGAAGTATTCCCTTGGATCATTATGACTTTTTCAGATTCAGAGTGTAAAAATAATCTATTCAGTCAGTATTTCAACTACACTAGTAAATGCAGGTACTAGGGCACCTGGTCACGAAAAAATAAAATATCATCCAATCTGTATATTCCTAAAAATGTCGCATTTTTAGGAGATATTTAAAGTTATTGCTCATACGTCTTGTAGTTGTTTCAATGTCTTGGTTATGTGGCAGTTGATGCATAGGTCATTAAAATATGAATTATGCTAGAAATATGATGTATAAAAGCAGCTGTCTCACTCAATGATTCCATATACTTTCATTAGACGCAACAAAAATGATGGAGACTAATTCAGCGAACATAAGATAAGAAACTCAAAATTACGCTGACTTGAAAGGCTTCAGTAGGCCAAGTCGTTCGTATCTTATTTAGATATTTTACCAATTATTGAATGGATTTAATAATACATTTCAGTAACGCACTGTTATTTTCCGTAAAAAATACGATAGAAATAGAAGCTGATACCGTAGTTCAGGCATCATGAAAGCAACCACAGCTTCAGATGTCAACACACATTCTTCTTACAGCATCAGGGTTGGCTGCCAAGTTCTCGCCCTGTTGAACAGACGTTTTCTCCATTAGGTTCTCTGAGAAGTGAGCGCAACTGAATGAGGGCAGACATAACCAAGAGGGTTCTGATAATTTGCCGGCACTCGAGGTCAAGAAGTTGTGGATTATTTTCATAGGTGCAATCCCCAAATACTGTTTGAAGTCCTAGCACACTGATAGCCACACAGTTAAGTCATAAGAGAAGTAGCAGCTCGTTTATTAAATCATCCAGAAATCAACGTCCCTTTAATGAACATTGCTGGAACGCATATAGCATATCTAAATACGCAGCGCCTCCGGCCAAACATTAGCCGGACGCTATATAGTTCATTTGTGCTAAATCATTCAATCTCTAGCAACAATTTTAATTTATGGAAGGTAGCGGACACAACACAGCTTTAGGGTACCAAACACACAGCCGTTTTATCGAGCCGGCATCGAAGAATGAAGGTTTAGGCAGCATTCAGTGAGACTGAAGCTTAACAACAGTAAAGATTTCAACTTTTAAATAATATAACTGGTCATTGACCATTTCAAGAATTATTGGTCAACCAAACGCACTGTGCCCAGCGAACTAAAATGTCCGTGCAGATGAATTAAATGTTACGTACAATTTTGCATGCCCTCGCAGAGGCAATCTGACACGGATAACAGGGCGCGAGGTAATGCCTAGCTAACTTCACGATGACTATGTGACAATGTTTGCGTTGTGGTGAACAAAAGGAAATGAGCTGGGCACGCAGAGTCACCAGCAGCCCCAGGAGGCGCGGCAGGCCACAGCGAGGTCTAAAGTTCTAATTAGGAAAATCCAATTATTAGAGTTGCGGTAAGGATGAGCGATCTTAGTTTATAACCACTGCTTCAAACGCTCATAGTTAAAGGATGTTACTCTAACTTTAAATTTACACTACATGTTTTTATTTTTCCTCAGGTTATTTCTTACGATTACACAGAGCTTTGGCTGTCATTTTAAATGTAGAAAGAGCAAGATTATTTTTTACGTTTATTAGCATTTAACTTATATTCATTTTCAATAAGAATATATATGAATATGCGTGTGTAAGTGTGTGCATGTGTGTGTATGTGTGCGCACGCAAATATGAATGTCTATGTATCTGTGTGCGCATGCATACGTTCGCACATATATATATACACACATGTGCATATATATGTTCCAATTTCTATTTTTTCGCGTAAAAAGCAAAACCTCAAGACACATTACATTTTACCTAAAGCTCTGCGATCAGTCAACACTGAACCAAATTCCAGAAATAAACATTACATTGATTGCACTTGCTTAATGATTTATAAATCGATCTGTCACGGCCCCGAAGGGCATTTCTGTGAATAGAAGAAATTAAAAGTATAAACAGACAAATGAAATAAAGCGCTCGTGCAAAAATTATCTCTATATTTGTATGCCGAACAAGCCATGCATTTCATTTTTGAGTGTAAGTTTGTTTACGCATTTCTAGATGTGCGTGCTGTGTTGCGCGATGTTCTTTATAAATTACTTCGTGACTAACCTTTTCTCAATAGTTGACTGACATTTATGATGGTGTTTAAATCTGCTCCGGAATAGCGTTTTTTTTTCTTTTTTTTTCTTACTTCGATAATTTCAACTAAGAACTTGGGAGTTCCGAAGAATTTTTTAGTAGTATTCGAATTATTTAAAAGTTGTTAGCCATCTCTTGGAATATAAAATATCCAGGAGATGATATTTTTCATTTCTTATTCAACTACCCCTTGACAGAGACTATTAGCACGCCACGTATGGTTTGTCTATAAGTACGCCTCGTATATTCTGTCTATTAATATACCTCGTATGGTCTATCTATTTGTATACCTCTGATAGTTTGTCTCTTAGTACACCTCGTATAGTTTGCCTATTATTATGCCTCGTATGGCTTATCGATTTGTACACCTCGGATGGTTTGTCAATTAGTACGCCTCATATGGAACTTTTGTTTTAGGACGTCTTATATTAAGAAATTTTTAAAAGCCAATATGTTGGCATGTATCTCATGTGGCAACTTGGAAATAAACGTTTTTTCTTTTTTCTTTTTCTTTCAAAAGTCAGACACTGAACTAGCGCACCTGACGCACCTAAGCGTCGCAAAAGATGGCCCACAGACGGGCCGGACGAGGTACGGTTGACATCACGGCCAAGGCAATCGGTAAGAACTATTAGATAGACCCGACAGCTCAGAATTGCTGCACGCAGAAATGGAGAAATAATGGAATTTCTCCGAATGAAGCGAGTTGGGGGGCTATGTAGTAAAGCGCCAGCATTGCAAACAAAGGAAATGTCATTGAGCACACGAGCCCATCACCACCAGACCATCATCTCAGTCAAAGCAAATGGTGCTAGGAAGTAGCAGACGTTTCGGTTCTCGTGTAGCGATGTCAGAGATTATAGAAGTAGATATTGGTCAAAAAGAGTTAAATTATATTCACGTTAAGGGTTAGTAACTTCAGAGCCTCCGAAGAAATACAGTTTTCACTACTACAAGTTTTAGGATCTTCGGCTCTGGTTAAGCAATTCAATTGGCAAAGGCCGCAAGGACCAATCTCTTGTAAAGTTCAAGTTCAAGAAAGAGAAAGTAAAATAAGAAACGGAAATGAAGGGAATAAGAAGTAGGAAGTCAAGAACCACGAGAAGCCGGTCTACACCTTATTCACTTCAAATTAATCTAAGTCAAGTTCAATTAAATCCAAGTCAAGTTCAGATTAATCCAAGTCAAATTCAATTTAATCCAAGTAAAGTTCAAATTAATCCGAGTCAAGTTCAAATTAATACAACCCTCAGTTGAGTTTAGAAATGACATAATAATTTGTTAATGAGTTTTTTGTGTTAAATATGTATCTATTGGATGTTATAAGCAAGACTGGTTTCGAGGATTTATTTACACTCACAGATATTTATATACGTAAAATTTCACTTTATCACATCTATGATATCATATACATGCAAATACAAAAGGTTACCATTGAACGATATGTAGATTTAATCCTTAAAAGAAATATACAAGTGCGATTCACTGAGTACTAATGTACGATTCCGTTTAATTACAATTTATATTTGTACATTACTACCCAGATACATTCCTGCATTATCAATAAAAATTATGTCATGAATTATTCTAATTCCGTGTTAGTCAATGTGAAGAAATGTAGGATCCACTTACAATACACAATAATAACACAAGAAACAATGTTTCTAATTCACTACTAATTTTATTTGTGTGTGTTCATAATTCAATATATAATACTTTCAAGACCTAAATATTCATAAAATGGTTATTATAAAAGTTATTGAAGCCTTAAAAGTATTATATATTGAATTGTCAACACACACAAATTAAATAAGTAGTGAATTGGAAACATTGTTTCTTGTATTACTATTATTGTGTATTGTAAGTGGATCCTACATTTCTTCACATTGACTAACCTGGAATTAGAATGGATGGCAACATTTATATTGCTAATGCAGGAATGTATCTGAGTAGTAATGTGCAAATATCAATTGTAATTAAACGGAATCGTACATTAGTACTCAGTGAATCGCATTTGTATATTTCTTTTAAAGATTAAATCTACATATCGTTAAATGATAACCTTTTGTATATGCATGTATATGATTTAATAGATGTGATAAAGTAGAATTTCACGTATATAAATATCTATGACGGTAAATAAATCCTCGAAACCAGTCTTGCTTATAATATCCAATACCTACATATTCAACACAAAAAACTCAAATCAACAAATTATTATGTCATTTTTTTAACTCAACTGAGGGTTGGATTAATTTGAACTTGACTTGGATTAATTGGAACTTGACTTGGATTAAATTGAACTTGACTTAGATTAAATTGAACTTGACTTGGATTAATTGGAACTTGACTTGGATTAAATTGAACTTGACTTAGATTAAATTGAACTTGACTTGGATTAAATTGAACATGACTTGGATTAATTTGAACTTGACTCGGATTAATTTGAACTTGACTTGGATTAATTTGAACTTGACTCGGATTAATTTGAACTTGACTTGGATTAAATTGAACTTGACTCGGATTAATTTGAACTTGACTTGGATTAAATTGAACTTGACTCGGATTAATTTGAACTTGACTTGGATTAATTTGAACTTGACTCGCATTAATTTGAACTTGACTTGGATTAAATTGAACTTGACTTGGATTAATTTGAAGTGAAAATGGTGTAGTACACCGCCGCAGCGTCAGCAACGCAACGCTGGTCGAGTACAGGGAGCCGCAAGGACTGCCACCAGTGTTGCCAACTCCGTTGGATAAAAAACCGCCAGGAAATTCTTAAAAAACGCTAGGAACCGCTAGATATTTGTAAAATTCCGCTACAATTCCCGCTAACCCATATTAGACATTTATTAAGAAGAACGAAGATTGTACGCATTGTTTTACGTGAGCATATTATGGGCATATTACAATGAATGATTTATGAGCCTTAAACTCACCGTTTTCATTCGTCAGGTTCAGGTTCCAAATTAGCCCTGAACCCCAGGGTTTGGTCCATTGAAGAACTTGGATGTGCTTCTGAAGTTCTAGTTTTTTGAAGAACACTTCTCGGTATTTGATAAGTAGAACAACATTTTTCATTGCTGATTAACCTAAATTTTGCACTCAAAATAGCTGTCAAAATTTTATATTCCATTCGGTTCCGTGCGTTTGATTTGATGTTGTTCATAGCGCTGAACACACGCTCAACTTCAGCATTTGAATGAGGTGATATTAGAGTTGAGAGAGCAAACTACATAAGTTCTTCAAAAGGGTCAGCACCAGATGCATACAGTGCCACTTCACTCCAAAATGAATCGATGTTCTCATTATTTGTCCAGCTAATGAGATGAATTTTATTGTATTGAATTTCAAATGTAGTAGTTAGTTCTTGTGATAATCCCATCAATTCCATCAACCTGTTGATTGGTTCCTTACTTGGATGCAGAACTTTTCAACAGACAACAATGAAACACTCGTGAGGATTTTCAAATTTCCTGGTAACCTTTGCTTCAACAGCTTATACAAACAGAGGAGAAATTTTTTCAATCTCTCTCTCAACTCTTGCTCTTCCTCCTTGGATATTTTCTTTTGTTCTCTGTTCTTGAATTTTTCTTTCAAACCTGTGTCCCAAAAATGGCCTAGGATCTAGGTACTCTTCTATGTTGTCAGTGAGTGGATCGCGTCTTGTTGTCGAAACTGTCAACTTGCCAGCAATTGAATTCAATAGCAAACATAAATCGTCCAACAATTTCGGTGTATTACAGGTTTTTGACTCGACAAGTTCATTAACTCTTTGAATTTCGTCCAAGATAGGATGAAGAAACAACGGAAGTTCTAGATTCTTTTCGTCATTGTACACGTTTGACAAAATTTCTGGAACGTAGCATTTCTCTTTTGATTTTGTTATTTGGAAATGGAACTTTAGCTCAATTCATTGTGCTAAAATTTGACAAACTGCAGATTTGATCGAGAGCCACCTTGTCTGAGAGTTTACTGGTATTTTAATAGGAGAATTTTCATCATTAATTGTCCCATGCAGTCTTTTGTATGGTATTTATCTTAATGATGACACAGAAAATCACTTGTACGTTTCAGACAAAAGAAATTCCAAACTTCAAGGTAGAAATTCAGATGCTGCATGAGATACAGCAAGTTGCAATGAATGACACACACATCTAAAAGAGAAGGAACTTCTTTTTTCAGCTTCTGATACACGCCATTGTTTACACCAACCATGACACTGGCATAGTCAGTGCCTATTGCTGCAAGTTTGCCAATATCGAGCATTTTACTCTTCAGCTCGCGTTTTAGTGCATCCACAATAGACTGGGCATCACGGGTTTCCAATTCAACAAGATTTAGATAAGTTGAAACAACTTTATTGTATTTTTTACTGATATATATGACAATACCAGGCATTTTAAGAATAGTAATCTCATTTGACTCGTCTAGGAGTAGACTGTACCTCATCAACATCAGCCAGCAGATTATTCTGAAAATGAGGACTTGAAACATTATTGATAATCTCTGAGCATTTTGTTCCGTGCATCCTTAATTGGGCCGTTATCTCACTGTCATCGATTGTGGACTTCAACATGTCTGTCAGATGATCACAATTTACAATGGAGGAATGACAAGCTAAATACAATGCAAGATTGGCTTCCAGTAACGTAGTGCCATTACATTTCTGGACAATAAACAGAGTTATTTCTGTCGCTGGAGCACCACTGTTATTGACACGATTTTTAGTTTTACTGAGGTTATATAAGTCACTATATTTAGCACTTCTATTTGTTTTGCATAGGCAACAGTGCGCTTTTGACGAGTCACCATTAACTTCTTTAATCCAGTCTTTGAAGCCATGGCATTTTAACAACTCAATTCGAAATTTTTGTTTGTACTGCTTAATTTTCGGCATAATTGGTTAAGGTTGTTTTCATTTCCTCCAGATGTATCTGCACGAGTTTTAGTAACGAACGGGTAACACAACGTATCAACCGTACGGCGGCCGGCGTGGTAGCGCGACTAGTGCGGTGCGCAGTGTTGCCAACTCCCAGTTGCCAATTGGGGCTAAAATCGTTCAGAAAAAGGGCTAAAAAGGGGCCAAAATTTTACGATCGGGCTAAAAAAGGGGCCAAATGACAATATCAGGAAATGAACATTTTAAACAATATTTTGATAAAAAATATGACCCATAACCTTACCTTTAATGGGCGGAACCGAAGATTTCCTGAAATTCGTCATCCAATGCAGCAACTAAATTCAATTCTTCGTTAGCATCTTCGCTCTTTCTGGCTTCATACATTTCATTGGTCCCAATTTTCTTAATCACATCCAGGGGAACATCAAAATCATAGCAGCATTTGCTATAACGTTTTAGACCATGACGTATTGTCAGTATACTATTTATTGTTGATACGTTCATCTTGTTTCGAAGTTTGTTTTTAATGATGTTCACTTGGCTGAATTCTCTCTCAACATCAGCATTAGAATGGGGAAGGCACAGAACCATTACAGCAAATTTGCAGAGTTCTTCAAAGGGATTTTCATCTGAGGAATCTCTGTAATTGAGAACTTCGCCGCAGAAATTTACTGTACTTCGTTCTTCTGTATTCACTGTCTTCCAAGACACTGTATGCAGCTGCTTCCACTGAAAATCTAGTTTAGTAAGGTCTGAGCGATTGGAGGTGAACATTTTTGCCAATGGAATTATGTCAGGTTTTATAGGATTCAAGCAAGACTTGATACTTAAATCAGACATTGACTTTAAAATGTTGTAATTATCAGGAAGACGCGATCGCAATTGTTCTATTAGTTCTAACAAGAAATTGATGTATCGTTGCCGAATGTTCTTCTTTTCGTCATCGTTGATCCTTGCTTTGGTCAATTCTGTTTCAGCCATGTAACCTAAATATGGATTGCCGTATAACTTATCTCTGATGTTTGTATTTTCATCAATATTTGTTCCAGGAATGAGAATCTTTGAAGCAAGAGAGTGTATCAAATGTTGCAAGTCATTCAATAACTTGACAGGATCGCATTTCTCACCTCAAACAGTTTATTTGTTCTGCTAACTTCACCAAGAATTGGTCTCAAAAAAGATAAATAAATATAGTTTCGTTCATCACAAAACATTGAGAACAAATGTTCAGAATTGTAGCAACGTTCTTGAGATTTTGTGTCTTCGAAATGGGTCTTCAATTCAATCCACTGATCGTGGATTCCAGAAACTGCTTTGGCGATTGATAACCATCTAGTTTGGCTACACATGATTAATTTCAGAGGCAATTTATCATCATTCAGAGTTGCGTAAATTTCATTGTTTTGGTCCGCCGAAGAGAAGAATGCGCGAACCAATAGTAAGATTCTTTGATGAGGAACTCCACATGTCGAGGAAGTGCTTGGGCAACTGAACTTGCAACAGCAAGTTGGATAGAATGGCATACGCACTTAACGAGAATCAAGTTAGGTATTTCTGTTTTCAGTTGAGCATGCACACCAGTGTGTTTTCCAGTCATCACTGATGCGTTGTCGGTGCCAATGCCAACGAGATTTGCCAACTTCAAACCATTTTCTTTCAGACTTGATTTCACCGCATTGCAAATAGCCTCAGCATTGCATGCATCCAATCGAATTAAATCCAACAGACTTACCACAATATCGTTTCTCGATTTTGAGAAATATCTAATAATCAACCCTAATAATTTATTAGTAGAAACATCATTGCTTTCATCAATTATCAAGCCGAAACCACCATCACCAATATCTTCGACTAAATCTTGTTTAAAATATGGAGCCAGAAAATTTTGTATTACAGCTGTGCACGGTGGAGTTTCAAGTCGTTGCAACTTTTACTATCAGAGAAGAGGGATTTGCAAACATTGCCTAAATGATCTGACAGGGAAATGGCACCATGGCAAGCAAGGAAAAGAGCAAGTTTACACTCAGCTCTTTTGGTGTCATTATTTTCCACTTTAACGAAAGTAAGTAGAGTAGATCGCTGATCACTGAAAGGTTTCATGGCTGTCCTATGTTTCGCAGTAGAAATATGTCTATCTGTGTCATATACTTTCGAAGAAACTAGACATTTGCAATACTTACAACGAAATTTTGCGCTGTCGCCTTCAATGCGCTGCAAGCAATCTTTATATTTAGGTTTATTCAGCCACTCGCTTCTGAACTTTTGGGTGTACTTCTTCTCCTTTTCCATGGTGGTTTACTTTCGTTCGAACACAGATGAAAAGATTATTTTGCTGATATATTGCCATAACTGAATGCTCTGAACGAATTTCTTCAATAAATCCAGCGAAATTTCCACACTCAATGTTACTGCCACTGTTCTCATGCCAAGCTGCTCCCGAACTGAACAGAATAAGTTACCCTCTCTCTCCGTCTGTCAGATCAAACCGTTGGACGTCGATTGAACGAGTTTCGAACGAGCAATGAACTCGATTCGAACCAGATAATGCTATGAAACTTTTGTAATTTTGAGTAGATACCATGCATGGAGACAAAAATTGTGTATGAAATGCTCGAAACAGGCTAGATATTTTACTTTTAAAGAGATTTGCTTATACATACTCGATACGTATCTTCAACACTAAATTTTATGAATAGGATCAAAACGGGCTATAAACGAGTTAAGCTAGTAAAATAAGGGGCTAAAAAACGCGCTAGGGCTAAATGCAAATTTTCGAGGGCTAAAAGAGATTAAAAAGGGCTAAATTTAGCCCGTTTCGATATAAAAAACGCCAAACGTCTTCCGAAATATACAAATTTAAAAATTATTAATATTTTTTTTTACCGAATTTCTTTTGTTTTGTGCGCATATGGCCTTGCAGTGGCCGAGTGTACAGAGTGCTTGCGTTCTGTGCTGACTGCACGGGTTCGAGTCGTGTACGCGGCAGTTAGCAAGAAAAGCGCTGACGCGGCAAATCAGGGTCCTGCCTGCAGTATGGTCACTGTCCTCAGGGAATGTCACCTGGGCACTAAACGAGAGGAAATAAGGCGTTAAAGCTAGGGCGGTACTTGGGCCTGGGGAACCCCTATCATGTACACTCCCTGAAAAGTATCATGTCAATGATCTCAGCCACTCTCTACTAAAAACAGAAAAAGGCTCGGTATATACCATATACCTTTTGTTATTACATTAGGAATCTCATTGAACACATTAGTTTTGATGGGTTTGTGTCTGTGACGCTCAAAAGGATGCTTAATGACCGTATTTGTGACACTAATGACCGTATTTGTGACACTAATGACCGTATTTGTGATACTAGTGACCGTATCTGTGATACTAGCGACCGTATCTGTGATTCTAATGACTGTATCTGTTATATCAATGACTGTATCTGTGATACTAATGACCATATCTCTGATACTAGTGACCGTATTTGTGATACTATTGAAGGTATCTAAAATATTAGTGACGGTATCTGTGATACTAGTGACCGTATCTGTGATACTAATGACCGTATCTGTGATACTAACGACTGTATCTGTGATACTAGTGATCGTATCTGTGATACTAATGACCGTATCTGTGATACTAGTGCCCGTATCTGTGATACTAGTGACCGTATCTGTGATACTAATGTCTGTAACAGTGATACTAATGTCCGTATCCGTGGTACTAATGACCGTATCTGTGATACTAACGACTGTATCTGTGATACTAATGACCGTATCTTCAAAATTAATGACCGTATCTGTGATACTAATAACTGTAACTGTAATACTAGCGACCGTATCTGTGATACTAATGATCGTACCTGTGAACTAATGAGTGTATCCGTGAAAATAATGACCGTATCTGAGATTCTAGTGACCGTATCTGTAAACTAATGACGGTATCTGTGATTCTAATAACTGTAACTGTGATACTATTGACCGTATCTGTGATACTAGTGAACTTATCTGTGATTCTAGTGACCGGGTCTGTGATACTTATGACCGTATCTGTGATGCTAGTGACCGTATCTGTGATACTAATGACGGTATTTGTGATACTAATGACCGTATTTGTTTTCTAATAGCAGTATTTGTCATTAATGATTGTATCTGTGATACTAACGACCGTTTATATGATTCTAATGACCGTATCTGGGATACTTATGATATTGTCTATGATAATAGTGACTGTATCTGTAATACTAGTGACCGTATTTATGATTCTAATGTCCGTATCTGTGATATTAGTGACCGTATCTGTGATACTAGTGGCTGTATCTGTAATACTAGTGACCGTATCTGTGATACAAATGACCGTATCTGTGATACTGATATCTGCATCTGTAATCCTAATGACCGTATCTGTGATACTAGTGACCGTATCTGTGATACTAGTGACCGTATCTGTGATACTGATGACCGTGTCTGTGATCCTAATCATCGTATCTGTGATACTAATGTCCGCATTTGTGATCCTAATCACCGTATCTGTGATACATATAACAGTATCTGTAACACTAATGGCCGTATCTGTGATCCCAATGACCGTATTTGTGTACCAATGACTGTATTTTTGATACTAGTGACCGTATCTATGATACTAATGACTGCATCTGTGACAGCAATGACTGTACCTGTGATACATATGACCATATCTGTGATACTGGTGATCGTATCTGTGATACTAGTGACCGTATCTGTGATACTGATGACCGTCTGTGATCCTAATCACCTTATCTGTGATACTAATGTCCGTATTTGTGATGTTAGTAACCATGTCTGTGATACTAGTGACCGTATCTGTGATAATAATGACCGTATCTGTGTACCAATGAAGGTATCTGTGATACTAGTGACCGTATTTTTGATACAAATGACTGCATCTGTGATAGCAATGACTGTCACTGTGATACATGTTTCCGTATCTGTGATACTAGAGACCGTATCTGTGAAACTAATGACCATATATGTGATAGTAACGATTGTATCTGGGGTACTAGTGACCGTATCTGTGATTCTAATGACAGTAACTGCGTTAATAGTAACCCAAGTTGTGACACTTATGTGTGTATCTGTGATACTAATGACCGTATCTGTGATACTTGTTACCAGTATGTGACTTTTAGGTCCGCATCTGTGATACTCAGGACCGTATCTGTTATACTACATTAGTAAGCCTAGATATGACACTTATGTCCGTTACATATGTGTCCGACCATTCCTGAAATATTAATGAACGTGTCTGTGATAATAATGACCGCATCTGTGACGCTAAAGACGTTATCATTGACCTTATCTGTGTTACTGATAAATTATCTGTGATACGATTGACCACATCTGTGGTACTAATAATCAGATCTGTGATTCTGATGACAGTATCTGTGGTACTAATGGCCGTATCTGTGATACGAGTTTCCCCAGTGCATAAGTACTAGAATGTTTTAGTAGCGGGAACTGTTAGGATAGATATGTATATATTTGTTTGTCCTACCTTGAAACTTGCTCATTGCCTCTTCCATTGGTTTTCAGACGCTCAGCATTCACCCAAGGAACGTTGCTCCGATTGCGGCCGCTGAACACTCGAAAGAAATCCAGATTCAGTTTCCACATTTTGGCCGCAGTTTTCTACGGGAACACACGAAGACGGCATGACCTCCTCTCCCAGCGCCACCGCCACGGCGACCTGCTGCCATCACCTGACCGCCGCGGCGGTGAGGCTAAAAGTTGGGGCAGCGGGAGGGCGTTTACTTCCGGCGATGTTTGGAGTCCAACTTGCATCAACTTCACCCAATCACACAGGGTGTCCACACAACTGTGTCCACTCACCCATGTGTGTATATAGGATACCAATGCAAGTGTGAGAAGCAGATCAGAAATATTCCGTTAAATGACTGCGGTATCATATATACCGTACATGCAGTACATCGGTCAGTGGGTACATTTGTGTGGACACCCTGTAGAAAATAGAAGGTTTACTAGGCTGACTCGGTCGATAGTTGCTCATTTTTGCTATTTAACTTTTTCTCACCTCGTACAATTTTCATTACATTCAACTGTCGAGGTGTAAGGATCAGACTTCAAAGGCTTCTGATACTATCTCGCGTATCGTTGATACCATTCATTTTGTATCATGAATACCAAACATTTAGAAACAAGGGCTCAAATATTTTCCTCTAAATATGAGTTTCATTTATTTTGAGATTTATTACCAAAATGACAATGTCTTTCGTGTCAAATGTAAAAGTGAGGTAAATTTTGGAGAATATCTTTACTGAGAAGCAGGTAGCTGCATATTTTTGAAAGTATGAAGAAAACGAGGGCTTATTAGCGTTCCAATATATTTAGCAAAAGAGCAAACACTCAGTAAATGGGTCAACACACAGTAAATGGGTCAACACACAGTAAATGGGTCAACACACAGTAAATGTGTCAAAATACAGAGTAAATGCATCAACAACAAAGTAAAGGAATCACCCACACAGAAACAAATCAACACGCAGAGTAAATGAGGCAGCGCACACAAGCCGACCGTAAGATGCACAGCAAAAGAACAAAATCAAATGCGACTTAGAGCAAGTCTGACGCAAACACTTTGTGTCTCTAACGGGTAGGTGCTGGTGACACACAGCAAGACACTTCATTACTAACTGGTAAGCATTAGTCAAACCTAGCAAAACCTCCTATGACTAACTAATGTAATGGTCCTTGATGAAATATAGCAAGGAACCCTTCTACTGACAATCGCCACTAAACACAACAATCAGCCACTAGTGAATAGAAGCACAACAAAACTAGCAAGACCCCGTGCACTAGTTGCCAGAACACCAACATTGGGCACTAGCAGCACACTAGTGAGGCACAGGGGCGGCAGGCACAACACACGCACATGGCGGCGCCGCATCTATGTGCACATGTGCTACACCAACACATGAGGTCCACTCCGCACTTTTTATAAAACAAAACAAGCGAAGAATAAATCTTTGAGAACCCATCAATACTCTCAAATGCACACCTCGTGTAGGCGTGTAGCAACAGGCATGTGTACGCGTGCAGTCAATACGCGCACACATGACAGCATGTGATAGTGAAGCATATTAGTTCTTCCTTTGTTGACCGTGACATTTTGTCGGTATCAGAGCAGGGCAAATTTTGTTGGACTTGTGTACGATCTATTTATTATTATATCAATTTGATTATTTGATGGGCATCTCGCAGAAAATATTCAGTGCAAGGCTAATTATTTGTAAACTTCAACAAGAGCAAAATAACTTCTTGCACTCGTCAAAGTTCTCTCCAGCTTCTCCCACCGATTTGACTCCAGCGAAAAAGACTCGAACGTGTTCAAGTGTGCCCAATTGTTATCCCGCCCTCCTACAACAGTTGGCCTCCCATGGAGCAGCATCATCTGGTGGCCCCGTCGTCCAGTCAAGAGGGGTTGTCCCGCCCACACTTCCCCAGTCTCCGTGTTGAACATCTCGACTTCGGAACGCGCCCCCCACCCTCCCGTTATCATTATGTTCGAGCCGTACCAGAGGCATGCATGATTCTCTCGACTTTGTGCAATGTTAGCAACTTGCCGCCATTCAGTTCCGTCCATCGACCTCTCGTTCACCCAAATTTCATCCCTGCCACGGCCAGCACCCACGATGTACGCGTGGGTGCCGTTTGTGACGGAGCAATGAGAGCTGCTTGCATCAAAAGGCAAATTCAGAGTTGAAAAACTCTGTGTCTCGCCATCAAACACGACGAGGTGGCGTTCATAGATGAACCAGACGATGGACTGACCTATTGAAACTGCGGTATGTTCGGACATAGCCATCGGAGCTGCAGGCATGGCCTCCCACCCACCGCCCGGGGAGCTGAGGCTCATCTTGTGACAGGCAGCGGTTGGTCCACTCACCACCTCCCCTCCGCACACCACCACGTGTTGTCCTGACGTCGCCGCCGCAGTATATGCATGATCCGTCGGCAGCTCAGGGAAGGACTCGAGGTTCACCTGCTCCACAGTCCGCAGTTCGCCACCGTCCCCCCGGCCTCCAAGGATCACGGCTCTGCCTGCACACAATACAAACACCTCATACAATTCACTCACACAAGCGTTGCCTCAACAAATTCATACTCATGAATGACTTGAGACTACAACAATTGGCAGTTTTAAATACGACCAATTGACGGCCAGAATAAGTTCACAAATTAATCCTATATTATTTTTTTGATATTGTGTAATACATTTTCCCAGCGAGAGACTCTTTGGACTCAAGTTTCCTTTCTACTTTATTTTTTTGCTTATAAGCTGAATTTATTCCCGCGTTTTTTATATCCTTAAATAGGGAAAATTTCAGCCCAAAGTGAATTAGTCGAAGTTTTCATTTGTGACACAGATTCTAAATCTGCCATAATGCTCGCGCCCTCAAATTTAGGGCAAAATTTTATGCAAGTTTCGCCTTGAATGTTAATTATAAATTGGTGGTGTGCAGAGCTGCAAAACGTTTTTGTACATTCATTCGTCGTGGGCCGCTGTTATGCGCAGCTATTTTACGCCGTTGTAATTAGATCATTTTGTTAACTCGATAGACTAACATGATCTCATTCAATAGACTAACTTATATATCCATCCCAATAGTACCCGCGTTAAAAATATTCTTGTACTTGTGCTCTGGTGAAGCTCGTATCACAGATACGGCCTTCCCATTGTAATAACATTGGGGAAATTACGCACAAAAATATAAATAAATTTGTTGATTTTATGTAAGGAGACACTTGGCGATTTACTTTATGAGTATGATAATAACATCCTTTTGTTAATTCAGCAGACGAACAGAATAACATTCCCCAAGTTAAGGACTTATGTTACGAAATAAGTGGTGTATATGTTTCAAAATAATGGTGATGATACTCCGCTCGTCGTCAATTCGTATCACAGATACAAGTAATTTTGTAAAGCAGATTCCAGCTTGTATCAAAGATACCGGTAATTTAGGGCTGCAAACACCAGTAACTCGCTTCACAAGTATGTCACATCGTGTTGTTGTCAGTAACACCATCACTTCGTTACACAGATGCCAGTTGAATTTTCTTTCACATTTAATTACTGTATAATCGTTGTGTGGTAATTCATACACTTGTGTAAACGCCGGTCAAAAATGACGGAATTCTATATTTTTTAATATTTCCTTGCAGATGTGAATGACTAAAAAATATATGCATCCTAACAGTACCCGCAATAAAATTATATTAGTGCGCGCTGCACTGTTGAAACTCGTATCACAGATACGGTTATTTAAAGCATCCTTGTGAGCGTCTCAGGGAGACGGAAGGAGCGGACACCAAACAAATGAACTCACCAAGGGTATTATTAAGTGAGATTTATTTATATGTTTATATATTTGTTTCATGTCCGCTTCATAAGAAACATAGGATGTATATTCATTTGTTTATTATTCGTTACGCTTTCGTCTGAGTTTCCAGTATCACGGATAACGAATTCCTCAGTGTAACATTTAAAAATGTCTTTAACATACATTAATGAGCTTGACATTTTATCAGGAAAGGTTCGGTTAGGAAAGGACAAGTTAGGATTTGGTAGGTTAGGTTAGTACAGGTTATATAATGTTGACGGAATTTTTTCACGGGTCCACCTAGCTTAACGATGACCTTGTCCGTTGAATTTCAACGGGTCCTGCTAATCACTATTATAAAAGGAGCCGCGTCCGTCCGTCCGTCCATCCGTCCGTGTGACCCCCTCTTGATTATGGTATCCAGAATACGCAATCGGTTTATTTTTACAACTAGAAATTTTTTTTGGAGCTTTCTATGTTGAAATTCACGTTGCTTTGATATTTTTCATTGATAATGCGAAAAGAAATGTTTTAAATTCGTTTGACCAGTAACCTGGCTACCACTTGGTATAAGGCCCTAGATTTTGGAACTTGAGTTATTGTTTTCGAAATTGTGATTTTCTTGAAAAGCTTCGAAGAGATAATAGATGACATTTCAGAATAAAATTCAGGCACAAGAGGCCACCAAGGATAGAAATGTGTCCAACCGCAAGGGAGAAGTAGCACGACTTCGACAGCAAGAAAGACGCCGCACGATCGGATGAACAACGCGAAATGGCAAGACGAAGCAATGCTGCTCGCCAACAAGAAGTTAGAGCTAAATTGACCCTTGACCGGCGTTTGGAAATTCTACGGAATAATGCAGAGCAACACCGAGTAGCCAGAGAGAGCTTAACACATGAAAGAAGCGAGGAAATTCTTAAGACTAATGCTTAACAGCATCGACTTGCACAAGTGAATTTAACTCGAGAGAGATGGGATGAAATTCTTCAGATTAATATCGACAAGCACGTGTGAACTAATACCTAATAATACCCTCGGTTCATTTGTTTGGAGTCCGCTTCTTCCATTTCTCTGTCACGCTCATAAGGATAGTTATAATGGCTGTATCTGTGATACGAGTTTTACCAGTGCACTACACTAGTGTGCACTACACACTACTGTAGTGCAAAAATATATTCTATCACGGGAACTGGTGGGATGGATTTATTTTTTATTATTCACATCTGTATAATTTGTTTAGAAAATTGACGAATCTCGTCATTTTAGACGGACCCTGCACGCTAGTACTGTAATAAGAGCCGCGTCAGCTGCAGTCCGTCCGTCCGTCCGTGTGTCACACCCACCAGCCGAAAGTGTGAGATGAGCGTATCTGTGATACAAGCTTCATCAACTCCACAATTTTCGGTGCCTTAACCCAGCAGATTGGGAGTCGGAATGAATATCACGTGTATTGGCAGGTTGGATTAGGTTGTATAGAATATCAGCGGTTGAGACTGAGGAAAGTATAGGATGGAGCCATAGAAAAGCCTGAGAAATCATGGGGAAAGCCATGTTGAAGCTCAGTTGGTCTGTCGCTCTGTCACGCTGTCTGGTATGCTTCATGACTATGTTTGATAGGAGTTTCACGAGTGCAAATAATCAAAATAAGATTTTAATTACCGGTTCTGTTTGCTTGTATATATTTGTATTTTTTTACGAGTACCGAAAAAATTTTTTTTTCTTCGATCTTCTCGCAGCGTAAGCAACATAAGATCACTAGTACTAGTGCTTCTAGTACTAGTACTAGTACCCGAATTAGTACCCCCTCCCTTCTCAAAAGAGCGGGGTGTACTAGTGCTTCTATGTATCAAGGATACCAGTAATTAGGTGCCACAAATGCCTGCAATTTCGCTCCACAAATATCTGCCACATCGGACTAAACACCTTCCACTCCGTATCACAGATACTAGACTCTTCAGGTCATAGATACCCGTCACTTCGCACCTCAGATTCTGGTCTCTGAGCTGCAGTTTTGCTGCGCAGTGATGATATGGGCGGTAAAGCGTCGCACTTTGGGAAGAAATCTAATGTCCATACAAGTATAGAACCCATATAATACACTCTCTAGAACAAGTGGTACATTCACCCTAATTAAAATGTTTATTTAGAATGATCACATCGTTCATAATTTGTTTCACAAAACCTGCAGATTTCCTGGCCAGTAATACTTGAATTACTACGCGAACTTTTCTTAACACGTAACACCGCCAAGCACAATACCAGTGTAGGATTAATTACACCACTCATGGCCCGATGGCTGCTTGTAAACTGCTGATATGCTTCATTTTGTGAAAATATTATTAGTGAACTAGCAGGACCCGTGGAAATTCTACGGACAATGTCAACGATAAGATAGATGGACCCGTGAAAATATTCGGTCAACATTACCTAACCTACGCCATCTTCACCTTTCCTATCCTACCCCAACCCAACTTATCCTGGTAAAATTTCAAACAGATCAATGCATGCAATCCGAGCTTTTAGTTACACTGGGGAATTCGGTATCCATGATACCGCAAATTCAGACGAAATCGGACACCAAACAAATACATAAATAAATATATAAATAAACCCACAACAGCTATTATTAGGTTAAATATAGCAGATAATTATTGTTAAAGGTTTTTGTCGCCCTCATTGGCCTCTAATGACCTCGAACTTCCGATTTATGACCTAAATTCGTTCACATTGCCTGAACTCCATGCTGATGTTGTCCCGTGGAGTGTGAGGAATTAGAGCGAACAAGCACGTATTTATAATGCCTATTTAGCAACGTTTGTCACGAATGAATGTTAGCTCTAACTTGAAAATATCGCAGCTATTTTCTATGGTGCTGGTGCTAAAGTATTTAAATTAGCACAAGTGCCCAGTGCAAATTATTACAGTGTGTTGAAATAAGACTGTTGCTGATATTTTCCCTTCGTAGAATATTACAAAGAGTTGTGAAATATTCTCAATGTTCACAATGAAGCGCCAAGAAACGCACGATTTGTTGATCAGTGAACCTTGAATATAGCCAGTATTTGATAACATCATTTGGCTACATTACCGCTCTGTCAATGTTGGTCACCGCCTGTGAGCGCTGGCTGCTGAAGTCCTTCATGCCACCGCTTGATGGGTTCTGCTAAATGTGACCGACGTACACAGTGTTGTTTGTGTGTTTGTTTGTGTTATATTGACACATGTGTGACGTACACAGTGTTGTTTGTGTGTTTGTTTGTGTTATATTGACACATGTGTGACGTACACAGCGTTGTTTGTGTGTTTGTTTGTGTTATATTGACGCATGTGTGATGTACACAGCGTTGTTTGTGTGTTTGTTTGTGTTATATTGACACATGTGTGACGTACACAGCGTTGTTTGTGTGTTTGTTTGTGTTATATTGACACATGTGTGATGTACACAGTGTTGTTTGTGTGTTTGTTTGTGTTATATTGACACATGTGTGATGTACACAGTGTTGTTTGTGTGTTTGTTTGTGTTATATTGACGCATGTGTGACGTACACAGCGTTGTTTGTGTGTTTGTTTGTGTTATATTGACACATGTGTGACGTACACAGCGTTGTTTGTGTGTTTGTTTGTGTTATATTGACACATGTGTGATGTACACAGTGTTGTTTGTGTGTTTGTTTGTGTTATATTGACACATGTGTGACGTACACAGCGTTGTTTGTGTGTTTGTTTGTGTTATATTGACACATGTGTGATGTACACAGTGTTGTTTGTTTGTTTGTTTGTGTTATATTGACACATGTGTGACGTACACAGCGTTGTTTGTGTGTTTGTTTGTGTTATATTGACACATGTGTGATGTACACAGCGTTGTTTGTGTGTTTGTTTGTGTTATATTGACGCAGCGACGTACACAGCGTTGTTTGTGTGTTTGTTTGTATTATATTGTCACAGCGACGTACACAGCGTTGTTTGTGTGTTTGTTTGTGTTATATTGACGCAGCGACGTACACAGCGTTGTTTGTGTGTTTGTTTGTGTTATATTGACACATGTGTGATGTACACAGCGTTGTTTGTGTGTTTGTTTGTGTTATATTGACACATGTGTGATGTACACAGCGTTGTTTAATTGTTTGTTTGTGTTATATTGACACATGTGTGACGTACACAGCGTTGTTTGTGTGTTTGTTTGTGTTATATTGACACATGTGTGATGTACACAGCGTTGTTTGTGTGTTTGTCTGTGTTATATTGACACATGTGTGACGTACACAGCGTTGTTTGTGTGTTTGTTTGTGTTATATTGACACATGTGTGATGTACACAGCGTTGTTTGTGTGTTTGTTTGTGTTATATTGACGCAGCGACGTACACAGCGTTGTTTGTGTGTTTGTTTGTATTATATTGTCACAGCGACGTACACAGCGTTGTTTGTGTGTTTGTTTGTGTTATATTGACACATGTGTGACGTACACAGCGTTGTTTGTGTTATATTGACACATGTGAGACGTACACTGCGTTGTTTGTGTGTTTGTTTGTGTTATATTGACATATGTGTGACGTACACAGCGTTGTTTGTGTGTTTGTTTGTGTTATATTGACACAGCGACGTACACTGCGTTGTTTGTGTGTTTGTTTGTGTTATATTGACACAGCGACGTACACAGCGTTGTTTGTGTGTTTGTTTGTGTTATATTGACACAGTGACGTACACAGCGTTGTTTTTGTGTTTGTTTGTGTTATATTGACACAGCGACGTACACAGCGTTGTTTGTGTGTTTGTTTGTGTTATATTGACATATGCGTGACGTACACAGCGTTGTTTGTGTGTTTGTTTGTGTTATATTGACATATGTGTGACGTACACAGCGTTGTTTGTGTGTTTGTTTGTGTTATATTGACATATGCGTGACGTACACAGCGTTGTTTGTGTGTTTGTTTGTGTTATGTTGACATATGCGTGACGTACACAGTGTTGTTTGTGTGTTTGTTTGTGTTATATTGACACATGTGTGACGTACACAGCGTTGTTTGTGTGTTTGTTTGTGTTATATTGACACAGTGACGTACACAGCGTTGTTTGTGTGTTTGTTTGTGTTATATTGACATATGTGTGACATACACAGCGTTGTTTGTGTGTTTGTTTGTGTTATATTGACACAGTGACGTACACAGCGTTGTTTGTGTGTTTGTTTGTGTTATATTGACACAGTGACGTACACAGCGTTGTTTGTGTGTTTGTTTGTGTTATATTGACACATGTGTGACGTACACAGCGTTGTTTGTGTGTTTGTTTGTGTTATATTGACACAGTGACGTACACAGCGTTGTTTGTGTGTTTGTTTGTGTTATATTGACATATGTGTGACGTACACAGCGTTGTTTGTGTGTTTGTTTGTGTTATATTGACACAGTGACGTACACAGCGTTGTTTGTGTGTTTGTTTGTGTTATATTGACACAGTGACGTACACAGCGTTGTTTGTGTGTTTGTTTGTATTATGTTGACATATGCGTGACGTACACAGCGTTGTTTGTGTGTTTGTTTGTGTTATATTGACATATGTGTGACGTACACAGCGTTGTTCATGTGTTTGTTTGTGTTATATTGACACAGTGACGTACACAGCGTTGTTTGTGTGTTTGTTTATGTTATATTGACACAGTGACGTACACAGCGTTGTTTGTGTGTTTGTTTATGTTATATTGACACAGCGACGTACACAGCGTTGTTTGTGTGTTTGTTTGTGTTATATTGACACATGTGTGACGTACACAGCGTTGTTTGTGTGTTTGTTTATGTTATATTGACACAGCGACGTACACAGCGTTGTTTGTGTGTTTGCTTGTGTTATATCGACACAGTGACGTACACATCGTTTTTTGTGTGTATGTTTGTGTTATATTGACACAGTGACGTACATAGCGTTGTTTGTGTGTTTGTTTGTGTTATATTGACACAGCGACGTACACAGCGTTGTTTGTGTGTTTGTTTATGTTATATTGACACAGTGACGTACACAGCGTTGTTTGTGTGTTTATGTTATATTGACACAGTGACGTACACAGCGTTGTTTGTTTGTTGGTTTGTGTTATATTGACACAGTGACGTACACAGCGTTGTTTGTGTGTTTATGTTATATCGACACAGTGACGTACACATCGTTTTTTGTGTGTTTGTTTGTGTTATATTGACACAGCGACGTACACAGCGTTGTTAGTTTGTTTGTTTGTTTGTCTTATATTGACACAGCGGCGTACACAGCGTTGTTTGTTTGTTTGTTTGTTTGTGTTATATTGACACAGTGACGTACACAGCGTTGTTTGTTTGTTTGTTTGTGTTATATTGACACAGCGACGTACACAGCGTTGTTTGTTTGTTTGTTTGTGTTATATTGACACAGTGACGTACACAGCGTTGTTTGTTTGTTTGTGTTATATTGACACAGCGACGTACACAGCGTTGTTTGTTTGTTTGTTTGTTTGTGTTATATTGACACAGCGACGTACACAGCGTTGTTTGTTTGTTTGTTTGTTTGTTTGTGTTATATTGACACAGCGACGTACACAGCGTTGTTTGTTTGTTTGTTTGTGTTATATTGACACAGCGACGTACACAGCGTTGTTTGTTTGTTTGTTTGTTTGTGTTATATTGACACAGCGACGTACACAGCGTTGTTTGTTTGTTTGTTTGTTTGTTTGTTTGTGTTATATTGACACAGCGACGTACACAGCGTTGTTTGTTTGTTTGTTTGTTTGTGTTATATTGACACAGCGACGTACACAGCGTTGTTTGTTTGTTTGTTTGTTTGTTTGTGTTATATTGACACAGCGACGTACACAGCGTTGTTTGTTTGTTTGTTTGTTTGTGTTATATTGACACAGCGACGTACACAGCGTTGTTTGTGTGTTTGTTTGTATTATATTGTCACAGCGACGTACACAGCGTTGTTTGTGTGTTTGTTTGTGTTATATTGTCACAGCGACGTACACAGCGTTGTTTGTGTGTTTGTTTGTATTATATTGTCACAGCGACGTACACAGCGTTGTTTGTGTGTTTGTTTGTATTATATTGTCACAGCGACGTACACAGCGTTGTTTGTGTGTTTGTTTGTGTTATATTGACACAGCGACGCACACAACGTTGTTTATGAGTTTGAGCCCGCGGCTCGTTGCAAACATTGGAGATGTTCTCCTTAACTTGGAATATTAGAAATTAACGGCAATTCTGAACTTGACCTGCATGTTAACGAGTCGGTTGGGTCTGGAAAGAACGCACATTTTGAAGTGTGTTTATATTCTTCAAACCCACCTCCAAATTCGATACTTACACAGACCCTCTCCTAAAATTTCCCCTCAGCCTTGCCCACAACGGAGAAGAGGGCGGCTATTCACTCACCAGGCTTGGTGGACACGCAGATGTAGCCCCGCTGGCTGTGCTGCTCAGCGTAGCAGGCTTCACCAGACGCGCAGATCTCAGGCACCGTGCACGGTTCCCGGCAGGTGAAGCCAGGCACGCTGGTGTCGTCAACGCACACTTTCTGGGGAGGGCAACTGGCTGTGAAACCGCACCCATTCTTGAAGCTGCCGTTTTCACCATCGGTATCTCGAATGTCACTCTCGTCGTCAGTACAATTATCCCCGATTTCGCACGGATTCCTGCAGAAAAATCCTTCACTCGTGGTATTGTTGTTGATACATTTTTCTCCGATCTTGCAGTTGTCGCTGTAGCCGCACCCGACCTTCCTAGCACAAGACGTGCTGTTTGAAGCATGTCGCTCCTGCGATGTCATGTTTTCGAAGAGCTCCTGCATGACCGTGCCATCCACAGAACACCCCAACCAGTCAAACCAATCTTCTTGGAACATGCTCTGAATTTTTTCGAGCCTGTATTGGATTGGGACGGGCCTCTGGAGGGTCTGGTCTAGATCAGGCAGGGGGACGGTCCCCACGGTGAGGATGCGGGTTGGGGGAAGCCCCAGCAACTTGAACACGTCCGGAGCTCGTTCGGTGTCACAATGCGTGACATCTCTATTGAAGTTGTCCACAACATCATAAAATGAGGGGTTTTTGCGCAAGTTTTGGGTGAAAGATGACGAGACGCAGCGATGTCGGTCAATTTTTTCCGAAGGGCTGGTGGCTTTTTCAGCAAATAGTTTCATTATCAGGAGCCGTGAGCCAAAGTGTGTCGTGTCTTGGTAATGTGTGCCGAAAGCTGCGATGAAATCCGAAAAAGCTTTTCGACTTGTTTCTGCACCTGGGTTTTCCGCTGCCAAGCTCAACTTTCTTAGAGCCCTGTGGAAGTTGGGCGTGAAGGTGGGCCTGGTGTTGAGGTTAACTGACACGGTGTGTGTTTGACATCGCGCCTCTGCCAGGACTACTTCTCCACCACGCTGGAAGAATTCAACAAGTTTCTCTTCTTCATCATCCACACTGGAAGCAAACTCACTGGACGAGGTGGCGCACCGACGTCGACTTCCTACCATGGCGTCATCTTCTGATATGAAGGACACTGATTCACTAACTGCAGCCTCATATTCATAATAGTTGTAAACAGAGCGCATGGAAAGGGAGGACAGGTGAGGACAACGGAAGTCCTGAACAGCTTTTCCAATGAAATTGTTCCATTCAAGTGCGTTAGCGCAGTCTGTGGCGGTAGACACAGCTGTGAAGATTTCGTGCTTCAAGCCTGAGTTCGGATTGTGAAGCGTGTCAACATCACGTGGGTCAACTCCTAGCATTGCCAAGCTTACTATCGAAGCGTTGACGGTTAAGAAGCGCGGCGCGTAGCTATACCCGCAGACCGGATAGCGTTCGACCACATGATCAGAGGTGCTGGTGCCCTGACCCCCCACAGGAGGAGTCAGGCAGCTGCCCACCGCCAGCGCTGACATCAGGAGACGCATCAGGTCGTTGGCTGGCATCATGTCCTCCACCTATAAAGAAATATACGTAGAGTTATTTACGACGGCTCGAGTTTACTGCTCATCAAAGCTACTTAGCTTTAAAGAAGTTACCTGACCGACATATACAAGCGCTACGAGACTTGACGGTTTAATGCGAGACATTGCTTATCAGTTCACCATTCTGATCTGCAAGAGATGTGGACGACACCTCTGATGGAGAATGAGTAATTCCTTCAAGATTCAATGACACAACTCTGTCAAATGTGGTCTCCAATAATACTCAAGTAAGAAGTTTACGAGTCAAGCGCTGCCTGCCTTCAGTACTCGAAACAAAACGCACAATTTGCAAAAACAGAATACGACAAGATTGATGAGGGACTGAGCGGGTCAGTTTCACGCTTTCCCCACACCAGCAGACAGCCAAACTGTAATGGTTAGCATGACCGCTCCCAGGGGGACTATGTGAGAGCCCGAGTTAAAGGTTAGGTAGGCTTCCTTTTGTCAAATAGAATAGGTTTTTGTTTTGTTACGTACCATCTTTTTCGGTTCACTGCTGTCCTGTTTTTCAGCACCTACTACTTTATTCTTCAACTTTTTCTTGTTTCATGAACTTCTTTCAAAGCTTCCTGTTTTTGTGCACCTTGTGCATAGATTTCGCGTTCCCTCAACTCTATACTAAATGGTGCCTTCCTCCTTCCTCTCTTAGAACATCTTTGTCGTGGTTAAGGGAGGCTAAAACTTTCTTATAAAATAATAATAATGGTTAGCACATCCAATACATCAACAATGACAATTGCAACAATTTGGACCCCTACTTCACAAATTTCCTGCCCTGTTTATCACTCTAGATCTAAATCACACCACATAACTACCAAACGGCCATATAACAATACAAGCATATCACTACGCCACTACTTTTACACCCAACCACACTACCAAACTACCAAACGGCCATATAACGGTACAAGCATATCACTGCGCCACTACTTCTACACCCAACCACACTACCAAACGGCCATATAACAATACAAGCATATCACTGCGCCACTACTTTTACACCCAACCACACTACCAAACTACAAAACGGCCATATAACGATACAAGCATATCACTACGCCACTACTTCTACACCCAACCACACTACCAAACGGCCATATAACAATACAAGCATATCACTGCGCCACTACTTTTACACCCAACCACACTACCAAACTACAAAACGGCCATATAACGATACAAGCATATCACTACGCCACTACTTCTACACCCAACCACACTACCAAACTACCAAACGGCCATATAATAATACAAGCATATCACTACGCCACTACTTTTACACCCAACCACACTACCAAACTACCAAACGGCCATATAACGATACAAGCATATCACTGCGCCACTACTTCTACACCCAACCACACTACCAAACTACCAAACGGCCATATAACGATACAAGCATATCACTACGCCACTACTTTTACACCCAACCACACTACCAAACTACCAAACGGCCATATAACGATACAAGCATATCACTACGCCACTACTTTTACACCCAACCACACTACCAAACTACCAAGCGGCCATATAACGATACAAGCATATCACTGCGCCACTACTTCTACACCCAACCACACTACCAAACTACCAAACGGCCATATAACAATACAAGCATATCACTACGCCACTACTTTTACACCCAACCACACTACCAAACTACCAAACGGCCATATAACAATACAAGCATATCACTGCGCCACTACTTCTACACCCAACCACACTACCAAACGGCCATATAACAATACAAGCATATCACTACGCCACTACTTTTACACCCAACCACACTACCAAACTACCAAACGGCCATATAACGATACAAGCATATCACTGCGCCACTACTTCTACACCCAACCACACTACCAAACTACCAAACGGCCATATAACAATACAAGCATATCACTACGCCACTACTTCTACACCCAACCACACTAAAAACTACCAAACGGCCATATAACGATACAAGCATATCACTACGCCACTACTTCTACACCCAACCACACTACCAAACTACCAAACGGCCATATAACGATACAAGCATATCACTGCGCCACTACTTCTACACCCAACCACACTTCCAAACTACAAAACGGCCATATAACGATACAAGCATATCACTACGCCACTACTTCTACACCCAACCACACTACCAAACTACCAAACGGCCATATAACGATACAAGCATATCACTGCGCCACTACTTCTACACCCAACCACACTACCAAACTACCAAACGGCCATATAACGATACAAGCATATCACTACGCCACTACTTCTACACCCAACCACACTACCAAACTACCAAACGGCCATATAACGATACAAGCATATCACTACGCCACTACTTCTACACCCAACCACACTACCAAACTACCAAACGGCCATATAACGATACAAGCATACCACTGCGCCACTACTTCTACACCCAACCACACTACCAAACTACCAAACGGCCATATAACGATACAAGCATATCACTGCGCCACTACTTCTACACCCAACCACACTACCAAACTACCAAACGGCCATATAACAATACAAGCATATCACTACGCCACTACTTTTACACCCAACCACACTACCAAACTACCAAACGGCCATATAACGATACAAGCATATCACTACGCCACTACTTCTACACCCAACCACACTACCAAACTACCAAACGGCCATATAACGATACAAGCATATCACTACGCCACTACTTCTACACCCAACCACACTACCAAACTACAAAACGGCCATATAACGATACAAGCATATCACTACGCCACTACTTCTACACCCAACCACACTACCAAACTACCAAACGGCCATATAACGATACAAGCATATCACTGCGCCACTACTTCTACACCCAACCACACTACCAAACTACCAAACGGCCATATAACGATACAAGCATATCACTACGCCACTACTTCTACACCCAACCACACTACCAAACTACCAAACGGCCATATAACGATACAAGCATATCACTGCGCCACTACTTCTACACCCAACCACACTACCAAACTACCAAACGGCCATATAACGATACAAGCATATCACTGCGCCACTACTTCTACACCCAACCACACTACCAAACTACCAAACGGCCATATAACGATACAAGCATATCACTACGCCACTACTTCTACACCCAACCACACTACCAAACTACCAAACGGCCATATAACGATACAAGCATATCACTGCGCCACTACTTCTACACCCAACCACACTACCAAACTACCAAACGGCCATATAACGATACAAGCATATCACTACGCCACTACTTCTACACCCAACCACACTACCAAACTACCAAACGGCCATATAACGATACAAGCATATCACTGCGCCACTACTTCTACACCCAACCACACTACCAAACTACCAAACGGCCATATAACGATACAAGCATATCACTGCGCCACTACTTCTACACCCAACCACACTACCAAACTACCAAACGGCCATATAACGATACAAGCATATCACTGCGCCACTACTTCTACACCCAACCACACTACCAAACTACCAAACGGCCATATAACAATACAAGCATATCACTACGCCACTACTTTTACACCCAACCACACTACCAAACTACCAAACGGCCATATAACGATACAAGCATATCACTACGCCACTACTTCTACACCCAACCACACTACCAAACTACCAAACGGCCATATAACGATACAAGCATATCACTGCGCCACTACTTCTACACCCAACCACACTACCAAACTACAAAACGGCCATATAACGATACAAGCATATCACTACGCCACTACTTCTACACCCAACCACACTACCAAACTACAAAACGGCCATATAACGATACTCGATCATGCTACCCTTCTTTCAAAAAAACTTGGCTGGACCCCAAAGTGGAAAGATTTCATTTGCACAAAACACGACAAGCTTTCTCATTGTCTTTGACAGTTACCGTTCATTTGACCTGGGGCAGAAAGTTCTCTCAGTTCCTGGAGCTCTTTTTTTTTTGGGATAAGCTTCCACCGCACGTAAATTCTCTCATACTGTGAGAGAATTCAAGGCAACAGTCTCACGCCATATTGTATCTCTATAGAGAATAGCGTACTGCAACAAGGCGTTGTAAATTCAAGCAAACGACATTGAAGCAATCATTCATACTCCAGCTAAAAACCCACTTGTTCAAATGATTCAATGTCGTATTATTCTGTTGAATAAATCAGTAACTCTTTGCTGGACTCCCAGCCACAGCGGAATAATACTCAACGAACGAGTAGACAAACTAGCTCGGGAGGCCACTTGTGCAGCGGAAAGAGCACAGCTCCAGTTGCCCCGACCCGACGTCAAGTGCCTGGTAAAGCGTGTCTTGACGCTGAGCTGGAGACACCAATGGGAAGCCATCGCTAATAATAAATACAGACTAATAACTGGAGACATAACTCCTCTACCTAATGCAACTTCAGCGAACCGAACGTGGGAAATAATATTGACCCGTCTGCGAATAGGACACACGAGATTGACACATGGCCACCTAATGGAAGGAAGACCAATCCCGTATTGTGACGATTGTATCGTTCCACTGACAGTGAATCATTTGATTGCGGAATGCCCCTCCTTTGCAGAGGAGCGACGACGTCATTTTGGAGCCCCGCCATACCTCCTCGTAAATATATTAACATTAGCTGCTACCACCGCCCTCAACGGCCCTTTACACAGGTACCTAACAGAAACAGACCTATATCCTAAAATTTAAATGAAGCTTGGAACACACTAGCAAAATAAGTCAAATAATGGTCGAGCGCACAGTGCTGTTAACTCGAACACTCTGTTCAGAGGTGACTCCAGCGTGGGTAAGTCGCTCGGCCAGAAAGACATTGGTGAGTTGTTGGAATCCCGTGATTGGGTAACAGCTACCACCACTAAGACTCTATGTACGCAAATGAATTAATCATCAAATCTACTAAACTAAACGAAAGCTAGGAAAACGGAATATTCTAATCTCTACACAAACACTCAAATACTGTATGGGTATTCACTGTTGAATCGCCCCGTTGCGTCTATGGTGGTTAAATAGTAATAATAATAATAATAATAATAATTCAAGCAAACGATCAACAGTTTGCCTTAAATCTGCTCACTGCTTCTGTGAGGTTAGCAATTATTGACCTGTAAAGCGCGATTGATTATGCGAAAACTATGCTCACCTAACCTCGTAAATGCGCTATATCAAATGAGCACTTTTCAATGATTAACTATGCATATTGATACTTTATTCCCCTAAAGATGAATTACTTCACAATAAATAATTTCAATGTTCGCAGCCTCGATGATATTATGAATGATATAAGGATAATGTTGATCAATCGTGAAATCGACATTTTGTGCGCATCTGAAACATGATTCGACTCGCCAGTCGGAAGTTCATGCTTTAATATCACAGGGTTATGACGGAATCAATTTGAAAGAGCTAGCGGTTCATGTATTTTCTCTGAAACAGTTTACTCCCTATTTCCGATCAGAGAAAAATGTGAAGACATAAAAATAGCTTTGGAAAATTCTCCAGAAAACAAACACAAGTCTTTCGTTATCGGCAAACTTTGCAGACACCAATCAGCTGTTCCATCTCCAACATTAGAGTCAGTAACGTAGCTTAAATTGATCTCAACGGCCAAAAAGTCTTTCTATATTTTGAGGATTTTTACGTAAATCTGACCTACAAAAATAACCAATTGAGTATAATAGTTTACAAACTTCACTTTCTGAAAATGGCTCAAGAACCAACGCCCTTCACTAACACGTCTGTAACTCATCTAGGCCTAGTCATGTGAACAAATGCACAAGCAGTACTTTGCACAAAATTGTTACCCTCCTACGATCACCATTCGGTAGAACGTCCAATCAATATTGCTAATGGGAAACGGAGAATCAATAATTAAACGTTAGGCATGAAAATCCACTACTCCCCTGAAATATTTCAAGAAAAGCTGTTCGATAGATGGAGCGAGTTTTAGTAGAAAGAACTTTTCATGACAATTTCGTATCAGCCCTCAATGAATGTGTTACTTTCACCCGAGAAAAGCCAAGCCAAGACGCACTAAATCGGTAGCACACGAGATAAAAGAACAGAGCAAACGTTGACAAAATGATAATCCCTAGTACAAACTGAGCAAATCAGGCAGCACTCTCCCAAACAGACATACAAACATCACGAGAAAATTCTCCGGAAAACGTCGGTGAAGTAAAACAAAACCATTATAAAGAACTGTTAGCGACAAACGAATAAAAAACGAATGAAATAAAAAACGGAGACCAAAGCCCAGTTGGTTTTATAGAGAAACGGAAAATTGTACACCCTCTGAAATATGTAGACCTTCAATATATAGGCCTTCAATATATAGACAGCTTCCCAGTTAAACTTCCGATGATTTGTTGGACAATAAAACATCTGTAGCCACGTATAAATTTCTGGGCCATTGAAAAATGTCCATTATTAAGATAATGAACAAAGCTGGAGATCTCTATACAGCGCCAAATCACAGTTATGCAGTCTGTTTCCGGCTACATCCAAAATATTTAAAAAGTAACAACAAACCAGTTTTCATTTCACATGGGTGAATCACCCCTATTTCGTGGCAATCACTATGCTTACAGGAGAAACGTCAGTACTCAAGACGTTTTGCTTGACATGACAGAAAAAATACAATGATACGGACCAAAAAAACTAACTCTCTTACTATTATTTGATCTCTCCAAAGCGTTCGACAGTGTTGAGCCTAGAAAATTCCTTCAAAAAATATCGAATCTCAGAATAGGCACTCAGTAGTTTGAAAGCCACATACGGAGCCCCTCTCATGTAACGAGCTTGAATAACACAATTTTGATCTTCATAAAAAATTACTTTGGCGTCCCCCAAGGTTCAATCTTCGGCCCGCTCCTACTTCCATCAATGATTTCCCCACAATGCCAGCGAACACAAAAAACTCAATATATGCCGATGATGTGCAAATTGCCGTGACGAGTTCGATTACAGATTTGAAAGAAACACAAGGAAACCCCATGATAACCCTCTAAAGAACATAAATCCTGGTATAACAAAAAACGAACTTGAACTTATTGCAAGAAAAAACTCAATTCATAATTTTTAAACAAAAAAATGCGCCAGAAAACCAAAATTTACCCCAGTATTTGGACGCGATAAAATCGAGCCAGTCGATAAAGTAAAAAATCTTGGCCTTTGGTTTGAGAAAAACATGACTTTCCTACCACAGGTAGAAGCAATTGGCAATAAAATTAGGGGAACTTTTTGTTTTCCATCGCATTAAGAACACATTAGATAAAAAATCTTTATTATTGGTGATTCAGTCTCGAGTATTATTGAGTTTGGATTATTTCAGTCTAGTCTGGAGAGACATACGGCAATACCTTCAAAAAGAACGGCAAAAACGGTGGAACTTTTCAGCCAAAGTTGTGAGCAAAGTTGTGAGCAAACACGATAATGCAAGCTCTCTCTTACAAAACTCAACTGGACCTTAAACACCAAAAGTTTCCACTTTCGTAAAGCTCGACAAGTGTTCTCGTCTCTCTGCCTCCCGCAGTGTAACGCCGATGTTGCACAAATTTTCGTGAGCTTACGTGGCACAATGAAGTGTTCCATTTATAACGCAACAAAACGGAAAACTGGACATCATGACGATTACATTCACTAAACGCTCTGTCACCATTCAGAAGTAAATTTCATATCAGGAGTGACTAGGTGTTTCAGTAAGCAAAATGAGCACACTGGCTCACTGCGTAAAGAGAGATTCATCGCTGCCCAAACGAAGGTCCTACGTTTATGTATCCCAAAACGTAAATAAATAAATGAAATTTAAGTATACTCTGAGGTTGGGATTTAGAAACCAATGACCTCACGCATTTTTCACACGTCGTATAATGAATAGCATTGAAATTTAATTCTGTGTGTATGTTGGTCAATTAATTCTGAACACGTGTGTTATTCATTTTTTATAAATTACGTGTGGCCAACTCTCCCTCGTAACATACCAGCATTTGGCAGTATGTTAGTCAGTTCGTTAGAGTATTTTAGGTCTTTTATTTTATCATGACACATAGCAAACATTTCAAATGCATGGCTCGCATTTCAATTTGAATCATTGCGTTAAGCTTTAGAATACCTTTTGCATTACTTCCACAAGTTAGACTTAAGAATATTTATTCAAGTAATTCTATAAATCCAACATGTTAACTTTTTCTTTCTTACATTATTATCGAACTATTTCGTGTGTTGTTCTCATATATTTTCATGGTAAAATGTTTTTGTTTATCTTTTGCGAAAACACCATTGTTTCTGATGCTCTAAGGAATCTTCTGCGCCTACCTCATTGTGTTAGATAATCTGATAATATTTCTGTGACGTGGTAAGGCAATTTCCCCGAGCTGGTCATTAAGTACTCGTTAATATCTATGCACACAAACTAATTTCAAGCTCCCGAAACGTCGACTTCTTAGATGTAGCCGCAAAATCCCTCACTTCCACCTCACTTCCACCCACTCCACCTTCAACAATATCAACGATGGCCTGCGAAAGCCTGAGCTCGTAAGCGAATGTAGAAAGAAAATATCCTTGGAGGCATTTCCCATTCGTAATTAAACGCTTTCGGCCTTCGTGTGTGGTGTGAAATATTCCCGAGAAATTTGAATAAACATTACACCACCGTCCAATACATGACCACCACAACACCACACAACCACCACAACACCACACAACCACCACAACACCACACAACCACCACAACACCACACAACCACCACAACAACACACAACCACCACAACACCCCACAACCACCACAACACCGCACAGCCAACACAACAACACACAGCCAACACAACACTGCACAACCATCACAACAGCACACAACCACCACAACAACACAGCCAACACAACACCACACAACCACCACAACAACACACAGCCAACACAACACTACACAACCATCACAACACCACACAACCACCACAACAACACACAGCCAACACAACACTACACAACCATCACAACAGCACACAACCACCACAACACCACACAACCACCACAACACCCCACAACCACCACAACACCCCGCAACAACCACAACAACACACAGCCAACACAACACCACCCAACCACCACAACACCCCACAACCACCACAACACCGCACAGCAAACACAACACCACACAACCACCACAACACCCCACAACCACCACAACACCCCACAACCACCACAACACCACACAGCCAACACAACACCACACAGCCAACACAACACCACACAGCCAACACAACACCACACAACCACCACAACACCCCACAACCACCACAACAACACACAGCCAACACAATGACACACAACCAACACAACACCACACAACCATCACAATCACCACAACACCACACAACCACCACAACACCACACAACCACCACAACACCACACAACCACCACAACACCACACAACAACCACAACACCACACAGCCACCACAACACCACACAGCCACCACAACACCACACAGCCACCACAACACCACACAGCCACCACAACACCACACAACCACAACACCACACAACCACCACATAACCACACAATCACCACAACACCACACAACCACAACACCACACAACCACCACATCACCACCAACCACCACAACACCACACAACCACCACAACACCACACAACCACCACAACACCACACAACCACAACACCACACAACCACAACACCACACAACCACAACACCATACAACCACCACAACACAACACAACAACCACAACACCACACAACCACCACAACACCACACAACCATAACATCACACAACCACAACACCACACAACCACCACAACACCACACAACCACCACAACACCAAACAACCACCACAACACAACACAACCACAACACCACACTAGTTGCCGCTGCACTATACCACCACTCACCACAACACACCACACCGTCACCACCTCACATTGCTGTACACACCAACCGGTCACCACCATGAAACACCACTGCAGATTGCCACCATCAATTGCCATCACCATTGCCACCACAGATTAAGAACATCAATTCCAAATGCTGATTGCCACAATCCGTAACTGCCACCAGAGATTGCAGCCATTTCAGATTGTCACCTGCATGCAAAATGGCCCCGTAAATTGCCCCAGCCATTTATTTTCAAACGAATATCCGCCGCCATAAGTTACTCGTACAGAATTTCTCTACATTAAAATTGTGCCATGGATCGTTGCCTTGAATGGTCACCACTACAAATGGCCGCCAGGTTCACTACCATGAATTAATATTATGTCATATCAAAGTGTCATATCAATAATATTATGTCATATCATAGTGTCATATCTATAATATTATGTCATATCATAGTGTCGTATCTATAATATTATGTCATATCATAGTGTCATATCAATAATATTATGTCATATCATAGTGTCATAACTTAAATATAATGTCATATCATAGTGTCATATCTATAATATTATGTCGTATCATAGTGTCATAACTTAAATATAATGTCATATCATAGTGTCATATCTATAATATTATGTCATATCATAGTGTCATATCAATAATATTATGTCATATCATAGTGTCATAACTTAAATATAATGTCATATCATAGTGTCATATCTATAATATTATGTCATATCACAGTGTCGTATCTATAATATTATGTCATATCATAGTGTCATATCTATAATATTATGTCATATCATAGTGTCATATCTATAATATTATGTCATATCATAGTGTCATAACTTTAATATTATGTCATATCATAGTGTCATAACTTTAATATTATGTCATATCATAGTGTCATAACTTAAATATTATGTCATATCACAGTGTCATATCTATAATATTATGTCATATCACAGTGTCATATCTATAATATTATGTCATATCATAGTGTCATATCTATAATGTTATGTCATATCATAGTGTCATGCCTACAACATTATGTCATATCATAGTGTCATATCTATAATATTATGTCATATCATAGTGTCATGCCTACAACATTATGTCATATCATAGTGTCATGCCTACAACATTATGTCATATCATAGTGTCATATCTATAATGTTATGTTATATCATAGTGTCATGCCTACAACATTATGTCATATCATAGTGTCATGCCTACAACATTATGTCATATCATAGTGTCATATCTATAATGTTATGTTATATCATAGTGTCATGCCTACAACATTATGTCATATCATAGTGTCATATCTATAATGTTATGTTATATCATAGTGGCATGCCTACAACATTATGTCATATCATAGTGTCATGCCTACAACATTATGTCATATCATAGTGTCATATCTATAATGTTATGTTATATCATAGTGTCATGCCTACAACATTATGTCATATCATAGTGTCATATCTATAACATTATGTCATATCATAGTGTCATATCTATAATGTTATGTTATATCATAGTGTCATGCCTACAACATTATGTCATATCATAGTGTCATGCCTACAACATTATGTCATATCATAGTGTCATATCTATAATGTTATGTTATATCATAGTGTCATATCTATAACATTATGTCATATCATAGTGTCATGCCTACAACATTATGTCATATCATAGTGTCATGCCTACAACATTATGTCATATCATAGTGTCATATCTATAATGTTATGTCATATCATAGTGTCATGCCTACAACATTATGTCATATCATAGTGTCATGCCTACAACATTATGTCATATCATAGTGTCATGCCTACAACATTATGTCATATCATAGTGTCATGCCTACAACATTATGTCATATCATAGTGTCACATCTACAACATTATGTCATATCATAGTGTCATGCCTACAACATTATGTCATATCATAGTGTCATGCCTACAACATTATGTCATATCATAGTGTCATGCCTACAACATTATGTCATATCATAGTGTCATGCCTACAACATTATGTCATATCATAGTGTCATGCCTACAACATTATGTCATATCATAGTGTCACATCTACAACATTATGTCATATCATAGTGTCACATCTACAACATTATGTCATATCATAGTGTCATGCCTACAACATTATGTCATATCATAGTGTCATGCCTACAACATTATGTCATATCATAGTGTCATGCCTACAACATTATGTCATATCATAGTGTCATGCCTACAACATTATGTCATATCATAGTGTCATGCCTACAACATTATGTCATATCATAGTGTCATGCCTACAACATTATGTCATATCATAGTGTCATGCCTACAACATTATGTCATATCATAGTGTCACATCTACAACATTATGTCATATCATAGTGTCATGCCTACAACATTATGTCATATCATAGTGTCATGCCTACAACATTATGTCATATCATAGTGTCATGCCTACAACATTATGTCATATCATAGTGTCATGCCTACAACATTATGTCATATCATAGTGTCATGCCTACAACATTATGTCATATCATAGTGTCATGCCTACAACATTATGTCATATCATAGTGTCATGCCTACAACATTATGTCATATCATAGTGTCATGCCTACAACATTATGTCATATCATAGTGTCATGCCTACAACATTATGTTATATCATAGTGTCATGCCTACAACATTATGTCATATCATAGTGTCATGCCTACAACATTATGTCATATCATAGTGTCATGCCTACAACATTATGTCATATCATAGTGTCATGCCTACAACATTATGTCATATCATAGTGTCATGCCTACAACATTATGTCATATCATAGTGTCATGCCTACAACATTATGTCATATCATAGTGTCACATCTACAACATTATGTCATATCATAGTGTCATGCCTACAACATTATGTCATATCATAGTGTCACATCTACAACATTATGTCATATCATAGTGTCATGCCTACAACATTATGTCATATCATAGTGTCATGCCTACAACATTATGTCATATCATAGTGTCACATCTACAACATTATGTCATATCATAGTGTCATGCCTACAACATTATGTCATATCATAGTGTCATGCCTACAACATTATGTCATATCATAGTGTCATGCCTACAACATTATGTCATATCATAGTGTCATGCCTACAACATTATGTCATATCATAGTGTCATGCCTACAACATTATGTCATATCATAGTGTCATGCCTACAACATTATGTCATATCATAGTGTCACATCTACAACATTATGTCATATCATAGTGTCATGCCTACAACATTATGTCATATCATAGTGTCATGCCTACAACATTATGTCATATCATAGTGTCATATCTATAATGTTATGTTATATCATAGTGTCATGCCTACAACATTGTCATATCATAGTGTCACATCTACAACATTATGTCATATCATAGTGTCATGCCTACAACATTGTCATATCATAGTGTCATGCCTACAACATTATGTCATATCATAGTGTCATGCCTACAACATTATGTCATATCATAGTGTCATGCCTACAACATTATGTCATATCATAGTGTCACATCTACAACATTATGTCATATCATAGTGTCATGCCTACAACATTATGTCATATCATAGTGTCATGCCTACAACATTATGTCATATCATAGTGTCATATCTATAATGTTATGTTATATCATAGTGTCATGCCTACAACATTATGTCATATCATAGTGTCACATCTACAACATTATGTCATATCATAGTGTCATGCCTACAACATTATGTCATATCATAGTGTCACATCTACAACATTATGTCATATCATAGTGTCATGCCTACAACATTATGTCATATCATAGTGTCATGCCTACAACATTATGTCATATCATAGTGTCATATCTATAATGTTATGTTATATCATAGTGTCATGCCTACAACATTATGTCATATCATAGTGTCATGCCTACAACATTATGTCATATCATAGTGTCATGCCTACAACATTATGTCATATCATAGTGTCACATCTACAACATTATGTCATATCATAGTGTCATGCCTACAACATTATGTCATATCATAGTGTCATGCCTACAACATTATGTCATATCATAGTGTCATGCCTACAACATTATGTCATATCATAGTGTCACATCTACAACATTATGTCATATCATAGTGTCATGCCTACAACATTATGTCATATCATAGTGTCATGCCTACAACATTATGTCATATCATAGTGTCATGCCTACAACATTATGTCATATCATAGTGTCATGCCTACAACATTATGTCATATCATAGTGTCACATCTACAACATTATGTCATATCATAGTGTCATGCCTACAACATTATGTCATATCATAGTGTCACATCTACAACATTATGTCATATCATAGTGTCATGCCTACAACATTATGTCATATCATAGTGTCATGCCTACAACATTATGTCATATCATAGTGTCATGCCTACAACATTATGTCATATCATAGTGTCATGCCTACAACATTATGTCATATCATAGTGTCATGCCTACAACATTATGTCATATCATAGTGTCACATCTACAACATTATGTCATATCATAGTGTCATGCCTACAACATTATGTCATATCATAGTGTCATGCCTACAACATTATGTCATATCATAGTGTCATGCCTACAACATTATGTCATATCATAGTGTCATGCCTACAACATTATGTCATATCATAGTGTCATGCCTACAACATTATGTCATATCATAGTGTCATGCCTACAACATTATGTCATATCATAGTGTCATGCCTACAACATTATGTCATATCATAGTGTCATGCCTACAACATTATGTCATATCATAGTGTCATGCCTACAACATTATGTCATATCATAGTGTCACATCTACAACATTATGTCATATCATAGTGTCATGCCTACAACATTATGTCATATCATAGTGTCATGCCTACAACATTATGTCATATCATAGTGTCATGCCTACAACATTATGTCATATCATAGTGTCACATCTACAACATTATGTCATATCATAGTGTCATGCCTACAACATTATGTCATATCATAGTGTCATGCCTACAACATTATGTCATATCATAGTGTCATGCCTACAACATTATGTCATATCATAGTGTCACATCTACAACATTATGTCATATCATAGTGTCATGCCTACAACATTATGTCATATCATAGTGTCACATCTACAACATTATGTCATATCATAGTGTCATGCCTACAACATTATGTCATATCATAGTGTCATGCCTACAACATTATGTCATATCATAGTGTCATGCCTACAACATTATGTCATATCATAGTGTCATGCCTACAACATTATGTCATATCATAGTGTCATGCCTACAACATTATGTCATATCATAGTGTCACATCTACAACATTATGTCATATCATAGTGTCATGCCTACAACATTATGTCATATCATAGTGTCATGCCTACAACATTATGTCATATCATAGTGTCACATCTACAACATTATGTCATATCATAGTGTCATATCTATAATGTTATGTTATATCATAGTGTCATGCCTACAACATTATGTCATATCATAGTGTCATGCCTACAACATTATGTCATATCATAGTGTCATGCCTACAACATTATGTCATATCATAGTGTCACATCTACAACATTATGTCATATCATAGTGTCATGCCTACAACATTATGTCATATCATAGTGTCATGCCTACAACATTATGTCATATCATAGTGTCATGCCTACAACATTATGTCATATCATAGTGTCACATCTACAACATTATGTCATATCATAGTGTCATGCCTACAACATTATGTCATATCATAGTGTCACATCTACAACATTATGTCATATCATAGTGTCATGCCTACAACATTATGTCATATCATAGTGTCATGCCTACAACATTATGTCATATCATAGTGTCACATCTACAACATTATGTCATATCATAGTGTCATGCCTACAACATTATGTCATATCATAGTGTCACATCTACAACATTATGTCATATCATAGTGTCATGCCTACAACATTATGTCATATCATAGTGTCATGCCTACAACATTATGTCATATCATAGTGTCATATCTATAATGTTATGTTATATCATAGTGTCATGCCTACAACATTATGTCATATCATAGTGTCATGCCTACAACATTATGTCATATCATAGTGTCATGCCTACAACATTATGTCATATCATAGTGTCATGCCTACAACATTATGTCATATCATAGTGTCATGCCTACAACATTATGTCATATCATAGTGTCACATCTACAACATTATGTCATATCATAGTGTCATGCCTACAACATTATGTCATATCATAGTGTCACATCTACAACATTATGTCATATCATAGTGTCATGCCTACAACATTATGTCATATCATAGTGTCATGCCTACAACATTATGTCATATCATAGTGTCATGCCTACAACATTATGTCATATCATAGTGTCATGCCTACAACATTATGTCATATCATAGTGTCATGCCTACAACATTATGTCATATCATAGTGTCATGCCTACAACATTATGTCATATCATAGTGTCACATCTACAACATTATGTCATATCATAGTGTCATGCCTACAACATTATGTCATATCATAGTGTCACATCTACAACATTATGTCATATCATAGTGTCATGCCTACAACATTATGTCATATCATAGTGTCATGCCTACAACATTATGTCATATCATAGTGTCACATCTACAACATTATGTCATATCATAGTGTCATGCCTACAACATTATGTCATATCATAGTGTCACATCTACAACATTATGTCATATCATAGTGTCATGCCTACAACATTATGTCATATCATAGTGTCATGCCTACAACATTATGTCATATCATAGTGTCATATCTATAATGTTATGTTATATCATAGTGTCATGCCTACAACATTATGTCATATCATAGTGTCATGCCTACAACATTATGTCATATCATAGTGTCATGCCTACAACATTATGTCATATCATAGTGTCATGCCTACAACATTATGTCATATCATAGTGTCATGCCTACAACATTATGTCATATCATAGTGTCATGCCTACAACATTATGTCATATCATAGTGTCATGCCTACAACATTATGTCATATCATAGTGTCATGCCTACAACATTATGTCATATCATAGTGTCACATCTACAACATTATGTCATATCATAGTGTCATGCCTACAACATTATGTCATATCATAGTGTCATGCCTACAACATTATGTCATATCATAGTGTCATGCCTACAACATTATGTCATATCATAGTGTCACATCTACAACATTATGTCATATCATAGTGTCATGCCTACAACATTATGTCATATCATAGTGTCATGCCTACAACATTATGTCATATCATAGTGTCATGCCTACAACATTATGTCATATCATAGTGTCATGCCTACAACATTATGTCATATCATAGTGTCATATCTACAACATTATGTCATATCATAGTGTCACATCTACAACATTATGTCATATCATAGTGTCATATCTACAACATTATGTCATATCATAGTGTCACATCTACAACATTATGTCATATCATAGTGTCATGCCTACAACATTATGTCATATCATAGTGTCATGCCTACAACATTATGTCATATCATAGTGTCATATCTATAATGTTATGTTATATCATAGTGTCATGCCTACAACATTATGTCATATCATAGTGTCATGCCTACAACATTATGTCATATCATAGTGTCATGCCTACAACATTATGTCATATCATAGTGTCATGCCTACAACATTATGTCATATCATAGTGTCATGCCTACAACATTATGTCATATCATAGTGTCATGCCTACAACATTATGTCATATCATAGTGTCATATCTACAACATTATGTCATATCATAGTGTCACATCTACAACATTATGTCATATCATAGTGTCATGCCTACAACATTATGTCATATCATAGTGTCATGCCTACAACATTATGTCATATCATAGTGTCACATCTACAACATTATGTCATATCATAGTGTCATGCCTACAACATTATGTCATATCATAGTGTCATGCCTACAACATTATGTCATATCATAGTGTCATGCCTACAACATTATGTCATATCATAGTGTCATGCCTACAACATTATGTCATATCATAGTGTCATGCCTACAACATTATGTCATATCATAGTGTCATGCCTACAACATTATGTCATATCATAGTGTCACATCTACAACATTATGTCATATCATAGTGTCATGCCTACAACATTATGTCATATCATAGTGTCATGCCTACAACATTATGTCATATCATAGTGTCATGCCTACAACATTATGTCATATCATAGTGTCATGCCTACAACATTATGTCATATCATAGTGTCATGCCTAAAACATTATGTCATATCATAGTGTCATGCCTACAACATTATGTCATATCATAGTGTCATATCTATAATGTTATGTTATATCATAGTGTCATACCTACAACATTATGTCATATCATAGTGTCATGCCTACAACATTATGTCATATCATAGTGTCATGCCTACAACATTATGTCATATCATAGTGTCATACCTACAACATTATGTCATATCATAGTGTCATGCCTACAACATTATGTCATATCATAGTGTCATACCTACAACATTATGTCATATCATAGTGTCATACCTACAACATTATGTCATATCATAGTGTCATGCCTACAACATTATGTCATATCATAGTGTCATATCTATAATGTTATGTTATATCATAGTGTCATACCTACAACATTATGTCATATCATAGTGTCATGCCTACAACATTATGTCATATCATAGTGTCATGCCTACAACATTATGTCATATCATAGTGTCATATCTATAATGTTATGTTATATCATAGTGTCATACCTACAACATTATGTCATATCATAGTGTCATGCCTACAATATTATGTCATATCATAGTGTCATACCTACAACATTATGTCATATCATAGTGTCATGCCTACAACATTATGTCATATCATAGTGTCATGCCTACAACATTATGTCATATCATAGTGTCATATCTATAATGTTATGTTATATCATAGTGTCATACCTACAATATTATGTCATATCATAGTGTCATATCTATAATGTTATGTCATATCATAGTGTCATATCTATAATGTTATGTTATATCATAGTGTCATACCTACAATATTATGTCATATCATAGTGTCATATCTATAATGTTATGTCATATCATAGTGTCATACCTACAATATTATGTCATATCATAGTGTCATATCTATAATGTTATGTCATATCATAGTGTCATATCTATAATGTTATGTTATATCATAGTGTCATATCTATAATGTTATGTCATATCATAGTGTCATACCTACAACATTATGTCATATCATAGTGTCATATCTATAATGTTATGTTATATCATAGTGTCACATCTACAACATTATGTCATATCATAGTGTCATGCCTACAACATTATGTCATATCATAGTGTCATGCCTACAACATTATGTCATATCATAGTGTCATGCCTACAACATTATGTCATATCATAGTGTCATATCTATAATGTTATGTTATATCATAGTGTCATATCTATAATGTTATGTCATATCATAGTGTCATACCTACAATATTATGTCATATCATAGTGTCATATCTATAATGTTATGTCATATCATAGTGTCATGCCTACAACATTATGTCATATCATAGTGTCATATCTATAATGTTATGTTATATCATAGTGTCACATCTACAACATTATGTCATATCATAGTGTCATATCTATAATGTTATGTCATATCATAGTGTCATACCTACAATATTATGTCATATCATAGTGTCATATCTATAATGTTATGTTATATCATAGTGTCACATCTACAACATTATGTCATATCATAGTGTCACATCTACAACATTATGTCATATCATAGTGTCATGCCTACAACATTATGTCATATCATAGTGTCATACCTACAATATTATGTCATATCATAGTGTCATATCTATAATGTTATGTTATATCATAGTGTCATACCTACAACATTATGTCATATCATAGTGTCATGCCTACAACATTATGTCATATCATAGTGTCATGCCTACAACATTATGTCATATCATAGTGTCATGCCTACAACATTATGTCATATCATAGTGTCATATCTATAATGTTATGTTATATCATAGTGTCATATCTATAATGTTATGTCATATCATAGTGTCATACCTACAACATTATGTCATATCATAGTGTCATGCCTACAACATTATGTCATATCATAGTGTCATGCCTACAACATTATGTCATATCATAGTGTCATGCCTACAACATTATGTCATATCATAGTGTCATATCTATAATGTTATGTTATATCATAGTGTCATATCTATAATGTTATGTCATATCATAGTGTCATACCTACAATATTATGTCATATCATAGTGTCATGCCTACAACATTATGTCATATCATAGTGTCATATCTATAATGTTATGTCATATCATAGTGTCATATCTATAATATTATGTCATATCATAGTGTCATATCTATAATGGTATGTCATATCATAGTGTCATATCTATAATATTATGTCATATCATAGTGTCATATCTATAACATTATGTCATATCATAGTGTCATATCTATAATGTTATGTTATATCATAGTGTCATATCTATAACATTATGTCATATCATAGTGTCATGCCTACAACATTATGTCATATCATAGTGTCATGCCTACAACATTATGTCATATCATAGTGTCATGCCTACAACATTATGTCATATCATAGTGTCATATCTATAATGTTATGTTATATCATAGTGTCATACCTACAACATTATGTCATATCATAGTGTCATGCCTACAACATTATGTCATATCATAGTGTCATGCCTACAACATTATGTCATATCATAGTGTCATGCCTACAACATTATGTCATATCATAGTGTCATATCTATAATGTTATGTCATATCATAGTGTCATATCTATAATATTATGTCATATCATAGTGTCATATCTATAATGTTATGTCATATCATAGTGTCATATCTATAATATTATGTCATATCATAGTGTCATATCTATAACATTATGTCATATCATAGTGTCATGCCTACAACATTATGTCATATCACAGTGTCATATCTATAATGTTATGTTATATCATAGTGTCATATCTATAATATTATGTCATATCATAGTGTCATATCTATAACATTATGTCATATCATAGTGTCATATCTATAACATTATGTCATATCATAGTGTCATATCTATAATGTTATGTTATATCATAGTGTCATATCTATAACATTATGTCATATCATAGTGTCATATCTATAATATTATGTCATATCATAGTGTCATATCTATAACATTATGTCATATCATAGTGTCATATCTACAACATTATGTCATATCATAGTGTCACATCTACAACATTATGTCATATCATAGTGTCATGCCTACAACATTATGTCATATCATAGTGTCACATCTACAACATTATGTCATATCATAGTGTCATACCTACAACATTATGTCATATCATAGTGTCATACCTACAACATTATGTCATATCATAGTGTCACATCTACAACATTATGTCATATCATAGTGTCACATCTACAACATTATGTCATATCATAGTGTCATACCTACAACATTATGTCATATCATAGTGTCACATCTACAACATTATATCATATCATAGTGTCATATCTATAATGTTATGTTATATCATAGTGTCATACCTACAACATTATGTCATATCATAGTGTCATATCTATAACATTATGTCATATCATAGTGTCATGCCTACAACATTATGTCATATCATAGTGTCATGCCTACAACATTATGTCATATCATAGTGTCATATCTATAATGTTATGTCATATCATAGTGTCATATCTATAATGTTATGTCATATCATAGTGTCATATCTATAACATTATGTCATATCATAGTGTCATACCTACAACATTATGTCATATCATAGTGTCACATCTACAACATTATGTCATATCATAGAGTCATGCCTACAACATTATGTCATATCATAGTGTCATATCTATAACATTATGTCATATCATAGTGTCATATCTATAATGTTATGTCATATCACAGTGTCATATCTATAACATTATGTCATATCATAGTGTCATATCTATAATGTTATGTCATATCATAGTGTCATATCTATAACATTATGTCATATCATAGTGTCATATCTATAACATTATGTCATATCATAGTGTCATACCTACAACATTATGTCATATCATAGTGTCATATCTATAATGTTATGTCATATCATAGTGTCATATCTATAACATTATGTCATATCATAGTGTCATATCTATAACATTATGTCATATCATAGTGTCATACCTACAACATTATGTCATATCATAGTGTCATACCTACAACATTATGTCATATCATAGTGTCATGCCTACAACATTATGTCATATCATAGTGTCATATCTATAATGTTATGTCATATCACAGTGTCATATCTATAACATTATGTCATATCATAGTGTCATACCTACAACATTATGTCATATCATAGTGTCATACCTACAACATTATGTCATATCATAGTGTCATATCTATAATGTTATGTCATATCACAGTGTCATATCTATAACATTATGTCATATCATAGTGTCATATCTATAACATTATGTCATATCATAGTGTCATACCTACAACATTATGTCATATCATAGTGTCATACCTACAACATTATGTCATATCATAGTGTCATGCCTACAACATTATGTCATATCATAGTGTCATGCCTACAACATTATGTCATATCATAGTGTCATGCCTACAACATTATGTCATATCATAGTGTCACATCTACAACATTATGTCATATCATAGTGTCATATCTATAACATTATGTCATATCATAGTGTCATACCTACAACATTATGTCATATCATAGTGTCATGCCTACAACATTATGTCATATCATAGTGTCACATCTACAACATTATGTCATATCATAGTGTCATATCTATAATGTTATGTCATATCATAGTGTCATACCTACAACATTATGTCATATCATAGTGTCATGCCTACAACATTATGTCATATCATAGTGTCATGCCTACAACATTATGTCATATCATAGTGTCATGCCTACAACATTATGTCATATCATAGTGTCATGCCTACAACATTATGTCATATCATAGTGTCATGCCTACAACATTATGTCATATCATAGTGTCATGCCTACAACATTATGTCATATCATAGTGTCATGCCTACAACATTATGTCATATCATAGTGTCATGCCTACAACATTATGTCATATCATAGTGTCATGCCTACAACATTATGTCATATCATAGTGTCATGCCTACAACATTATGTCATATCATAGTGTCATGCCTACAACATTATGTCATATCATAGTGTCATGCCTACAACATTATGTCATATCATAGTGTCACATCTACAACATTATGTCATATCATAGTGTCATGCCTACAACATTATGTCATATCATAGTGTCATGCCTACAACATTATGTCATATCATAGTGTCATGCCTACAACATTATGTCATATCATAGTGTCATGCCTACAACATTATGTCATATCATAGTGTCATGCCTACAACATTATGTCATATCATAGTGTCATGCCTACAACATTATGTCATATCATAGTGTCATGCCTACAACATTATGTCATATCATAGTGTCATGCCTACAACATTATGTCATATCATAGTGTCATGCCTACAACATTATGTCATATCATAGTGTCATATCTACAACATTATGTCATATCATAGTGTCATGCCTACAACATTATGTCATATCATAGTGTCATGCCTACAACATTATGTCATATCATAGTGTCATGCCTACAACATTATGTCATATCATAGTGTCATGCCTACAACATTATGTCATATCATAGTGTCATGCCTACAACATTATGTCATATCATAGTGTCATATCTACAACATTATGTCATATCATAGTGTCATGCCTACAACATTATGTCATATCATAGTGTCATGCCTACAACATTATGTCATATCATAGTGTCATATCTACAACATTATGTCATATCATAGTGTCATGCCTACAACATTATGTCATATCATAGTGTCATGCCTACAACATTATGTCATATCATAGTGTCATATCTACAACATTATGTCATATCATAGTGTCATGCCTACAACATTATGTCATATCATAGTGTCATGCCTACAACATTATGTCATATCATAGTGTCATGCCTACAACATTATGTCATATCATAGTGTCATATCTACAACATTATGTCATATCATAGTGTCATGCCTACAACATTATGTCATATCATAGTGTCATGCCTACAACATTATGTCATATCATAGTGTCATGCCTACAACATTATGTCATATCATAGTGTCATGCCTACAACATTATGTCATATCATAGTGTCATGCCTACAACATTATGTCATATCATAGTGTCATGCCTACAACATTATGTCATATCATAGTGTCATATCTACAACATTATGTCATATCATAGTGTCATGCCTACAACATTATGTCATATCATAGTGTCATGCCTACAACATTATGTCATATCATAGTGTCATGCCTACAACATTATGTCATATCATAGTGTCATGCCTACAACATTATGTCATATCATAGTGTCATGCCTACAACATTATGTCATATCATAGTGTCATGCCTACAACATTATGTCATATCATAGTGTCATGCCTACAACATTATGTCATATCATAGTGTCACATCTACAACATTATGTCATATCATAGTGTCATGCCTACAACATTATGTCATATCATAGTGTCATGCCTACAACATTATGTCATATCATAGTGTCACATCTACAACATTATGTCATATCATAGTGTCATGCCTACAACATTATGTCATATCATAGTGTCATGCCTACAACATTATGTCATATCATAGTGTCACATCTACAACATTATGTCATATCATAGTGTCATGCCTACAACATTATGTCATATCATAGTGTCATGCCTACAACATTATGTCATATCATAGTGTCATGCCTACAACATTATGTCATATCATAGTGTCATATCTACAACATTATGTCATATCATAGTGTCATGCCTACAACATTATGTCATATCATAGTGTCACATCTACAACATTATGTCATATCATAGTGTCATGCCTACAACATTATGTCATATCATAGTGTCATATCTACAACATTATGTCATATCATAGTGTCATGCCTACAACATTATGTCATATCATAGTGTCATATCTACAACATTATGTCATATCATAGTGTCATGCCTACAACATTATGTCATATCATAGTGTCATGCCTACAACATTATGTCATATCATAGTGTCATGCCTACAACATTATGTCATATCATAGTGTCATGCCTACAACATTATGTCATATCATAGTGTCACATCTATAACAATATGTCATATCATAGTGTCATGCCTACAACATTATGTCATATCATAGTGTCATATCTATAATGTTATGTTATATCATAGTGTCATGCCTACAACATTATGTCATATCATAGTGTCATGCCTACAACATTATGTCATATCATAGTGTCATGCCTACAACATTATGTCATATCATAGTGTCATATCTATAATGTTATGTCATATCATAGTGTCATATCTATAATGTTATGTCATATCATAGTGTCATGCCTACAACATTATGTCATATCATAGTGTCATGCCTACAACATTATGTCATATCATAGTGTCATGCCTACAACATTATGTCATATCATAGTGTCATGCCTACAACATTATGTCATATCATAGTGTCATGCCTACAACATTATGTCATATCATAGTGTCATGCCTACAACATTATGTCATATCATAGTGTCATGCCTACAACATTATGTCATATCATAGTGTCATGCCTACAACATTATGTCATATCATAGTGTCATGCCTACAACATTATGTCATATCATAGTGTCATGCCTACAACATTATGTCATATCATAGTGTCACATCTACAACATTATGTCATATCATAGTGTCATATCTATAATGTTATGTCATATCATAGTGTCATGCCTACAACATTATGTCATATCATAGTGTCATATCTATAATGTTATGTCATATCATAGTGTCATATCTATAATGTTATGTCATATCATAGTGTCATGCCTACAACATTATGTCATATCATAGTGTCATGCCTACAACATTATGTCATATCATAGTGTCATGCCTACAACATTATGTCATATCATAGTGTCATGCCTACAACATTATGTCATATCATAGTGTCATATCTATAATGTTATGTCATATCATAGTGTCATGCCTACAACATTATGTCATATCATAGTGTCATATCTATAATGTTATGTCATATCATAGTGTCATGCCTACAACATTATGTCATATCATAGTGTCATGCCTACAACATTATGTCATATCATAGTGTCATATCTATAATGTTATGTCATATCATAGTGTCATATCTATAATGTTATGTCATATCATAGTGTCATGCCTACAACATTATGTCATATCATAGTGTCATATCTATAATGTTATGTTATATCATAGTGTCATACCTACAACATTATGTCATATCATAGTGTCATATCTATAATGTTATGTTATATCATAGTGTCATACCTACAACATTATGTCATATCATAGTGTCATATCTATAATGTTATGTCATATCATAGTGTCATATCTATAATGTTATGTCATATCATAGTGTCATGCCTACAACATTATGTCATATCATAGTGTCATATCTATAATGTTATGTCATATCATAGTGTCATGCCTACAACATTATGTCATATCATAGTGTCATATCTATAATGTTATGTCATATCATAGTGTCATATCTATAATGTTCTGTCATATCATAGTGTCATATCTATAATGTTATGTTATATCATAGTGTCATGCCTACAACATTATGTCATATCATAGTGTCATATCTATAATGTTATGTCATATCATAGTGTCATGCCTACAACATTATGTCATATCATAGTGTCATGCCTACAACATTATGTCATATCATAGTGTCATGCCTACAACATTATGTCATATCATAGTGTCATATCTATAATGTTATGTTATATCATAGTGTCATATCTATAATGTTATGTCATATCATAGTGTCATACCTACAATATTATGTCATATCATAGTGTCATATCTATAATGTTATGTTATATCATAGTGTCACATCTACAACATTATGTCATATCATAGTGTCATATCTATAATGTTATGTTATATCATAGTGTCACATCTACAACATTATGTCATATCATAGTGTCATATCTATAACATTATGTCATATCATAGTGTCATGCCTACAACATTATGTCATATCATAGTGTCATGCCTACAACATTATGTCATATCATAGTGTCATGCCTACAACATTATGTCATATCATAGTGTCATGCCTACAACATTATGTCATATCATAGTGTCATGCCTACAACATTATGTCATATCATAGTGTCATGCCTACAACATTATGTCATATCATAGTGTCATACCTACAACATTATGTCATATCATAGTGTCATGCCTACAACATTATGTCATATCATAGTGTCATGCCTACAACATTATGTCATATCATAGTGTCATGCCTACAACATTATGTCATATCATAGTGTCATGCCTACAACATTATGTCATATCATAGTGTCATGCCTACAACATTATGTCATATCATAGTGTCATGCCTACAACATTATGTCATATCATAGTGTCATGCCTACAACATTATGTCATATCATAGTGTCATGCCTACAACATTATGTCATATCATAGTGTCATGCCTACAACATTATGTCATATCATAGTGTCATGCCTACAACATTATGTCATATCATAGTGTCATGCCTACAACATTATGTCATATCATAGTGTCATGCCTACAACATTATGTCATATCATAGTGTCATGCCTACAACATTATGTCATATCATAGTGTCATGCCTACAACATTATGTCATATCATAGTGTCATGCCTACAACATTGTCATATCATAGTGTCATGCCTACAACATTATGTCATATCATAGTGTCATGCCTATAACATTATGTCATATCATAGTGTCATGCCTACAACATTGTCATATCATAGTGTCATGCCTACAACATTATGTCATATCATAGTGTCATGCCTACAACATTATGTCATATCATAGTGTCATGCCTACAACATTATGTCATATCATAGTGTCATGCCTACAACATTGTCATATCATAGTGTCATGCCTACAACATTATGTCATATCATAGTGTCATGCCTACAACATTGTCATATCATAGTGTCATGCCTACAACATTATGTCATATCATAGTGTCATGCCTACAACATTGTCATATCATAGTGTCATGCCTACAACATTATGTCATATCATAGTGTCATGCCTACAACATTATGTCATATCATAGTGTCATGCCTACAACATTATGTCATATCATAGTGTCATGCCTACAACATTATGTCATATCATAGTGTCATGCCTACAACATTATGTCATATCATAGTGTCATGCCTACAACATTATGTCATATCATAGTGTCATGCCTACAACATTATGTCATATCATAGTGTCATGCCTACAACATTATGTCATATCATAGTGTCATGCCTACAACATTATGTCATATCATAGTGTCATGCCTACAACATTATGTCATATCATAGTGTCATGCCTACAACATTATGTCATATCATAGTGTCATGCCTACAACATTATGTCATATCATAGTGTCATGCCTACAACATTATGTCATATCATAGTGTCATATCTACAACATTATGTCATATCATAGTGTCATGCCTACAACATTATGTCATATCATAGTGTCATGCCTACAACATTATGTCATATCATAGTGTCATGCCTACAACATTATGTCATATCATAGTGTCATGCCTACAACATTATGTCATATCATAGTGTCATGCCTACAACATTATGTCATATCATAGTGTCATGCCTACAACATTATGTCATATCATAGTGTCATATCTACAACATTATGTCATATCATAGTGTCATGCCTACAACATTATGTCATATCATAGTGTCATGCCTACAACATTATGTCATATCATAGTGTCATATCTACAACATTATGTCATATCATAGTGTCATGCCTACAACATTATGTCATATCATAGTGTCATGCCTACAACATTATGTCATATCATAGTGTCATGCCTACAACATTATGTCATATCATAGTGTCATGCCTACAACATTATGTCATATCATAGTGTCATGCCTACAACATTATGTCATATCATAGTGTCATGCCTACAACATTATGTCATATCATAGTGTCATATCTACAACATTATGTCATATCATAGTGTCATGCCTACAACATTATGTCATATCATAGTGTCATGCCTACAACATTATGTCATATCATAGTGTCATGCCTACAACATTATGTCATATCATAGTGTCATGCCTACAACATTATGTCATATCATAGTGTCATGCCTACAACATTATGTCATATCATAGTGTCATGCCTACAACATTATGTCATATCATAGTGTCATGCCTACAACATTGTCATATCATAGTGTCATGCCTACAACATTATGTCATATCATAGTGTCATGCCTACAACATTATGTCATATCATAGTGTCATGCCTACAACATTATGTCATATCATAGTGTCATGCCTACAACATTATGTCATATCATAGTGTCATGCCTACAACATTATGTCATATCATAGTGTCATGCCTACAACATTATGTCATATCATAGTGTCATGCCTACAACATTATGTCATATCATAGTGTCATGCCTACAACATTATGTCATATCATAGTGTCATGCCTACAACATTATGTCATATCATAGTGTCATATCTATAATGTTATGTCATATCATAGTGTCATGCCTACAACATTATGTCATATCATAGTGTCATGCCTACAACATTATGTCATATCATAGTGTCATGCCTACAACATTATGTCATATCATAGTGTCATGCCTACAACATTATGTCATATCATAGTGTCATGCCTACAACATTATGTCATATCATAGTGTCATGCCTACAACATTATGTCATATCATAGTGTCATGCCTACAACATTGTCATATCATAGTGTCATGCCTACAACATTATGTCATATCATAGTGTCATGCCTATAACATTATGTCATATCATAGTGTCATGCCTACAACATTGTCATATCATAGTGTCATGCCTACAACATTATGTCATATCATAGTGTCACATCTACAACATTATGTCATATCATAGTGTCATGCCTACAACATTATGTCATATCATAGTGTCACATCTACAACATTATGTCATATCATAGTGTCATGCCTACAACATTATGTCATATCATAGTGTCATGCCTACAACATTATGTCATATCATAGTGTCATGCCTACAACATTATGTCATATCATAGTGTCATGCCTACAACATTATGTCATATCATAGTGTCATATCTACAACATTATGTCATATCATAGTGTCATGCCTACAACATTATGTCATATCATAGTGTCATGCCTACAACATTATGTCATATCATAGTGTCATGCCTACAACATTATGTCATATCATAGTGTCACATCTACAACATTATGTCATATCATAGTGTCATGCCTACAACATTATGTCATATCATAGTGTCATGCCTACAACATTATGTCATATCATAGTGTCACATCTACAACATTATGTCATATCATAGTGTCATGCCTACAACATTATGTCATATCATAGTGTCATGCCTACAACATTATGTCATATCATAGTGTCATGCCTACAACATTATGTCATATCATAGTGTCATGCCTACAACATTATGTCATATCATAGTGTCATGCCTACAACATTATGTCATATCATAGTGTCATGCCTACAACATTATGTCATATCATAGTGTCATGCCTACAACATTATGTCATATCATAGTGTCACATCTACAACATTATGTCATATCATAGTGTCATGCCTACAACATTATGTCATATCATAGTGTCATGCCTACAACATTATGTCATATCATAGTGTCATATCTATAACATTATGTCATATCATAGTGTCATGCCTACAACATTATGTCATATCATAGTGTCATGCCTACAACATTATGTCATATCATAGTGTCATAACTTTAATATTATGTCATATCATAGTGTCATAACTTTAATATTATGTCATATCATAGTGTCATATCTATAACATTATGTCATATCATAGTGTCATATCTATAACATTATGTCATATCATAGTGTCATGCCTACAACATTATGTCATATCATAGTGTCATGCCTACAACATTATGTCATATCATAGTGTCATGCCTACAACATTATGTCATATCATAGTGTCATGCCTACAACATTATGTCATATCATAGTGTCATGCCTACAACATTATGTCATATCATAGTGTCATGCCTACAACATTATGTCATATCATAGTGTCATGCCTACAACATTATGTCATATCATAGTGTCATGCCTACAACATTATGTCATATCATAGTGTCATGCCTACAACATTATGTCATATCATAGTGTCATGCCTACAACATTATGTCATATCATAGTGTCATATCTATAACATTATGTCATATCATAGTGTCATGCCTACAACATTATGTCATATCATAGTGTCATGCCTACAACATTATGTCATATCATAGTGTCATGCCTACAACATTATGTCATATCATAGTGTCATATCTATAACATTATGTCATATCATAGTGTCATATCTATAACATTATGTCATATCATAGTGTCATATCTATAACATTATGTCATATCATAGTGTCATATCTATAATGTTATGTCATATCATAGTGTCATATCTATAACATTATGTCATATCATAGTGTCATAACTTTAATATTATGTCATATCATAGTGTCATAACTTTAATATTATGTCATATCATAGTGTCATATCTATAACATTATGTCATATCATAGTGTCATATCTATAACATTATGTCATATCATAGTGTCATATCTATAACATTATGTCATATCATAGTGTCATATCTATAACATTATGTCATATCATAGTGTCATATCTATAACATTATGTCATATCATAGTGTCATATCTATAACATTATGTCATATCATAGTGTCATAACTTTAATATTATGTCATATCATAGTGTCATAACTTTAATATTATGTCATATCATAGTGTCATATCTATAACATTATGTCATATCATAGTGTCATATCTATAATATTATGTCATATCATAGTGTCATATCTATAATGTTATGTCATATCATAGTGTCATATCTATAATATTATGTCATATCATAGTCATACCTACAACATTATGTCATATCATAGTGTCATATCTATAATATTATGTCATATCATAGTGTCATATCTATAACATTATGTCATATCATAGTGTCATATCTATAACATTATGTCATATCATAGTGTCATATCTATAATATTATGTCATATCATAGTCATACCTACAACATTATGTCATATCATAGTGTCATATCTATAATATTATGTCATATCATAGTGTCATATCTATAACATTATGTCATATCATAGTGTCATATCTATAATGTTATGTCATATCATAGTGTCACATCTACAACATTATGTCATATCATAGTGTCACATCTATAATGTTATGTTATATCATAGTGTCATATCTATAACATTATGTCATATCATAGTGTCATATCTATAATGTTATGTCATATCATAGTGTCACATCTACAACATTATGTCACACCGAAGTGCCCCACAAAACAGAGCCAACTTCACACAACCCGCTGCACACGCCCACAACACGCAGGCAAAAGCGGTTACACAAAACCGTAGACATTGCAACGTGCAGCCGATGTGTGATCATTGCCATTGTGGCACGCATTGTGCAACGTAAGCATCCTCCAGAGAAGGGATGGGAGAGGCAACAGGTTTAGGTGAGTTCTGTCAGTCCCATACTATGAACTCTGGCGCCCCCCAGCGGATGCTTTCAGATTCCATCAGTTATAGATAGGCCTTCGGGACTTCACCTATTTCTCGATCCCAAATCGATTGTTGGAAGTTCAAGCTTCCTTGACCGTTTGTTCTTGGTTTTTCTTTCTCTTCGTTTCATACTCGCTGTTTCCATGCGTTGTATATGCTCATGGTGTCGTGCGTGTGTATACACCTTGTGCATCGATTCCTCGCTTGCTTTAGTCCAACTAAATTCTTGCTCGTTCGCGAATTTTTATGTTGCTTTTAAATGGACTCTGGAGTCTCAATATCAGTGAAAATGAAATTTATAAATGGCGATTATTTTATTTAAAAAAAGTAATATGGAAACAATTCGGAAACCAGCCCTAATATATTTTCTGTTAGTACAATATGTAATCAATACTACGCAAGAATCAAATTACTATCAATAACAAATTCCAAACTACTATACCTGGCAGTAAAATATGAAGAAAGAAAACATCTTACTCATGGAACCATAAACTCTCGAACTAAAGAGTTTTGCTCGACATAATATTGCGAGTGCGACACTCGTGTTAAATTCAAAAATTACCTGCAGTGAACTCTATCCTATTATGGTTCTTTATTTAAGAAAGCCAGCCCGTGAACAAAAGTCCTTATTCCGTGAGTATTTTCCTTGAATAAGTTTACGCGTCACGCTGGTTAAGCAAAGTAGCAATCGTTTTATTTCCGTCACAAGGCCTCTATTGCCGCGCTCATTTGCTCCTCTGTTGTGTATAAGTATAGTTGTGCGCAGTGCGCATCGGCGCGCGTCGGAGTGACGTCACGCGACATTTACGGAGGAGCGGCAGAGCACCGCGGGAAGTTTCTGTGCCGCTAAATTGCAAGCGCAGTACAATAGTTTGCGATGCTGATTTTAGAGTAATTGATAAAATTTTTATCGATTTTGACCTTGGAATTGCAGAATCTTGTACATTTTTAGGCAAAGCCCCACGTTAAATAACGCTCAGTTCATAAACCCATCAGATCGAAAATGTCTAGTCGTATTTGTTTTCTTTTGTCTTCTGTTTTATTTAGGTGTGAGGTCTACAATTCATTATTGATCGTGATTTATTCCTTCGTTGTACCGCTCACACTTTGCATTTTACAGACCTGGTTATGGAGCTGAGCTCCGATACGTTTGCTTCATGTTTTCGTGTGATAAAATTACTAATTTTGCGAGCATTGCCTTTGCTTGTGAATGTTTGCTGAGTCTGCTTCGAAATTAAAGTGAACATCTGAAGTGAAAATCTTAAAGTCAAAAACAGTTTCAATATTTATACCTGCAAAACACAACACAACATGTTTTTTGCAGAGAGACACACGCTCTGCCCGACTCACCTCACAAGCTGAGGTCGCCACGGGAGGATTTTGAACTGATCACACGCGGGGTTTGGTGGGGTTACCGAGCTTGGGAATAGCGTTTGGTTTTGGGATCACGGCGGTGGGAAAATACTGGCGAATGGTTGAGGAAGCATCAGCTTGCCCCTTTTATAGCGCTGCAGCACCGGACGTATATGTATATACAGCTGCTGAAAGATGCCCTCGCCGGTTCCGAGAAGCAGAGCAGGCGCCGCAGTTATCAGCATTGCCTCACGTGTTGGGGAAGAGACAGCTAGACGGTTCTTTGTGTGGTGTTGTGATGCGGAAGTTGTGTGGTGTCGTGGTGTACAAGCGGCGTGAAGGTCAGCAAATTACATGTTCATTGACCAGCTGCAGCTGGGCACAATGCCTCATTCAGATCTGCGTTGCTGGCTGCTCGCTGCACTACACAACCTCCACCGTGTGCACGGGTACAGCACACGGGCACAGCACACGGGCACAGCACACGGGCACAGCACACGGGTACAGCAAACGGGTACAGCACACGGGTACAGCACACGGGCACAGCACACGGGCACAGCACACGGGTACAGCACACGGGTACAGCAAACGGGTACAGCACACGGGTACAGCACACGGGTACAGCACACGGGCACAGCACACGGGTACAGCGCATGGGTACAGCAAACGGGTACAGCACACGGGTACAGCACACGGGTACAGCACACGGGTACAGCACACGGGTACTGCACACGGGTACTGCACACGGGTACTGCACACGGGTACTGCACACGGGTACTGCACACGGGTACTGCACACGGGTACTGCACACGGGTACTGCACACGGGTACTGCACACGGGTACTGCACACGGGTACTGCACACGGGTACTGCACACGGGTACTGCACACGGGTACAGCACACGGGTACTGCACACGGGTACTGCACACGGGTACTGCACACGGGTACTGCACACGGGTACTGCACACGGGTACTGCACACGGGTACTGCACACGGGTACTGCACACGGGTACTGCACACGGGTACTGCACACGGGTACTGCACACGGGTACTGCACACGGGTACTGCACACGGGTACTGCACACGGGTACTGCACACGGGTACTGCACACGGGTACTGCACACGGGTACAGCACACGGGTACTGCACACGGGTACTGCACACGGGTACTGCACACGGGTACTGCACACGGGTACTGCACACGGGTACTGCACACGGGTACTGCACACGGGTACTGCACACGGGTACTGCACACGGGTACTGCACACGGGTACTGCACACGGGTACTGCACACGGGTACTGCACACGGGTACTGCACACGGGTACTGCACACGGGTACTGCACACGGGTACTGCACACGGGTACTGCACACGGGTACTGCACACGGGTACAGCACACGGGTACTGCACACGGGTACTGCACACGGGTACTGCACACGGGTACTGCACACGGGTACTGCACACGGGTACTGCACACGGGTACTGCACACGGGTGCTGCACACGGGTACTGCACACGGGTACTGCACACGGGTACTGCACACGGGTACTGCACACGGGTACTGCACACGGGTACTGCACACGGGTACTGCACACGGGTACTGCACACGGGTACTGCACACGGGTACTGCACACGGGTACTGCACACGGGTACTGCACACGGGTACTGCACACGGGTACTGCACACGGGTACTGCACACGGGTACAGCACACGGGTACTGCACACGGGTACTGCACACGGGTACTGCACACGGGTACTGCACACGGGTACTGCACACGGGTACTGCACACGGGTACAGCACAGAAGGGTTCAGTATGACTCATAAGAGGACAAAAATTACATATTCGCACTTGAATACTATTTTATCCTCTGACCTTCACTGATTTACGAGCTATGTCAAACATAAGTTTACGTATATTAAATGATTGACGAGCAAAATTTCGTGCGCGCGTATCAATGACTAACATTAGACAAAATATTTTCCTCCCGAGAAATAAGTTGAAGAATTCATGCCTCCGTGTTTGCTGGAATGTGTGCCTGCACATTTGTGTTGGTTGGCAGACACAAGCAGGTGTTTACTGATCAGCGCATGTTAAGATTAATGCATATTAAACCCTTCCTGATTTGTTTGGCAAGGCTGCTTATAACTAATGCTCAGTCTTGAAATACAGTGTCGCTCACTAACGTAAAGATAATCTGTTAAATTCTAAAAAGTATGCAAAATACTGCAGGCAACCCAACTTGTGCTGCACGCCGTATCCACAATACAGCGCGCGAAGTTAACATCACCAGCGGGACCAAGACGACAACACATTCCACTTCGCGCAAAGTGAACGACTTGAAATGCCTGCGATGTGAAGACGAAGTGAAATTTTGCCGTTAGTCATTAGTGGAAGCTGAGCGTTGTAGTGCTTTTGATATTTGATAAGTGTGAGCATGTGTGTGTGAGTGCGCACGCAAATATGAATGTCTATGTATCTGTGTGCACATGCACGCGTTCGTACATTAATATACACACGTGTGCATATATATGTTTCTATTTCTATTTTTTGCGTAAATAGTAAAACCTCAAGACACATTACATTTTACCTAAAGCTCTGCGATCAGTTAACACTGAACCAAATTCCAGAAATAAACAAATTGATTGCGCTTGCTTAATGATTCATAAATCGATCTATCACGGCCCCGAAGGGCATTTCTGTGAAAAGAAAAAATTAAAAGTATAAACAGACAAATGAAATAAAGCGTTCGTGCAAAAATTATCTCTACTACATAGTGCTCACGTGCTGGTCGGCATTAATATGAAGAATTTCATCCCTTCTTTTTCGAGTTGAATTCTCTCGTGCCACTCGATGTTGGCCAGCGCTATGGCGAAGAATTTCCTCGCTTCTTTCATGTGTTAAGCTCTCTCTAGCTACTCGGTGTTGCTCTGCATTATTCCGTAGAATTTCCAAACGGCGGTCAAGGGTCAATTTAGCTCTAGCTTCTCGTTGGCGAGCAGCATTGCTTCGTCTTGCCATTTGGCGTTGTTCATCCGATCGTCTTCGGCGTTTTTCTTGCTGTCGAAGTCCTGCTACTTCTCCCTTGCGGTATGTCACATTTCTATCCGTGGTGGCCTCTTTTGCCGGAATTTTTTTTTGAAATGTCGTCTATTATCTCTTCGAAGCTTTTCAAGAAAATCACAATTTCGAAAACAATAACTCAAGTTCCAAAATCTTGGGCTTTATACTAAGTGATAGCCAGGTTACTGGTCAAACGAATTTAAAACATTTATTTTTGCATTATTAATTAAAAATATCAAAGCGGCATGATTAATTCCAACAGAGAAAGCTCCATGGAAAATTTCTATTAATTTCTAAAAATAAGCCGATTGCGTATTGTGGATACCATAATCAAGAGGGGGTCACACGGACGGACGGACGGACGCGGCTTCTTTTATAATAGTGATATATGTATGCCGAACAAGCCATGCATTTCATTTTAAATTGTAAGTTTGTTTACGCATTTCTAGATGTGCGTGCTGTGTTGCGCGATGTTCTTTATAAATTACTTCGTACCTAATTTTTTTCAAAATTTGATTGTCATTTACGATGGTGTTTCAATCTGCTCCGGTATAGCGTTTTTTGTCTTTTTCCTACTTCGATAATTTCAACTAAGAACTTGGGATTTTCGAAGAATTCTTTAGTAGTATTCGAATTATTTATAAGTTCTAAGCCATCTCTTGGAATATAAAATATCCAAGAGATGATAGTTTTCATTTCTTATTCAACTACCCCTTGACAGAGTTAGACTATTAGCACGCCACGTAAGGTTTGTCTATTAGTACGCCTCGTATATTTTGCCTATTAATATGCCTCGTGTCGTCTATCTATTTGTACACCTCTGATAGCTTGTCTATTAGTACACCTCGTATAGTTTGTCTATTATTATGCCTCGTATGGCTTATCTATTTGTACACCTCGGATGGTTTGTCAATTAGTACTCCTCGTATGGAACGTTTGTTTTAGGACGTCTTATTTTAAGAAATTTTTAAAAGCCAACATGTTGGCATGTATCTCATGTGGCAACTTGGAAATAAACGTTTTTCTTTCTTTCATTCTTACTTCATCACTGAAGTGCATGGTAGAATTGCGCCCTGCGTTGTTACTGAAAGTGGAGCGTGGATTGTGACAGCATCACAGCCACGCAAACGAACCAACCAGGTCATCAGGGCTTTGTAAACTTAATCATCGGTCGGTACACTCAAAGAAGTATGTAATATATAGTACGAAATTAGCCCAACGACCGCTAGTGTGACGCGTCACACTTGTATCATGACCAGGAAGCCTCCCTCATCATGACACCGTGACCGAGACGCGCTGGCTGCGGCTGGTGCTGCAGCTCTCACAGCGACCTTCAGTTCTGCCCTTCATTGTCCTCTGGCGGGCAGCAAGAGTTCCATGTCATCCCCTCCTGCTGGGGGAGTGGGGCGGTTCCCCGCGTGTTGGGGTAGTGGGACACTCCCTCACGTGTTGGGGGAGTGGGACACTCCCTCACGTGTTGGGGGAGTGGTACACTCCCTCACGTGTTGGGGGAGTGGGACACTCCCTCACGTGTTGGGGGAGTGGGACACTCCCTCACGTGTTGGGGGAGTGGGACACTCCCTCACATGTTGGGGGAGTGGTACACTCCTCACGTGTTGGGGGAGTGGGACACTCCCTCACGTGTTGGGGGAGTGGTACACTCCCTCACGTGTTGGGGGAGTGGGACACTCCCTCACGTGTTGGGGGAGTGGTACACTCCCACACGTGTTGGGGGAGTGGTACACTCCCACACGTGTTTGGGGAGTAGGGCACTCCCTCACGTGTTGAGGGGAGTGGTACACTCCCACACGTGTTGGGGGAGTAGGGCACTCCCTCACGTGTTGGGGGAGTAGGGCACTCCCTCACGCGTTGAGGGGAGTGGTACACTCCCTCACGTGTTGGGGGAGTGGGACACTCCCTCACGTGTTGGGGGAGTGGGACACTCCCTCACGTGTTGGGGGAGTGGTACACTCCCTCACGTGTTGGGGGAGTGGGACACTCCCTCACGTGTTGGGGGAGTGGTACACTCCCTCACGTGTTGGGGGAGTGGGACACTCCCTCACGTGTTGGGGGAGTGGTACACTCCCTCACGTGTTGGGGGAGTGGTACACTCAACGCGATAAATACCATGAGAAGATGGTACAAAGCAGCTCTCCCGTACACGAGTCCCGGCTGGTCCTCAACGCAAAAGTAAGTTGTGTGTTGCCTTCTCATTCTAGAACACTCACGAGCTTGTCTCAAAGTTTCTTATTCTTTTATATGTTTTCACATAATTTTGGTATCGCTTTCACCTGATGTATATGTTCATAGTGACGGAAGTAAATTTGATCATTCTATGTTCAACCCAAATTTGTGTTCCGCTCATATGTTTTCACTCTAATTCGTCCTACCTCCCGACGGAGTAGAACATGCTAACTTTCCTCCCCGCCTGCGCGCAGCGATGCCGTGCGCCGCTGTGGCTCCGGCTTGTTCATGAGGGAAGGTCGCATTGCTCTGCTTAGTCATCATAAGAACTATAATTTTCTGCTCAGATCTTCACATCAGCAATTCATTTTCGTCATTAATTAGTTTAATTAAGAAAGAAACTCCTTATTATCTCCACAAAATAACTGATCATCCTACTTCTAATGTACATTTCGAGTCTGTCATGTATTTTTCAAGACATAAGAACAGGTTTTTTTCACATAACCAACTTGAGATAAATATGATCTAAGTGCTTGACAATAGTATATGGAAATGACGTGTTAAGTAAGGCGACAAGTGGATAGTTGAACGAAAAAGAAAGAGGTATTTATAGAACAAATGCAAGTCGCCAGCTCGGCAGTGTTGCAGCAGCATATATGCAATACATGTGCCGACATACGAGTGCTGGCATACAAGCAAGTACATCGCCTACGCACACTACAAACATGTACTGTAATGTAGGAAAGTATGTTGAAGTGTAGGGTATTGAGCGAAAGAAATTTGAAACGACTTTTTCGGTATGTACTACAGCAGACAATGTCTTTTGATACGCCAATTTGGTCTTAAGTTTTCTCATTTTATTTATGGATTTTGATGCTCAGTGGAAGATTATTCCGCAGTAAGGAACAGCTTGATATTGATGTACGTACGTACACACATGTGTAGTGATGAGGGCGCACACAGAGATACACACACAAGCACTGACCCACAGCTGTGCACACACACAAAGATGCGATCACACACACACAGTTATGTATGGTACGCACACAGACACACACTCTAAGTTCTCTGTGGACTCATAGGTACACACACACACAAAGTTATGTATGGACCAATAGGTACACACACACACAAAGTTATGTATGGACCAATAGGTACACACACACACAAAGTTATGTATGGACCAATAGGTACACACACACACAAGGTTATGTATGGACCAATAGGTACACACACACACAAAATTATGTATGGACCAATAGGTACGCACACACACAAAGTTATGTATGGACCAATAGGTACACACACACACAAAGTTATGTATGGACCAATAGGTACACACACACACAAAGTTATGTATGGACCAATAGGTACGCACACACACAAAATTATGTATGGACCAATAGGTACGCACACACACAAAGTTATGTATGGACTTATAGAGATATTAGGACACTTAACGCTGTGTTCACTCACAAAAAAATACGTGCGTTAACAAAAATGCGTTTGCAGGCGCTGAAATAATTACACACACACACACAAACGCACACACACACACACACACGCACACAGACGCACACAGACCCACTCACACACACACACATTCAGCAGCCTCCACACGCTCACAACACAAGACGCACACAGACACACACACACACACACACACACACACACCCATTCAGCAGCCTCCACACGTGCACAACACAAGACGCACACACACACATACACACACACACATTCAGCAGCCTCCACACGCTCACAACACAAGACGCACACAGACACACACACACACACACACACACACACACACCCATTCAGCAGCCTCCACACGTGCACAACACAAGACGCACACACACACACACACACACATTCAGCAGCCTCCACACGTGCACAACACAAGACGCACACACACATACACACATACACACACACACATTCAGCAGCCTCCACACGCCCACACGCCCACAACACAAGACGCACACACACACACACACACACACACACACACACACACACACACACATACACACACACACATTCAGCAGCCTCCACACGTGCACAACACAAGACGCACACACACATACACACATACACACACACACATTCAGCAGCCTCCACACGCCCACAACACAAGACACACAAACGCACACACACACACACACACGCACACAGACGCACACAGACCCACTCACACACACACACATTCAGCAGCCTCCACACGTGCACAACACAAGACGCACACGCAGACAACCGCCCTGCAGTGAGGGCAGACCCTCACGTCACTGAGGCGCTCCGTGTCTTGCTTGCATTACAAGGGCAGCACCGCACGGCTGCAGGCGCCTGCATTCTGGGGTGTTGTAGCTCTTCTTCTTCTTGTTTGTTCTTCTTGGTAATTAACTATTTAGGTAGTTAACTTTTCGTACTCTTCCGGCTGTGTTGCAAATGTTATAGTTAGCATTGTACAACAATCCTTCTCATGTTTTGACTCCGGTGCACTCTTTTGTGCCAATATTATTAGCGTAGGAAATGTCATATAATTGTGTTATGGTAAAATATTTTATTTTCTCCCAAGCTCGTAATTTGGCAAACTACACCTTTTTCACTTCAAATTAATCCAAGTCAAGTTCAAATTAATCCAAGTCAAGTTCAATTTAATCCAAGTCAAGTTCAAATTAATCCAAGTCAAGTTCAAATTAATCCGAGTCAAGTTCAAATTAATCCAAGTCAAGTTCAATTTAATCCAAGTCAAGTTCAAATTAATCCAAGTCAAGTTCAAATTAATCCGAGTCAAGTTCAAATTAATCCGAGTCAAGTTCAAATTAATCCGAGTCAAGTTCAAATGAATCCAAGTCAAGTTCAAATTAATCCGAGTCAAGTTCAAATTAATCCGAGTCAAGTTCAAATGAATCCAAGTCAAGTTCAAATTAATCCGAGTCAAGTTCAAATTAATCCGAGTCAAGTTCAAATTAATCCAACCCTCATTTGAGTTAAAAAAATGACAAAATAATTTGTTAATTTGAGTTTTTGTGTTAAATATGTATCTATTGGATGTGATAAGCAAAACTGGTTTCGAGGATTTATTTACACTCATAGATATTTATATACGTGAAATTCCACTTTATCACATATATGATATAAAAAACATTCAAGTACAAAATATTATCATTGGACGGTATGTAGATTTAATCTTTAAAAGAAATATACAAGTGCGATTCACTGAGTACCAATGTACGATTCCGTTTAATTACAATTTATATTTGTACATTACTACCCAGATACATTCCTGGATTACCAATAAAAATATTGTCATGAATTCTAATTCCGTGTTAGTCAATGTGAATAAATGTTGGATCCACTTACAATACACAATAATAATAATACAAGAAACAATGTTTCTATTTCACTACTGATTTTATTTGTGTGTGTTTACAATTCAATATATAATACTTTTAAGACATCAATAACTTTTATAAAAATCATTTAATGAATATTTAAGTCTTGAAAGTATTAAAAATTCAATTGTAAACACACACAAATAAAATCAGTAGTGAGTTAGAAACATTGTTTCTTGTATTATTATTACAATTATTATTATTATTGTTATTATTATTATTGTGTATTGTTAGTGGATTCTACATTTATTCACATTGACTAACACGGAATTAGAATGGATGGTAATATTTATATTGCTAATACAAGAATGTATCTCTGTAGTAATGTACAAGTATAAATTGTAATCAAACGGAATCGTACATTAGTACTCAGTGAATCTCACTTGTATATTTCTTTTAAAGATTAAATCTACATATCGTTCAATGATAACCTTTTGTACTTGCATGTATATGATTTCCCAGATGTGATAAAGTGGAATTTCACGTATATAAATATCTATGAGTGTAAAATAATCCTTAAAACCAGTCTTGGTCATCACATCCAATAGATACATATTTAACACAAAAAACTCAAATTAACAAATTATTGTGTCATATTATAACTCAACTGAGGGTTTGATTAATTTGAACTTGACTCGGATTAATTTGAACTTGACTCGGATTGAATTGAACTTGACTTGGATTAAATTGAACTTGACTTGGACTAAATTGAACTTGACTCGGATTAATTTGAACTTGACTCGGATTGAATTGAACTTGACTTGGATTAAATTGAACTTGACTTGGACTAAATTGAACTTGACTCGGATTAAATTGAACTTGACTTGGACTAAATTGAACTTGACTTGGATTAAATTGAACTTGACTTGGATTAAATTGAACTTGACTTGGATTAAATTGAACTTGACTTGGATTAAATTGAACTTGACTTGGATTAATTTGAACTTGACTTAGATTAATTTGAAGTGAAAAAGGTGTAGTTGATCCGTCGGGATGAAAAATTGTCCTGAATGTCGACCTCATAGTTTTAGACGCAAAATAATTCAAATCAACGAATATCACTTTCAAAATTATTCCCTCACATCACTAGTTCCTACCCTCGTTTGCTCATACTTCAATATAAGTGCCCTCTAACGAGAGTGTTTTCGAAATGCTTCACTTGGAACATGTTGTTTTAGTGACTTGACTTTATTTGCATTGTCAAAACTAGATTAATCCAACGAAGGGATCGCACTTTCTCTCAATAATTATTGTTCCACCAATTGACATGGGTATCACGGTACCCATGTGTGAGTATCAACTATGTAAGAGTCATAATGTTAAGTAATTTTAAAGCCCAATGTTACACACATTTCACGTATCAACTTTTCTTTCTTTCTTTCTTAATTGGGTGATTATGTAACGTATGATGTATAACAAACAAAAACAATCATGTTCATGTCCTGCAACTTGCAAGGTTGCTTGAAGGTTTCTACCCTTTGCTGAATGTGTCTGCGCAGGACCCCAATGTGTAATTGATATTAGCGAGCTGTTTGTGAAGCTGCGGTAGTGCTGGAGATGTGAACAATACCAGACTGTTACAATACAATACTCTATTCATTATAAAGTACTGAACCAAGCCGTGATGTATCTATCCATGGAACACGTTAACTTTGTTGGCGATTAATTCATGGGCGTAAGCTCCTCGCACCACACAGAGCCTGTCCTCTCACCTTCCTAGAAGTTCAGCTCTTTCGCTGAAGTTCAGTTCAGCGCCCAAAATAGACTCGCTCTCTGTTCTCCAGCACAGACGCGCCTCTGTTCAGTACAGCGCCCAAAATAGACTCGCTCTCTGGTCCCTCGAACAACGAGGTGTGTGTGATGAGCGTATTTATGATACAGGCCCCGCTACCGTTTCAGTTTTCCTTTTAATATTGCACCAGAAACAGCTATCAATCGAGTATGACAATCCAATTGGTATCTATGCTTTTAAGCTATAAAATTTACCTTAATAGATGTGAAACTGTAGCACAGATACGGTCATCACGCACTTCGAGCTCTTCCATCCAAAAGTTCTGAGGGTAGCTGGTGGTAAATATGTTGTTGTGTTTTCAAACGGTCATGACCGCTTCCATTAATTCATTAAAATGTTTGTTTTACGTCCCTGATGGGCAAAAATGTACAATTGGAATTGTTACAATACTTCACCCTCTGTTGTACATAATGACTGCAAATATCTGTCTCTGAATTGCACGCTATTTACATTGGTTGAAATTCCCCCGAATGCCGTCCTAACACAAAATGACAGAATCAAAGGAAGGTGAGGCGCTCATTCAAATGCTCCTTATACTTCAGTGAATACAGTGAATATTTATATATATTTTTCTGATAATAGCTCATAAGTATTCGAACACATTTTCTCTGAATGAATACAAGTTCGAGCTTAAAAATGTCATCATTTAATTTTTCGTGGAATAAGGCATAGAACTGAATATGTTTAAATCATCATTACCTTATTTAACGGTAATTGTACCTTATAATAATTTTAGAAGAAATACCAACCACTTGATGACGAGAGCAACTTGAAGTCACCACACATCACAAAGCAACAATGCAACAAACAAATGCAGGCACCATTGCGACAACGCAGGCAGCAGCAGCCGCAGCTGGTCGCCATGCCCCGTTCTGCCCTACATTGTCTCGGGCGGGCAGCAACAGCCCACCACCACCTCACCCCGCAACCCCTGCCTGCAGTAATGAGGTGGGGAAATTAGGCGCCCTGCTCATACCAATGGCGTAGGGGATAATTTAAAACAAAATTTCCCACGGCACCCAATTTTATTCCTTTACACATGGGTAGAGGGAAATTTGTGACCATGGTAACGGCTCTTATTGACCTCATAAACTGTATTCTGCATAAGCTCTTGTATTGATCGATGTTTCAAAAAAATAGTTTTTTATTGTTTCTTCAGTATAGTTTTTCAGAAATGTTGACGTAGAAATATTTAGACCCCAAAAATGGACCCCATGTAAATTCTTACCTGCAGAAATTGCCAAGCAGTTCCACAACTTCTCGCTGCAACTTGTTCTCTGCAAGTTGCTCATGGCAATTTAGGTAAACTTTCTCTCTACTGCAATTTTCGCTCGAACTTCCGACGGCGCCATTTTCTTGTAATTGTGCGCCCCATTTCTGCCCCACGTGTGATTGCCCTGGAAATGTCGGCCATTTTTGCTGCATTTCATGCAATGTAGTAAATGTCCGCCATTTTTGCTGCATTTCATGCAATGTAGTAAATGTCCGCCATTGTTGTTGCATTTCTTGCAATGTAGTAAATGTCCGCCATTTTTGCTGCATTTCATGCAATGTAGTAAATGTCCGCCATTTTTGCTGCATTTCATGCAATGTAGTAAATGTCCGCCATTTTTGTTGCATTTCTTGCAATGTAGTAAATGTCCGCCATTTTTGCTGCATTTCATGCAATGTAGTAAATGTCCGCCATTTTTGCTGCATTTCATGCAATGTAGTAAATGTCCGCCATTTTTGCTGCATTTCTTGCAATGTAGTAAATGTCAGCCATTTTTGCTGCATTTCATGCAATGTAGTAAATGTCCGCCATTTTTGCTGCATTCATTGCAATGTAGTAAATGTCCGCCATTTTTGCTGCATTTCATGCAATGTAGTAAATGTCCGCCATTTTTGCTGCATTTCATGCAATGTAGTAAATGTCCGCCATTTTCGCTGCATTTCATGCAATGTAGTAAATGTCCGCCATTTTTGCTGCATTTCATGCAATGTAGTAAATGTCCGCCATTTTTGCTGCATTTCTTGCAATGTAGTAAATGTCCGCCATTTTTGCTGCATTTCATGCAATGTAGTAAATGTCAGCCATTTTTGCTGCATTTCATGCAATGTAGTAAATATCCGCCATTTTTGCTGTATTTCTTGCAATGTAGTAAATGTCCGCAATTTTTGCTGCATTTCATGCAATGTAGTAAATGTCAGCCATTTTTGCTGCATTTCATGCAATGTAGTAAATATCCGCCATTTTTGCTGCATTTCTTGCAATGTAGTAAATGTCCGCCATTTTTGTTGCATTTCATGCAATGTAGTAAATGTCCGCCATTTTTGCTGCATTTCATGCAATGTAGTAAATGTCCGCCATTTTCGCTGCATTTCTTGCAATGTAGTAAATGTCCGCCATTTTTGCTGCATTTCATGCAATGTAGTAAATGTCCGCCATTTTTGCTGCATTTCATGCAATGTAGTAAATGTCCGCCATTTTCGCTGCATTTCATGCAATGTAGTAAATGTCCGCCATTTTTGCTGCATTTCATGCAATGTAGTAAATGTCCGCCATTTTTGCTGCATTTCATGCAATGTAGTAAATGTCCGCCATTTTTGTTGCATTTCTTGCAATGTAGTAAATATCCGCCATTTTTGCTACATTTCATGCAATGTAGTAAATGTCCGCCATTTTTGCTGCATTTCTTGCAATGTAGTAAATGTCCGCCATTTTTGCTGCATTTCATGCAATGTAGTAAATGTCCGCCATTTTTGCTGCATTTCATGCAATGTAGTAAATGTCCGCCATTTTTGTTGCATTTCTTGCAATGTAGTAAATGTCCGCCATTTTTGCTGCATTTCATGCAATGTAGTAAATGTCCGCCATTTTTGCTGCATTTCATGCAATGTAGTAAATGTCCGCCATTTTTGCTGCATTTCTTGCAATGTAGTAAATGTCAGCCATTTTTGCTGCATTTCATGCAATGTAGTAAATGTCCGCCATTTTTGCTGCATTCATTGCAATGTAGTAAATGTCCGCCATTTTTGCTGCATTTCATGCAATGTAGTAAATGTCCGCCATTTTTGCTGCATTTCATGCAATGTAGTAAATGTCCGCCATTTTCGCTGCATTTCATGCAATGTAGTAAATGTCCGCCATTTTTGCTGCATTTCATGCAATGTAGTAAATGTCCGCCATTTTTGCTGCATTTCTTGCAATGTAGTAAATGTCCGCCATTTTTGCTGCATTTCATGCAATGTAGTAAATGTCAGCCATTTTTGCTGCATTTCATGCAATGTAGTAAATATCCGCCATTTTTGCTGCATTTCTTGCAATGTAGTAAATGTCCGCCATTTTTGCTGCATTTCATGCAATGTAGTAAATGTCAGCCATTTTTGCTGCATTTCATGCAATGTAGTAAATATCCGTAATTTTTGCTGCATTTCTTGCAATGTAGTAAATGTCCGCCATTTTTGTTGCATTTCATGCAATGTAGTAAATGTCCGCCATTTTTGCTGCATTTCATGCAATGTAGTAAATGTCCGCCATTTTCGCTGCATTTCTTGCAATGTAGTAAATGTCCGCCATTTTTGCTGCATTTCATGCAATGTAGTAAATGTCCGCCATTTTTGCTGCATTTCATGCAATGTAGTAAATGTCCGCCATTTTCGCTGCATTTCATGCAATGTAGTAAATGTCCGCCATTTTTGCTGCATTTCATGCAATGTAGTAAATGTCCGCCATTTTTGCTGCATTTCATGCAATGTAGTAAATGTCCGCCATTTTTGTTGCATTTCTTGCAATGTAGTAAATGTCCGCCATTTTTGCTACATTTCATGCAATGTAGTAAATGTCCGCCATTTTTGCTGCATTTCTTGCAATGTAGTAAATGTCCGCCATTTTTGCTGCATTTCATGCAATGTAGTAAATGTCAGCCATTTTTGATGCATTTCATGCAATGTAGTAAATATCCGCCATTTTTGCTGCATTTCTTGCAATGTAGTAAATGTCCGCCATTTTTGCTGCATTTCATGCAATGTAGTAAATGTCCGCCATTTTTGTTGCATTTCTTACAATGTAGTAAATGTCCGCCATTTTTGCTGCATTTCTTGCAATGTAGTAAATGTCCGCCATTTTTGCTGCATTTCTTGCAATGTAGTAAATGTCCGCCATTTTTGCTGCATTTCATGCAATGTAGTAAATGTCCGCCATTTTTGCTGCATTTCATGCAATGTAGTAAATGTCCGCCATTTTTGCTGCATATCATGCAATGTAGTAAATGTCCGCCATTTTTGCTGCATTTCTTGCAATGTAGTAAATGTCCGCCATTTTTGCTGCATTTCATGCAATGTAATTAATGTCCGCCATTTTTGTTGCATTTCTTGCAATGTAGTAAATGTCCGCCATTTTTGTTGCATTTCTTGCAATGTAGTAAATGTCCGCCATTTTTGTTGCATTTCTTGCAATGTAGTAAATGTCCGCCATTTTTGTTGCATTTCATGCAATGTAGTAAATGTCCGCCATTTTTGCTGCATTTCATGCAATGTAGTAAATGTCAGCCATTTTTGTTGCATTTCATGCAATGTAGTAAATGTCCGCCATTTTTGCTGCATTTCATGCAATATATAAATGTCAGCCATTTTTGCTGCATTTCTTGCAATGTAGTAAATGTCCGCCATTTTTGCTGCATTTCATGCAATGTAGTAAATGTCAGCCATTTTTGCTGCATTTCATGCAATGTAGTAAATATCCGCCATTTTTGCTGCATTTCTTGCAATGTAGTAAATGTCCGCCATTTTTGCTGCATTTCATGCAATTTAGTAAATGTCAGCCATTTGTGCTGCATTTCATGCAATGTAGTAAATATCCGCCATTTTTGCTGCATTTCATGCAATGTAGTAAATGTCCGCCATTTTTGCTGCATTTCATGCAATGTAGTAAATGTCCGCCATTTTCGCTGCATTTCTTGCAATGTAGTAAATGTCCGCCATTTTTGCTGCATTTCATGCAATGTAGTAAATGTCCGCCATTTGTGCTGCATTTCATGCAATGTAGTAAATGTCCGCCATTTTCGCTGAATTTCATGCAATGTAGTAAATGTCCGCCATTTTTGCTGCATTTCATGCAATGTAGTAAATGTCCGCCATTTTTGCTGCATTTCATGCAATGTAGTAAATGTCCGCCATTTTTGTTGCATTTCTTGCAATGTAGTAAATGTCCGCCATTTTTGCTACATTTCATGCAATGTAGTAAATGTCCGCCATTTTTGCTGCATTTCTTGCAATGTAGTAAATGTCCGCCATTTTTGCTGCATTTCTTGCAATGTAGTAAATGTCCGCCATTTTTGCTGCATTTCATGCAATGTAGTAAATGTCAGCCATTTTTGCTGCATTTCATGCAATGTAGTAAATGTCCGCCATTTTTGCTGCATTTCTTGCAATGTAGTAAATGTCCGCCATTTTTGCTGCATTTCATGCAATGTAGTAAATGTCAGCCATTTTTGCTGCATTTCATGCAATGTAGTAAATGTCCGCCATTTTTGTTGCATTTCTTGCAATGTAGTAAATGTCTGCCATTTTTGCTGCATTTCTTGCAATGTAGTAAATGTCCGCCATTTTTGCTGCATTTCATGCAATGTAGTTAATGTTCGCCATTTTTGTTGCATTTCTTGCAATGTAGTAAATGTCCGCCATTTTTGTTGCATTTCTTGCAATGTAGTAAATGTCCGCCGTTTTTGTTGCATTTCTTGCAATGTAGTAAATGTCCGCCATTTTTGTTGCATTTCTTGCAATGTAGTAAATGTCCGCCATTTTTGCTGCATTTCATGCAATGTAGTAAATGTCCGCCATTTTCACCACATATCATGCAATGCAGTAAATATTAGACACACATTTAGCAAACAAACAAACACACGTCGACAAATGTACAGGTCACGTGAGCAACTCGACGCGCTGCCGAGATGCCCCGTTTTCTTATTGTATTTGTAACTGAATTTTTGGTTTGTATATCCAAACTTTCCAGATAACGGGGGATATAACGGCACTTCCGCTACGTGCCTTTGTAGCGGCCGCTGCACGGGCAGCCGTAAGTCTTACGACTGTGTCGTGACAGTTGCGACCACGTGACAGTTGCGACCACGTGACAGTTGCGACCACTTGACAGTTGCGACCACGTGACAGTTGCAACCACGTGACAGTTGCGACCACGTGACAGTTGCGACCACGTGACAGTTGCGACCACGTGACAGTTGCGACCACGTGACAGTTGCGACCCCGTGACAGTTGCGACCACGTGACAGTTGCAACCACGTGACAGTTGCGACCACGTGACAGTTGCGACCACGTGACAGTTGCGACCACGTGACAGTTGCGACCCCGTGACAGTTGCGACCACGTGACAGTTGCGACCACGTGACAGTTGCGACCACGTGACAGTTGCGACCACGTGACAGTTGCGACCCCGTGACAGTTGCGACCACGTGACAGTTGCGACCACGTGACAGTTACGACCACGTGACAGTTGCGACCCCGTGACAGTTGCGACCACGTGACAGTTGCGACCACGTGACAGTTGCGACCACATGACAGTTGCGACCACGTGACAGTTGCGACCACGTGACAGTTGCGAGTCCGTGACAGTTGCGACCACGTGACAGTTGCGACCCCGTGACAGTTGCGACCACGTGACAGTTGCGACCACGTGACAGTTGCGACCACGTGACAGTTGCGACCACGTGACAGTTGCGACCACGTGACAGTTGCGACCCCCGTGACAGTTGCGACCACGTGACGGTTGCGACCACGTGACAGTTGCGACCACGTGACAGTTGCGACCACGTGACAGTTGCGACCACGGGACGGTTGCGACCACGTGACAGTTGCGACCACGTGACAGTTGCGACCACGTGACAGTTGCGACCACGTGACAGTTGCGACCACGTGACAGTTGCGACCACGTGACAGTTGCGACAATCTAACCCACCCTAAAGTGTTCATTTCTCATAACTGACTCACCTGTTCTAGCTATATTTTATTAAAAACCGGTATGAAATTATTTTTTTCACCTTTTTTGGAAATACCGGTGCGTGTCTTCGACCACCAGCTCTGCAGGTGTTGTAGAAAACAAAAAAGCGTGTAGAAACCGAAAGTATGACGAAAACAATGAAAGCGTATAGAAAACGGAAAAGGGTGTAGAAAACCAAGAAAGTGTGGAAAACAATAGCTGCGTATAGACAACGGAAAAGGGTGTAGAAAACGAAGAAAGTGTGGAAAACAATAGCTGCGTATAGACAACGGAAAAGGGTGTAGAAAACGAAGAAAGTGTTGTGTCCCGAGTACGAACCGTTAAGTTTTCACCACAAAAAAGAGTAAAGGGCGGTTGGACGTGAGAGCTTACACCGGACTCTGCTATCAGGAAATCTCAAAGCTCAGCAGTATACAACGCGCCAGATGTCGATGTGTACACAGCGAGGGCTCGACCGTTACAAAAAAGAGGCAACACCTGCGCTCCCAGCGGCAGCGTGGCAACGACGTGGCACCAGCGTGGCACCAGCGTGGCGACGGCAACACAGATGGCAACGGCTGGTGCTGCCCGAGAGCGCAGTAGGGCCTAAGCGACGACAACGGTGTTCAGCTGCAGCTTTTGCTGCACGCTCCAGAAGTAACGGTCACAGCGCGAGAATACTTAAAGGGTACGACGAGGGCTAGGGCATCATCATTAGAGAGCGAAACTCCGTCACTAGAAGGTCTCGTCGTGCCACTTCACTTATTTTGTTTGCATACGGCTGGCACTCCGTATTAGACCCTGACTCTGTGTTAACTTCACGTAATAATTTAACGTACAATTCGAGACCTTAATATCGCACTCCGTCATCGCTGCATATCCAAAGTTGCGTAAGACCCTCGTAGCAATTGTTCTTAAATTTGCTAGTCTCATCTACCCCATTGTCATATTTTGTGTACATCTTTCATTATAACAAGTAAAACGACGTGGCCACGTTGAAAGAATCGTGTTTTCTTTCGGAAAATAACTCCTTTGATTTGAAGATTAGACTTGAAAAGAAAGAAAATTTGAAAAATCATAAACTCGGATTCTAAGTAAACGAAGAATATAACAAAATGGTGGGCAGCGAGTGTGGGATCATAACCCATTAAAACTTAACGTCTCCGCAAGAGACCGCTGTTGCCACGCTACCTATTCAAAAAAAAAATTAGATGTTAACGTAACATGAATGGCCACATGATTAGGAAGTTTATTTCACTCATCACTGTACCCATTCTATTCACATAATTTATGTCATTGTATTGATTTACTTGTGTATTTCCCATGTGATTTATTGTCATTATTTGCACCTTGTGTCAGTGTATTGATTTATTTCGTGTGAACTTGTACCATATTTACTATTTTGATGCTTTACCCATTTATTGTCTCATTCCCATTGCGTAATTTAACCCATTTACCTTTCTAATATGATTATTGTGCCTATTCAAAACCCCATTTTATCCCCATTATGACCCTATTTTCTATTACTGTTGTTGATGTTATTGACGATTCATTTATTTCTGTGCATTTGGAAACTTATTGTGCGAAAAAACTCAATTATGTCTGTGTATTTGGAAACATATTGTACGAAATATTGCATTTAAACTTCTAATTTGAAACTCTAAAATTGCTATCAGTGTTCATTGTGAATCTATTTCGCTTCGCCAATTTTGCCCTAATTATCAGTTGAAACCATGGCTGGGGACGATAATGAAAGTAATCAAAGTAACAATGGTGAGAACAATCAAAGTAGCTTTGTCACTTTAAATCACGCAATTGAACTGCCTAAATTTAATGGTGAAGGCTGTGTAACTTCATTTTTAAAACACTTTCAGACCAGAGTTGACATCTACACGAATGACATCGATTTGCAATGTCGTTATTTGAAAAATGCTCTTACTGGGAAGGCTTGGGATTCTTATGTCCTCAAGTCCGACCAATTGGTCACGCTGGAAGATGTCAAGACTTGGCTTATTTCTGTGTACAAGGGGGCTGTAAATTATAGAAAAACCGTTCATAAAATCCTATTTAATCTGCGTCAAGAGAATGATGAGACAGTGAATGCCTTTGCAACTCGCGTTCTTGCTAGCTGGAAGGACGTGTTCGGTCCAGAATGGCACTACGAGGATAGCAAAGCACAAAAGATACTCATTCCTACTATCATTAAAAATATGAATCCCAAGATCAGTGAAAAATTATCTCATGATTTTGATCCTGAGAGTGTGGCAAAACTCCTAGACAAAGCGAGGTCAATTGAGGAGTCTTTGATCGAAGAAAGAACTATGTTGAGCCGGAAGAGGCGAATTCACGAAAGTGATGTGGTGGTTGAGAAGTACCAATACAATTCACCACAAAAGCGAGCGTACCAGCCTAAAAATCCATTCAAATGGCAAAGTGCTTCACACAAAAATGCTCGCCCATTTAATAATTATCAACGCAAATTCAATGGCCATCCGAGTCAGAATGGTGACATCGCCGCAGTAAAGTCAAAAAACTTCCACAGCAACCGAAAAGCTTTTCCCCCGTGATTTTGCTAAATATTGAACAGAAAAAATGCTCCACTTTCGTTGATTCAGGCTCTTCCGTGACTCTTGTGAAATCTTGTGTAATTAGCAAATTATTCAAAACTCCACCCCGAATTAAACGATGCACTAAAGTTCTTTGTTCTGTTAATGGAGATAATCTCCACACTCGAGGTACGATTGACTTGAAATTTAAACTAGGTGATGTTGAGTATTGCCATTCCGCTATTATTGTGGAAGATTCTTACTTCCCCGGAGCTGTCTTGATAGGCCGAGATTTCCTTAAGAGATTCGGTGTTGAAATAAAATACAGTCAGCACGAGAAAGGTCACGTGAGGATTAATGATAGGATTTACCCATTTCAATCAGTTGCTGCTTCTAATTCAGTAAATTTCGTGAAACAATCTGAGGATGCATCATTCAGTGTCGCGAGAATGTCACATGATCTGACTGTCGAAGGAGGCACGTTATGTCACTCCTATTTGAGAGTTCCCAAGCACATGAATGGAAAAACAGTCGTTCTAAAACAGAGCGTTACGTGCAAAGGAATAGCAGTGCCTCGCACGTTAGCCACAGTCCGTGATGGCGCCGTACCAATAGTTTTTGTAAATTATAATGATGAGAATGTTCTTGTACCTAGAAATAAAATTTGTGCTACACTAGATGTTGCTATTGAAGAGCCGGAGTCTGGCTCAGACGAAAGCGAAAGTGATGCTCGAGCTCAGGCGCAGCGCAAGGCCTATGAGGCGGTGGCTGTAGTGCACAGCGACCATGGATGTAGGCAAACGAGCGAGTCAGCTCAATGCCGCTCTGACCAGCAGGCAGAGGCCGGGAACAACAGACTCATACGCGTCGCAGAGAAACGCAATGAACCTGAATTCAATGAAATGATAGACGATGTTGATTTGTCTCACTTGAACTTAGATCAGAGAACGACCCTTGTAAATTTGATTAACAAACACAGGAATGCGTTCGCGGTTGGAGACGAGATTGGTCATGCGCGAAATGCTGTGCATAGATTAGACGTTCAGGGACACTCCCCCATAAATACCCCGCAGTATCGAGTTCCCCACGCTACAAAACAATTGGTTGAAGAGCATGTCCAGGAGATGCTCAGGCAAAAAGTTATCGAACCAAGTTTTTCGCCTTGGTCTTCCCCAATCTTAGCTGTACGTAAAAGTGATGGTTCACATCGAATCGTAGTTGACTTCCGACTTATCAATAAGATTTGTAGGAAGGATTCTTTTCCAATCCCGCATATGACTGATACCCTCGAAAGTCTAAAGGACTCAAATTTATTCACGACCCTTGATATGAGAAGCTCCTACCATCAGATTGAACTGTCCCCAGAGAGCAGAGATATTACCGCTTTCAAAACACCGACAGGTAGTTATAGGTATTGCCGTTCACCCCAAGGTCTTATCACATCTGCGGCTGCACTTCAAAGAGCAGTTAATATGGCTTTTTCTCCATTCATTTCAAAATTTCTGTTCTGTTACGTTGACGACATCATCATCTATTCAAAAAATTTCGAGACTCATGTCGAACATTTGGATAAGGCGTTGCTTCGAACAGCTGCTTCAGGTTTCAAACTAAGTCTCAAGAAATGCCAATTTGCTGCGAGTAGCGTAACCTTCCTTGGAATCAAAGTCAGTTCGGAGGGACTCACCCCCCGACCTGCGAAAGTCCAGGCCTTGGCAGATGCTTTGAGACCTAGGAATATTAAAGAGGTAAAAAGATTCTTAGGCTCAACCGGATTCTTTAGAAAGTTCATTAAAAATTATGCTCATATCGCGGCACCTCTTACTGAGCTAACAAAAAAGACGAACTCATTTAAATGGACGGACGTTCATCAGCGAGCTTTCGATGAATTGAAAGATAAACTTGTGTCTGCGCCTATACTTAAATTTCCTGACTTTCAGAGAGAATTTGTGTTGCACACTGATGCCTCGGGCATTGCAATTGGAGGAGCATTACTTCAGATGCATGACGGCATTGAGTTACCTGTAGCATACTATAGTCGAAAATTAAAAGGAAATGAACTTAATTACTCTGCAACAGAACTCGAAGCTCTTGCTATCCATGATTCAATCAAACATTATGATGCGTACCTGTACTTAAATGAGTTCGTCGTGGTGACAGATCATCGCCCCTTAACTTTCATTTTTGCTAATAAAACAGGTAATCACCGTATTTCAAGATGGGCTCTGCTTCTTCAGGAGTATAATTTCTCTGTTCGGTACAAGCCGGGAGCACAACACCATTTGCCCGACTATTTGTCTAGATCCGAAAGAATCGTCAATGCTGTCGTTGACACTGCTGAGTCAAACTGTAGTAATAAGAATGATCCTAAAATTAATGCTGATATTCCTTCTAGAATTAAGCCTTGTTCTAATAATAATGCGACAGATGTTCCCGTCGACGACGTGTGCCCTCCACCCGTGTACAGTGAACGTGATAAGAGTGTTGCCGTCGAGGCAAAGCAATTGAGCCTGGATGATGTTGTTTCAGAGCAAGAAAAGGACTCACTTTGGTCTGGTGTAAGAAACTTGTTAACTGGCAATGACTTGGGTGATACTAAGATTTCAAACATTGACGAATATTTTATTGATGAGAACAATGTCCTGTGTAGATTGTCGAGAAAGAAACGCAGAAACGGTAGAAGTAATGTACAAATAGTCATTCCTAAGTCTTTAGTTAAGGTAGCTTTAAAGCTGAGCCATGACAACGATTTGTCCGCTCATATGGGTTTCCTGAGAACTCTTGAACGGGCCAGAGATAAATTCTTCTGGATTAATCAAATTCGTGACGTCAAAGACCACGTGAAGAAATGTTTGCAGTGCCAACGAAGGAAATGGCAGGGCCAATTTAAAGTCCCCTTAGGTAAATTCCCCGAAACCTCTTTTCCCCTTGAAAGAGTTGCTGTTGACCTTGTTGAACTTCCTGTTAGTTACGCCGGCAACAAATACCTTCTAACAATAGTTGATCATTTCACAAGATATGTTGATGCTTATCCCCTCGCAGATAAGTCTGCCGATACTGTCACCAGAGCTTTCGTCCAATACGTCGGAAAGTTCTCAGCCCCAAATACTATTGTCAGTGATAGAGGCAGCGAATTTACCAATAAGTTATTTCAGGATGTCTGCAAAAATCTCAAGGCGAGGTCACAGACTACGACTGCTTATCACGCTATGGCGAATGGTTGCTGCGAGAGAATGAACGGTACCCTGAAAACAGCGATCTCCCACTTGGCTGCTGAAGATAGGTTCTCTTGGGATGAGAGCGTGGCATTCGTTACCCTAGCTGTAAATACTTCCTACCAGACTGCTATTAAAGACACGCCGTTCTTTTTGTTTTACGGCAGAGATGCTAGCCTTCCTTACCACGACATTTTCAAGGAACAGCCCATCAACTACGCATGTGACCAAGAGTATTCAACTGAAGTTTCTCTCCGTCTGTCTAAAGCATTTGCTGCAGTTCGGAAGAATTCGGAAGCTGCGAGGCAAGCTGCCGCAAACATCTACAATCGAACGGCCAAAGAATGTGATATTCAGCCTGGAGCACTAGTCATGCTTAGGAATGAGACAGGTCGCACCGACGTAGATCGTGCTTGGCCCACGAGGTTCAGAGGCCCCTTCCGTGTGATTTCTCGACGGGAAAATAACATCACCATCAAGGGTGTGTACTCGGATCGAAAAGAGCAGACCGTGCACCTGAACCGTGTGAAACGTGCTTATCTTGACGACGCCATGGCCTTCCCTTTCAATAACAGTGACGAAGAAGACGAACTGCAAGGGGCAGAGACGAACGACATTCCTGCAGTGCAAAGCACGAGCCAGAGGAATGAAGGAATGATTCCTAGGTACTCTCTGAGAAATCGGACGAGACGCCCAAACTATGTATGATTATTTGTGTCTCGCAAGGACGTCCCAAAACTTCGATGATGATTGCTCCATTTCATTCTAAAGATGTACTATGTTTAATATTGAGAATGTTTTCTAACCATTTCCCTTGTGTTTAACATTTCTTTCGTATTACAAATTTAGGATACGTGCTTTGACTTAGAATTAACTGATTTTCCACGTCCCAAAACTTCAATAATGATTATCTCATTTCACTCCCAAATGTTCTATGTTTAATATTAAGAATGTTTTCTAATCATTTCCCTTGTGTTTAACATTTCTTTCATATTTCAATTTTAGGATAAGTGCTTCGACTTAAATTTAAATGATTTCTCCAGCGAAATGCAGATAGGATGTATTACATGATTAATGTCGATTTATAAATCAATTTATGTATTTACCTTGATGATGCTCATTAATCAGATAAAAATTTTACTCGATGTCAAATTTGTAACCCGTTCGTATGTCTTTTCATAGCTCTTCCCCAGGAATGAGTGCTAATACGTAGGAACTTTCCTTTACAGCCCACTAATTATCCGAGATATTGAATGTCATATTATGTATTTCTCATTAACTTCATTTACCGTGCATTTTGTGTTCTCTAACGGATTTCTTTGAGCTTATTGCGTTAGATTACTTTGATCTCTCATAAATTTCATTTACCTTGCATTTATTTTATTTTGCGTTAGTTATAATATTCTCTAAATGGATTTCTTAGAACTTATTGCGTTAGATTACTTTGATTCTAGTTAAAATGCTATCGAAGGATGTGTGGTGAAATAGAATAAATTAGGTATATATATATTTGGCAAAATCACATCAAATTTCATTTTTGGGCTAAATTCCGCGATGCTATAACATTTTAAAGAAGGGTAAACATTCTGCGGGGCTACAAACATTGGAATGTGTTGTGTGTCGTATCGGCGAGGGTCGGCTCTTTGGGCAGCGCTCTCAAGTGCTTGAAACGGGATGTCATAGATCAAAGTCACTCGGCGGTTGGCGCTTCGTCCAAACTTCTACGGTTCAGGCGTCCACAAAACACAAACACACAATCTTGAACACAAAACACATCCAGGCAACACAACACAAGTCACACACACAACACACGGGTAGGCGTGAGCGAGCCCCCTTCAAACAAGCGAGGGTTAGCTTCGAGGAGGTAGGGGCTGGCTCATGGGGTGACCGCGGCTGCTCTACCAATGAGAATCAAGAAGTAGAGTAGGCAAGGAGGTGTGTCAGAGAACGCACCAGTTACATTTCGGCAACCCGAAGCAAGCAAGATTTCTACCAATCACAAGTGAAACACGTGATCTTTGCGAGGGAGCAATCGCGAATGATCTGGAAAAGAAAACAAGCGAGAGTATATAAGCGGCGGACAAGTACATTCTTGAGGAATTTTTGAACACACGTGAGAGACTGCGCAAGACGTCTGAGGGTGTTCTACACAATAGGCCAGCCTCGTCGGCTGGCCTTATACCCAACTGCAACTTGAAAGTTAATAATTCGAGGCACATAAAATAACGTTGGACGTCGGAAGTCATTGAAGCATCGTCTTACAAAGGAAGCCTAATCGAAGTAAACCAGCCTCGCATCGGTGATCGTCATGAATAAACGCGTCGGAGATTCAACCAAGAGCATTCAACATCTGTGCATCGGGGTCGAACTCACAGTCAACTTCAGCGGCAGTCGTCAACATTGCAAATGGCAAACAGTTAAGTTCGTCCACCCACAATGCGTAAAGCAACACGCAAATCTACAGTGAAGTGGCTTGCCATTGAAACTCTTAAGACACTCCAGGCACCACGGCGGCTGTGAACTCGAGTTGGAATGCCGGCGGCACGATGAGGGAGCGGCAGAGGCATCGCTGCAGCGCGGGCAAGACATCAGCCTACACCTGCAGCAAACCTAAAGCTACGACGCGGAACATCAGCAGTGAGCAACAGCATCGTCAGTGAATGTCCATCAGTGAATCATTTATTATCAAAAGTGCGAGTGTTTTATAGTTGTGAGAGCTCTTTTAGGTGGTGATTGAAGTTCAATTTCAGATGTAGAGCAGCACACAGATAAGTGCTTTCCAAAGTATCGTGAAGAATCATCTAATTTTATAGGCAACCGATTTATTGTGTCTATTTAGTCGAGGATCCACTTCCCGTTGTATGATTCGACACCGTGTCACAATTCCAGGTTAAATCGTGATGTGTTACTCTCGCAAATATTATGATTTGTGTTACTGTGGATGCGTGAATCGTTGTCAACGAGGGAGTATTTGTAACTTGAAGGCTCGGTAAGCAGCACATTTGTATGATGTCGTGTTTAAATATTGTGGCGGTAGAAACTTACGTATTTTTCATTGACGCCGCTGTGCCATTTCAAATCATTTCGTTCCCATGCCTTGTGTGTTTATCCACGTGTTCATCTCAAAAATAAATGTGTCTTAATCTTTCAAATTCTTTTATTCTCCATGTCTGGTATACAGGTGTACGCAAGCATAAAGGATAATACTATAACATGTGTGGGGGTTGGAATTCCCTCAGCGTATGGAAAGGGGGTCCTAAACCCACCCCTTTCTCTGTATCGCAACAGGAGAAATATATATTAATTGTCCTATGTAAGCGTACTGTCTGTATGTCAGCTTGGAAATTTTAAAGGAATTCATTTTCAGTTGTCTAAAAATTTCTGTTGCTTTTAATTCAGGCAAACAGTCGCTCGATAATTAAGCAGAATTTTCTGCAAGTACAATTCACCCCGTGTCATTTTTAGTACGCTCCAATTCTTGGGGAGTAATTTCTAACTTAGAGATCTATGCCGTCGCCTGAGACCGGGCGAGCTGTTGGAAGGATAATAAAAGACCGGAAATTTCTTGTGGCGGTAAAGCTGAGCCGCAGTCAGACTATATCTGAGCGCCTAATTTGAAGTGAGCCTGACTGAATTCTGTAAAGCTGTGTGATTCTCTGATATTAAGTTTCTCAGGAATAATGAGAAGTTCATTTGACAGTATTGCAGGCGTAGATCAGATTTTTTTGTCACAATGTTGAATTGATTAAGTTGAATATTGTCTTCTTGGCGAGTTTCACAACAAATTTTAAAAAAATAACAGTGTTGAATCTTCTGAGAGCATTTTATTTTCTTGGCCGTGCTAATCGTTATAAAAATTGCAAGTTCTGAAGTGCAGCCGGCATTATTAAAATATTTTTGTTCATCATGGGAGACATTTTTTTTTGGTAATCATTCAATGCCTAAAAGATTTTGTTTGTGTTACAATCTCTCAAGGATTAGATTCAGTCGTGTAGGTGCGTGATGGGCAGCAGAATTTTCGTCATGTGCTAATTTTCTGCGAGTTATTGTGGTGCCTCCCAATTTTGGTACTGATTCCGGCCAGAGCTGGGCCGCTGCTGCATGAGACTGCGTGAGTCGGCTTGTAATGGCATTTCACTGCTTTGAGTCATAAATGCGTGAGAGGACGGAGTAATAAAATTTGAGATTCCTGCAGCTGCAGTAGAACCATTTTCTGAGCGCCTAATTTGAAGTGTACTTGACTGAGTGTAATCCATGTCTATTAATTTCGAAATGCTACGAGAAATTTATACCTTCTGGAATCTTTGCTCATTTTTCTTTTGTGCCGCTGAGTTGATCTAGTTAATGTTGTCTGAGTGAATATTGCATCAAATGCGTACTCCATTTTCTTGACAGTGTGTTCGATAAAAATTTTTCTTGAGTGCTGAATTTTTGGTTGCATTTTCTATGATCTGCACAATTCTTAGGTTTAACTGAATTTAGGTGTGCAGCGATGGCTCTGGAAACTAACGCCGTAATTTTAGCAGACAACGCCTTATCTCAAGTGAATCTTTGAAACAAGTTTACATTTTTCTGGGCTTTGAGACATTCAGTAATTAATCTAGTTGGAATTTTCTTTTAAATGATACCTCACTTATAAATAATTTGCAAAAATTTTGGGTCTCGTGTGCGTCAAGCTTCTCCAATCAGCTTCAGCAACATAATTCATATTTTCACTCGTTGATATCTGAGTGCTTCAATTATAAAAATTGACATCTGCTGAGAAGCAGTAATGGGAATTTTGAGAATCAATTTCCTTGCTATCAAAGGGTGGTAAATTCTTGTTGCAAAATTGTTGAATGAATTAAGTGACGGTGCTTAGGATAAAAATTAAATGTAGTGTGTTAAAGTAAGTGATGATTTTCTACGATGCTGCGCATTCAGTTCGTGGTCTAATTTTATTTGCTTAGATAGAAGTGACGCCGCTGCTCGTGTGTTAAGTAAAGTAAATTCGTCATCCTCTTCTTATCACAAGATCATTGTGATAAGCTCCAGTACATCAGAGTGAGAATTTAAGTAATTGCTTCAATAATAAGACACTAAAATCATTAAATATTTTGGGTAAGTTCTCCCATGTGCCAAGTATACAATCCATTTCGACACTGACATGAGTCAATCTATACCTTTATATACCTTTTAATCGATTCACTGAGCATGAAAATTTTGCTTCCTTAACTTTTATAAATTCATGATGTTTAAAGTTTCCTTTTGATGTGAATTCGACGGTAGAGCGTAGTAATTTAAGATTATTCAATCCTAGCTGCCTTCGGGTAGGAAGGAATTTTTATTATATTAAGGGTCTGTAGATTAAAAGGTGAACACGTGGATTAAAGTACAATTGGTCTAATCAGTTACATGTCGCTGTTGAATGAATTTCATTTTAGTGTGCGTGATTAAAATATTGTGTGTTTTCTTCAAGTCGTTCGGTGTCTAAAGGAATGTTCAAGTTATACTCATGTGTGAAGTGCAAATTATGTCTTACTGACACTGGATTCTACTACAGCGAAAGAAATAGAGTTACGTGGATTTCGAAGAAATACTGTGTGATTTTTCAAGTAGTATTCAGCATCGTATTATATCGCAAAGTAAAAGTATTGCCTCGTGTGAGAGATGAATATTTCCTGAGTACGCCTGGGATTATTGTCTCCCTAAACAGGAGGATTTACTTGTTGTATAAAGGCAATTTACCTGGTGTTTAAATATAAATTTATATCGGTTTAACGGAAAATTCCCGAGAATTCTTCAGAGTATTTTTGATTTTTTTTTCACATTCCTCGTATTTGTCTACGTATTCTTTCTCGTTCGTGCGCGGACTTCAGACAGGTTCGTGAGAGTTAAATTTGCCTGATCAACAAAGTAATTCAAACGAGCCATCTATGGTTGAGCACGAGCTTGGAGGGACGGAAGCACACTATAATACTTTGAATGTTAACATGATTAGGTACCAACTTTGATTAAACTGTGTTGACCGTTTCGTCAGTAATTGAAATTCAATCGTGACTAATGACGAGAGTGTGTTTGCACAAATAACGATGTACTTATCAACTTCATTAGGATATGTTTATTTTCTAGTATGAAAATGCTCAATATTCAAGATGGAGTATAATTTCTGCAAAGGAATTGATTTATGGCGTTAAAAAAAATTGAAAATGCATAGCGACTGGATGGTACAAGTGAAATCTTCATCGAGAATGTATGTGAGAGGGACGGACCGCGCAGCAGAGAGCCTCTGCCGGAATTTTATTGCTTTGTGGGTAGCACGCGCAATTAAGAAATTTGTCGGTACGTTCAAGCTGATGTGGTTAAAACTCTAGTGTGGTATTACGGAACGCAAGAATGTAGGATGTTGTGAGAACAAGGAAGGAATGTTTATTAAATGTTATCAGTAGCATTGAATTAAATGCGTAGTAATTGAAGGACGACGAAGAAATGACATCATTAAATAATTAACAATTGTGCAATGTCTCAAAGACTGAGAATTAGGTGAATAATCATGTCTTTTTGCATTTTGTGTGTGTTATCAGGATGTTAGATCATCAGAACGGCTGTCATCAGCAAGAGTATGATGTAAAGTCTAACAGAGTGATGACACACTGTGTATTCATTGTTCATATAAACTTGCGGCAACGTGGAATCATTTAAATGTGCTGCACTGTCTCTGGGGCTGAGAATCGAATAGATTTTGTATCATGTCTATTTTTGCAATTTTGTGTCAGTGTTATCACAATGTCAAATCGTCTGAAGAGCCTTTCGGCGTAGTAAGATGTAAAGTTTGACGGGTTGATAACACTACATTTTTGTCTATTTTGCATTTTTATTTGTGTGTCGGGGGTTGTTAGAATGTCGGATCGCTAGAAAAGCCTTCGCGGCCGAGTATAACGTAAAGTCCGATGATCTGGCAATACCCAATTTATGTGTAATTTTTTGTCTCGTATGTCGGTGTTGTCATAAAGGTCGGAGCGTTAGAAAAGCCTTCGCGGCAGAGTATGACGAAAGCCCACGCCTGGACAATACCCAATGTATATGTGTTTTTTTTTTATTGGTACGTATTCAGAATTTTGGCCCACCTGGTAAATCTTCTGCGAGTTCATACGTCATGTGCAAGAATGTTCATCTTCGAAATATTTAGGTGATTTGATCAATTAATGACACCGTCGGACGAATTTCGGCTTTTGTCTAGAGTTGGTTGAGGATGCCGGAAATTAACTATTTTATGTATGTATGTAGAAATTCTTCGCGTAGCTCACCTCCGCCTCACTCAAGGCAGATTTGAAGGAAAGCGAGGAAAATTTCTAAGGTGATCAACCATGTAATGCGCTGTCTCTCGAGTACAAATGAACCAGGGTAGACAATCAAACGCGTATTTTCGGAAGGAGATCATTAACCATTTAACGCGAACCTCGGGTGTTTACGTCATGCTAGTCGACAAGCTGACTGAGAACAAAAACCTGAAGGTCTTCGTAAGTAAATGTGTTTTTTTTGTTTACAATGAAAGAGCTTATGAGCTCCGACGTGGGAGTCCAACGCGTATTGACGCCGTAATCTACAGGATTTGTCCGCGATTTGACGCAACGAGGATCTACGGAATTTTCCACGAATTCACGTGACGCCAAGGATGAATTTTTTAATGGAAAAGCTTCAGTAACTTCGATTCTCAGCAGGGGGCCCTCCCCAGGATCAGTAGCAAGCCCAGGAGCAGTAGCAAGCCGAGGATCAGCAGCAAGCCGAGGATCAGTAGCAAGCCGAGGAGCAGCAAGTCACAGGAATAACAACAACAAGCTGAAGCTAGGCGCGCCGGAGGAGCAACAGCGAGTTTTGTTGGAAGAAAAATGTGTACTTTGAACCACAGGCTGAAATAATAATTATGAGGAAGAAAACTTGAGGCTGAAAATCACCTCCATTCTTGAGATTGTGTTTTTGGGTGGATTGCATCCGAGAAAGCTGAAAGGATGTCTCTGCTTGTAACAAATTCGCCGATTTTCGATCTCTAATTTATATGTTTATCAATGTCGATGAATTTGCCGAGAGCAAGTCGAGAATAATATGTCGTGTGCGTTTTATTTGTGCGTTGAGGTTGTCCGATTTATGAGTTATCTTTGATGTGTTCTTTTCTCCTTGCGTTCTATAATAATGTGTATAAGAAATGTGTGTTTCAATTATGTAGTGTGTGTGTCAGGCATTAATGAACCTTTTATAAATGCGTCAACATCGCCGTGTTGCAAGAAGGTAAACCAGGAGGTGATATGTAAGGATATTTTGATGTCGGGAAAAGCGAAGGAATTGGAAAAGGGGGGTGAACATTTTCTAATTTTAACGTAAGAGGTATGTCACGGTCATAATTGAAATTAACGGGTGAAAATTTTGAATCTTATAATACTTTGATATTGTCATAGGGAAAATTTGAACCGATGGCTCAAATTTTGTGAAGGGCGCGAGGATGTGTGGTGAAATAGAATAAATTAGGTATATATATATTTGGCAAAATCACATCAAATTTCATTTTTGGGCTAAATTCCGCGATGCTATAACATTTTAAAGAAGGGTAAACATTCTGCGGGGCTACAAACATTGGAATGTGTTGTGTGTCGTATCGGCGAGGGTCGGCTCTTTGGGCAGCGCTCTCAAGTGCTTGAAACGGGATGTCATAGATCAAAGTCACTCGGCGGTTGGCGCTTCGTCCAAACTTCTACGGTTCAGGCGTCCACAAAACACAAACACACAATCTTGAACACAAAACACATCCAGGCAACACAACACAAGTCACACACACAACACACGGGTAGGCGTGAGCGAGCCCCCTTCAAACAAGCGAGGGTTAGCTTCGAGGAGGTAGGGGCTGGCTCATGGGGTGACCGCGGCTGCTCTACCAATGAGAATCAAGAAGTAGAGTAGGCAAGGAGGTGTGTCAGAGAACGCACCAGTTACATTTCGGCAACCCGAAGCAAGCAAGATTTCTACCAATCACAAGTGAAACACGTGATCTTTGCGAGGGAGCAATCGCGAATGATCTGGAAAAGAAAACAAGCGAGAGTATATAAGCGGCGGACAAGTACATTCTTGAGGAATTTTTGAACACACGTGAGAGACTGCGCAAGACGTCTGAGGGTGTTCTACACAATAGGCCAGCCTCGTCGGCTGGCCTTATACCCAACTGCAACTTGAAAGTTAATAATTCGAGGCACATAAAATAACGTTGGACGTCGGAAGTCATTGAAGCATCGTCTTACAAAGGAAGCCTAATCGAAGTAAACCAGCCTCGCATCGGTGATCGTCATGAATAAACGCGTCGGAGATTCAACCAAGAGCATTCAACATCTGTGCATCGGGGTCGAACTCACAGTCAACTTCAGCGGCAGTCGTCAACATTGCAAATGGCAAACAGTTAAGTTCGTCCACCCACAATGCGTAAAGCAACACGCAAATCTACAGTGAAGTGGCTTGCCATTGAAACTCTTAAGACACTCCAGGCACCACGGCGGCTGTGAACTCGAGTTGGAATGCCGGCGGCACGATGAGGGAGCGGCAGAGGCATCGCTGCAGCGCGGGCAAGACATCAGCCTACACCTGCAGCAAACCTAAAGCTACGACGCGGAACATCAGCAGTGAGCAACAGCATCGTCAGTGAATGTCCATCAGTGAATCATTTATTATCAAAAGTGCGAGTGTTTTATAGTTGTGAGAGCTCTTTTAGGTGGTGATTGAAGTTCAATTTCAGATGTAGAGCAGCACACAGATAAGTGCTTTCCAAAGTATCGTGAAGAATCATCTAATTTTATAGGCAACCGATTTATTGTGTCTATTTAGTCGAGGATCCACTTCCCGTTGTATGATTCGACACCGTGTCACAATTCCAGGTTAAATCGTGATGTGTTACTCTCGCAAATATTATGATTTGTGTTACTGTGGATGCGTGAATCGTTGTCAACGAGGGAGTATTTGTAACTTGAAGGCTCGGTAAGCAGCACATTTGTATGATGTCGTGTTTAAATATTGTGGCGGTAGAAACTTACGTATTTTTCATTGACGCCGCTGTGCCATTTCAAATCATTTCGTTCCCATGCCTTGTGTGTTTATCCACGTGTTCATCTCAAAAATAAATGTGTCTTAATCTTTCAAATTCTTTTATTCTCCATGTCTGGTATACAGGTGTACGCAAGCATAAAGGATAATACTATAACATGTGTGGGGGTTGGAATTCCCTCAGCGTATGGAAAGGGGGTCCTAAACCCACCCCTTTCTCTGTATCGCAACAGATGGTACACCGGGATGTGAATGGCATGGGGGAGATGTGATGAGTAGATGGACACAATTGATTACGATAAGTCAAAGAAATCCGAGAGAAAAATTTACCAAAGCCTGAGATTAACGTGGAACGATTGATTGCAGCGATGCTGTGCCGACTGGGGCCCGAGCAGCGGCAGCACACACCCTCCTCTCTCCACCGCAGCTGCGCCGCGGCTGGGGAGCCGTGTACAGGCGCACAGCACTCACGCACCGCTCGCCAGCGCGGCAGTGCAGCGGCCCAGGGGCAGTGTGCAGGCGCACAGTACACTACCAACGCTATGGCAACACCGCTCTCCATACCAGCTGTTTCTGCTACGCGCCGTCAGCGACGACCTTGCTATTAAAGGGCCCGCCTCAGCTGTCCTGGCGTGCCGCGGCCCCAGCTGTACAGACGCAATCGGCGGATCCAGCTTACATCTGCAGCAACAGTACACTCACTCGTACAAAGGACTAGATTTCCTCCTGAACATCTATATTTTCGCCGGACACGGATTCAACAACGGCGAAGAAAAAAATGAAGAAGATACCGTTGGACAGCAATATGTCCGTAGCAACTACACGCAGGAGGTTGAGTTTAGACTGATCGAATGCATATTCGATATTTTAATAGGATGGTTTTTACCCCTTTGAACGTCTTCAGAAGGCCTCTGATAGAACGTCATTAGCCAAGAGAGAAGATCTTCGATAGTGAACTGGAATAGGACGTCCCGACGATTACAGTAAGCTATCGCTTGTTCAGGATCTTCGATTCAGAAGTGCGTCAGAAGCACAAATCTCAAGGCTTGTCTAATTTCGCCCCTGCAATGAAGTACGAATCTCAGATGCGTGACTTCAGTAGACGGAAACTTCCATTTTACATCCAGGAGAATGTAAATTAATATAGGTTGGGGGGATTCTGTTGTGTCCCGAGTACGAACCGTTAAGTTTTCACCACAAAAAAGAGTAAAGGGCGGTTGGACGTGAGAGCTTACACCGGACTCTGCTATCAGAAAATCTCAAAGCTCAGCAGTATACAACGCGCCAGATGTCGATGTGTACACAGCGAGGGCTCGACCGTTACAAAAAAGAGGCAACACCTGCGCTCCCAGCGGCAGCGTGGCAACGACGTGGCACCAGCGTGGCACCAGCGTGGCGACGGCAACACAGATGGCAACGGCTGGTGCTGCCCGAGAGCGCAGTAGGGCCTAAGCGACGACAACGGTGTTCAGCTGCGGCTTTTGCTGCACGCTCCAGAAGTTACGGTCACAGCGCGAGAATACTTAAAGGGTACGACGAGGGCTAGGGCATCATCATTAGAGAGCGAAACTCCGTCACTAGAAGGTCTCGTCCTGCCACTTCACTTATTTTGTTTGCATACGGCTGGCACTCCGTATTAGACCCTGACTCTGTGTTAACTTCACGTAATAATTTAACGTACAATTCGAGACCTTAATATCGCACTCCGTCATCGCTGCATATCCAAAGTTGCGTAAGAGTCTCGTAGCAATTGTTCTTAAATTTGCTAGTCTCATCTACCCCATTGTCATATTTTGTGTACATCTTTCATTATAACAAGTAAAACGACGTGGCCACGTTGAAAGAATCGTGTTTTCTTTCGGAAAATAACTCCTTTGATTTGAAGATTAGACTTGAAAAGAAAGAAAATTTGAAAAATCATAAACTCGGATTCTAAGTAAAAGAAGAATATAACAAAAGTGTGGAAAACATTAGCTGCGTATAGACAACGGAAAAGGGTGTAGAAAACGAAGAAAGTGTGGAAAACAATAGCTGCGTATAGACAACGGAAAAGGGTGTAGAAAACGAAGAAAGTGTGGAAAACAATAGCTGCGTATAGACAACGGAAAAGGGTGTAGAAAACGAAGAAAGTGTGGAAAACAATAGCTGCGTATAGACAACGGAAAAGGGTGTAGAAAACGAAGAAAGTAGAAAACAATAATAGCGTATAGAAAACGGTAAAGGGTTTAGAAAACGAAGAAAATATAGAAAACAATAAAAGCATAAAGAAAACGGAAAAGAGTGTAGAAAACGAAAAAAGTGTAGAAAACAAAAGCGTATAGAAAACGGAAAAAGGTGTAGAAAACGTAGAAGGTAGAAAACAATGATAGCGTGTAGAAAACGTAGAGAGCGTATAGCAAATGGAAAAGCGTGTAAAAAAGGAAGAGAGCGTGTACAACAACTTTACTTTTTTTTAAGATTTAACTTCTATTTAAATGGTAAAATATTCCCTCTCATCTGTCTAAATGTACAAATGAGCTGCACAAGCCTAAATTTTATGCGTTCCAGGAATTTTATTTGAAAAAATGACGGCGTGTTTCTACAAATTCTTTTTCCAGGTACGATGTAAGAAATTGAACAAGAAAGCCTAACAGTGAGAACAACAAGTGAGATCAGACATTATGGGTCAAAAATGATTGAAAATGAATGCTTTTTTACCAGCTGGTTGTTTTATTTTTGTTAAAATGTTTCCCCTTATTGCTTTCAATCGTAAAAGACAGTCCCGTCTACTGCATTACTCCAGCAGCTTTCTCCGCTCTAACGTCTCATACAAAGCAAAAATCAAAATCACCATTAAATTTCACGGTGGACAAATCCTTTTTTATTTTTGATCCATTAAAAATAAGTTTAACGCAATAAATACATTTAGGGTAAGTGTATGGAGAAATCCTTTTATCTTCAGTGAAGTCCTGTTCAGTTCAACACAAGAAGTCATGCGTGTAAGAGCGACATGCGTGTACGCAATTCATCTACGTATCAATATCACATTACCAATGTGTGGCATATGAAATTACCAGTGTGTTGATATTTGTGGTGATGGAAGCAGCCTTGCATTAATATTGTGCGTAAAAGTGGCTGTTGCTGCAGCTTGTTTATTGTGACGCGTCGGTACCGGACTTTATACGGACGCCGTGCAACATTAAACGGACGTCTACAAATGTTGCTTGCTTCTAGGAAAAAGGTTTACTGAAGGTTAGTACATTTACATTTTGTAATTTAACTCTATTTCATTGTGACTTTTTTAAATTTAATCCTATTTTCATGTTGCCTATTTCAGAACTTTGCTATTTCTCTTCATATTTACCTGTAAAGTTTTTGCCTTCGTGTCTGTTGACGCTGGTGACCGCCAGGAATGGCTTCTCTTGCGAGTGCAATTTTGTGTTTAACTAAATTCGTTTTAATTACTTTCTAACAAACCATTTGCCCCTTAAGACCGTTAAATGCTTGTAGTTATTTATGCACTCAAGTTCAGTTCAGCACTTTGAGCGCAACGTGCGCCACCGGTGGTACACGGAGGGGATTTTCATAATGCTGCCTACCGACCAGTAGTCACAAACTCAATTTTTATAAATACTTAATCAAAGCTAAATGAAGGCACTATTCAGTTCATGTTTGGTATTTTCAAAATAGTTTACTAGCTACAATTGACTTTAAATTTGAGTCTGCCATTGAACTTAATGGTAAATCTGAAGGAGATTACAGTTGTCGATTTTCCACTTTTTGGTGCCTGAACCTAATTAATTGAATCAAAATAAACAAGTTTTCTTCTATTCTTTTTTCGTCACAAATGAGTATTTTACAATTTATAGCGGTAAGTTTAGTTGGTTAATCTGAAGGAGATGACAGTTGTCGATTTTGTAAATTTCGATGCCTTAGCATAGTTAATTAGATCAAAATAAACAAGTTTTCTTCTATGCACTTTTTGTCTCAAATGAGTATTTTATTAGTTATGGCGGTAAATGACTTACCGCAACTCCAGTCTTTGAAGCGGAAAGAAATTCTTTGATCGAGTTGTATGGCAATACTGCAATGGCGTCTCGCTTCCAGCGCTTTGTCTTGAAAGACGAAACTAAACTTACCGCTATAAATCGTAAAATACTCATTTGAGACGACAAAAGAATAGAAGAAAACTTGTTTATTTTGATTCAATTAATTAGGTTCAGGCACCAAAAAGTGGAAAATCGACAACTGTCATCTCCTTCAGATTTACCGTTTAGTTTCGTCATTGATGACGAATGCGCTCGAATAAACAGCTACTCATCGATTTTCGAATTTTTGTTGCTTAAAACATGGTAATAACATCGAAATAAACAACTTTTATTCTATACACTTTTTTCGTCAAATGAGTATTTAACGAGGTATAGCGGTAGGTTTGGTTTCGTCTTTCAAGACAGAGCGCTGGAAGCGAGACGCCATTGCAGTATTGCCATACAACTCGATCAAAGAATTTCTTTCCGCTTCAAAGACTGGAGTTGCGGTAAGTCATTTACCGCCATAACTAATAAAATACTCATTTGAGACAAAAAGTGCATAGAAGAAAACTTGTTTATTTCGATCTAATTAACTATGCTAAGGCATCGAAATTTACAAAATCGATAACTGACATATCCTTCAGATTTACCGAAGAGAGGACATTTACTAGGGTGTAACGGGCGGCGTTGTGTGGTGAAGGTCAAGTGTAGAGCCGGACTAGCGGGGGAGGCAAAAGGAGAGTTGTGTCTATACAAATACTGCATCATACTGTTAAATTACCTGTTTTTTGTTGTTGCAATTTTTTTATGAACTTTAAATAGAATTGAATAGATTTTTATACGTAATTTGTGTTTCGGTGTTACATACCTCATGGTATTGTTAATTTTCATGTATTATTATTGTTACAACTTTCCATGAACTTTGAAGGAAATTAAATATTTTTATGCGTTATTAATACTTTACCAGGCATATCTGTACAAGAAACCAATATTGCGGTCGATATTGAGTTTAATGCGCTCACGGAATTTATAAATTTTGTTTTACATGCACGACATTTTGTTCGCTGAAGCATCATTTTCGAAATATAACATGCATTACGTTCTGGTAGGAATAGCATTATGTAGTCGGCTGCGTCGCACCTGCATTGTTGGAACACGCGCAGGATTTTGGCGGTAACTTTACGTTCTGGTAGGAATAGCATTATGTAGTAGGCTGCGTCGGACCTGCATTGTTGGAACACGCGCAGGATTTTGGCGGTAACTTTACGTTCTGGTAGGAATAGCATTGTGTAGTCGGCTGCGTCGGACCTGCATTGTTGGAACACGCGCAGGATTTTGGCGGTAACTTTACGTTCTGGTAGGAATAGCATTGTGTAGTCGGCTGCGTCGGACCTGCATTGTTGGAACACGCGCAGGATTTTGGCGGTAGCTTTCTATGTATATCCGAGTATATCCGTACAGCTGAGTTAAATTACCATAGGTTTATTTCCCCTCAGGGGAACACAACTATTGTGTCTGTGGGAATTAGTGCTTCCAGGAGGACTATGTGAGGGCCCGAGCTGATAGTTAGGTAGGCCTTCTTTTTGTTGAAATAAAATATTTTTTTGCTATGTTAGGGACCGTCTTTTTCGGTTCACTGCTGTCCTGTTTTTCAGCACCTACTACTTTCTTCTAGTGATGTACCGATACCATTTTTTTGGCCGATACCGATACCCATTTTTTGGCCGATACCGATACTCCGATACTTGAAAATACCGATACTTTGACCGATACTACTACCGATACCGATACTTTTACAAACATCTAACCTAAGAATACCCGTTGTATGTTAGTTTATGTATTAGTTCCGTGTCCGCTTCTTAAGAAACATAGGATGTCTGAGTTTGCGGTATCACGGAGACCGAATTCCTCAGTGTAACATTGAAAGATCGTCTGTACATGCAATGATATGTTTGAAATTTTATCAGGATAGGTTAGTAGTATTGGATAGGTTGTTGTGATCGCCGTAATTTGCGCATTTTCCTAACCCTGTCGCTTTTGTGCAGCATTCAGGCCATATTGAATAATTAAAAGACATTAAATTAAATATAGTAATTTGGTGAATAGCCGTGCCCGAAGTAATCATTTTTGAGTAATGGTGATTTGTCACCGGAGGGGAACTCCGAGTCAAGAGAGCTTTGTGTGTTCTTGTGCATATGTGTTCGGCATAAACATTTTAAACCTATCCGACTTTCCGTTCTACGTATTGGCAACAGTGGACAACGCATTAGTGGTGTAGGGCCTACAAGAACCGCAGTTGCTACCATGTAATGACGATCGCTAGGCCTTCGCATCGTGAACGTGCTTTGCGGCGGTGCGAGTTACGACATAGAATTAGGATAGCATAGGTTAGATAATGTTGACGGAATTTTTCCATGGGTCCATCTAGCTTAACGATGACATTGTCCTCGGCATTTCCATGGGTCATGCTTCTACCAAATAATACCCTTGCCCTTGGTTTATTTGTTTGGTGTCTGTTTCTTCCATTTCTCTATCACTCACGCTCATAAGGATAGTTATAATGACCGTATCTGTGATACGAGTTTCACCAGTGCGCAAGTACAAGAGTATTTTTCATCACGGGTACTGTTAGGATGGATATACTGTATTTCTTTGTCATCTACATCTTGAAAATTCGTTCATGAAAAGTATTGAATCCCATTTTTGGCGGGCCGTGCACACTTGTATTAAAATAAAACCATTATAACTCCTACATGGAAGTTATAATAAAATTATTTCCTTATATATCTAATAATACAAAAATATTGACAAAAAAGTTTCCGATTGTGAAAAATAAAATGCTCTTGCAATGTTAACTATATTGTTGAGAAAAACAACAAAATGAAATCCATTCAATAGATATGTGTTTCTAATCGTATTGCAACGTAATGTAGACTAGCTATAATAGTAACTGGCTCCAAAAGTGGACCAAAACAATAGTTTCTCCAAAAAAGGATTGTCTATTTCGTGTTATTCACACCAAATACGAGTACATACTTTGGCGAAAGATAATATTAAAATTCGGTAAGCCCCGAAACCGAACATATCCGCAAACACGCAACCATCTATAAGATGAAGAATTTAAAAACGACAATTTCAAGGAACTTGATCATATTTATTAGGAATACGTATCGGAGTCCAGATCCATCATCAGTTCGTAAATTTACAAATCATTATGTCTGCAATAATATATAAAGCAAAATGTTGGATACAGTCATTAAAGGAAATCAAGAAAATAAAAATAAAATTAAAACATGTCCCAGAAAAACTAAAATCGACAAGATTACTATTTAGTTACAATTTGTTATGGGTAGGAACTATCAGAATTGTTGAGGGCCGGTTTTCGTTTAAAAATATGTAGCGACTCTAAAATTCTGAGGTCACATGCAGTTGAAGCCGAATCTAAGATTTAGTTGCATTTTACTGCGTGATTACGTACTGCGGAGTGTGAGGAGTAAGCTAATTAGTTCCCCGCGCGGAAGCTTCGACCCCAATGTTCGACCATTCTGAAAAAATTTCGTGACGTCATGCCGACGTACGATGATGTGCACTGCACACAACTGTATAACTGTTGAAAATAAATCAGAGATCGAGGTTCGCATCTCCATCGGAAGCGTATCCTTGTACCGGAAAAATGAAGCAACCATAAAATTATACAATTCCGGTACTAGGATACGCTTTTGATGGAGAAAGAGCCTTTCTGATTTATTCATACAGTTGTGTGCAGTGCACATCATCGTACGTCGGCATTACGGCACAAAATTTTTATATCAGAATGGCCGAACATCGGGGTTGAAGCTTCCGCACGGGGAATGAATTCGCACAATTCGCACGTAATCACGCAGTAAAATACAACGAACCGATATCCTCTGCGGACTTCAAAATCTTAGATTCGGCTTCAACTACATGTGACCTCAGAATTTCAGAGTCGCTACATATTTTTAAACGAAAACTGGCCCTCAACAATTCTGACAGTTCCTACCCATCGTAAATTGGAAGTAGATGTCGATTTTACTTTCTCTGGGACATGTTTTGATTCTTTTTTTGTTTTCGTGATTTTCTTTGACGACTGTATCCAACATTTTATTTTTTTTTTATTGTAGTCGTAATGAATTTTAATTTTACGAACTGATGATGGAGCTGGACTCCGAAACGTATTCCTAGTAAATATGATTAAGTTCATTGGAATTTTCCTCGTTTTTAAATTCATCAAGTTGCAATGAAAGCAATCAACTGACCCGTTCAGATGTATTGAACTATAAGATTGTTCGTGAATTGTTCAAACATCTTTTAACATAGAAGAAAAATGCAAGATTCGTAATGAACGGTGATATGCATGCTAAGTTAAAATAAATTATTAGCTTCGTAATATTTGGCGATTTACAAGCTAAATTAAAATAGAATTTTCGGCAATTTCTATATTAAATTCACAAAAACTTTCAAATGCTCCTTCACTTGGTTTGGTTTGGTTTTTGTTAGCCTGTCACATACTTTAAGATATGGACATTAGGTCAAACTATAAAGGTTTAGTCGTAAAAGTATAACAATTTTATGTAGCTACAGGGTTTAATTATTCATTTTACATAGCTTTCAGTTATGACCGTGACTCATCGGGAATTCAAAGTAGTGAATTCAGTTAGCGGGCCTGATTGAACGCTATAATTCAATAGTTAGCTATCTAATTTACTAGGTATGAATAGGCTCTTTATTTGACTACAAGTACGCACAGCCCGTCAAAAATTACGGGACTCGCTAACTTTCTTGAACAAATTTTCCAAATGTGATGCCCAACGAATGTATTCATCCTAACAGCGCTCGTGATGAAAAATATTCTTGTTCTTACGCACTGGTGAAACTCGTATCACAGATACGGTCACTATAACTCTCCTCATGAGCGTGACAAAGAAAATGGAAGAAGCGGACTCCAAATAAACCAAGGGTATTATTAAATAGTAGCAGGACCCGCGGAGATTCCATGGACAATGTCATCGTTAAGCTAGGCGGACCCGAGAAAAAATTCTGACAGTATTACCTAACCTGTGCTAACCTAGCCCATCCTAATCTAAGCTAACCTATCCTATCCTAACCAAACCTATCCTGATGAAATGTCAAATATTTAAATGCATGGAAACGCCATCTTTTAATGTTACACTGAGGAATTCGGTATCCATGATACCGCAAACTCACACAACGCGGACACCAAATAAATATATAAATAAACACACAACGGGTATTATTAGGTTAAATACTTTTACTTTCATGATTTATGACCTTCATTTGAATGATAAAATACGTATTTTTGGAAAGTGTCGGTAAAGTATCGGCCGGATTTTACCGATACCGATACCACTAAAAATGGCCGATACTGCCGATACCGATACATCGGTACATCACTACTTTCTTCTTCAACTTTTATCTTGTTTCATGAACTTCTTTCCCAACTTACTGTTTCTATGCCCCTTCTGCATAGATTCCGCATTCCCTAATATCCATACTTAATGGTGCCTTCCTCATTCCTCTCTTCGATACGCGGGAATATTCATCTGCTTCAGATTTTGTATAGCAACAGAATGAATTAGGATTGTGCTTCTGAATGTTCATGGTGTAACTTGAGTTTCGATTTGGTTGACACGTATCTATTTTTGTCAACGTTGATTCGAAATCAGCATAAATTGCAAAAGGATGCCTAATTGTTTTTTGGTAATGTTTAAATTTCAATTTACCTCCTTCAAGAACATGCTTTGTTGAAGTGTTAACTGAACAATCATTAATGTGGTTTTTTAATAATCTTTTTTTTTGTGAATGGCCATAAACAATATGGACAGACATGTTTTTTATGACCATCTTTAGTTTGCATAAATGGACTTAATGACTTCATTAATACATAATGACTTTTATTTTCATCTGTTAACAATGAAAGTGATATAACATCTTAATTTTTTACCTTTGTTATTCTCAGAGGACATAATTCTTTCAAGTAATTAGAGTTGTAAACATTTACTGACACATTATTGTTTCTCTCAAATTTATCGATATCTTTATCGATATCTTTCTTATTCACGTCCCACAATCGTTTTCATGTTTCTGACTTAAGTAGACTGTTTTGTGCCACTATTTTTAGTACGAAATTTTATAAAATTCATGCTATAATAAAAGATATTTTCTCCGTTTCCCTCGATTGGAATTCTGATTTATACTGACTAGTTTACGCTGATATTTGCGCACATGCTTACTTGTGTAAATGTGTACGTGTCCACGCTATGCGTATGACACTCTGTAGAATGCGTATGTATTGCCTCGATGTATAGAAATGCATTTGCGTATGCTTACGAGTCAGGTGTAAATATGTGCGTGGGTATATGTGTGCATGTGTATGTGTAAATATTTACATGTATACGTGCATATATGTGTGTACTAGACTGACAACTAGCATTTTACTAGAGATAATGGTCTTTTTTTCAGTGCACTCTCAACTTGTAACATTACCTAACTCGTCATATCTTTAGTATTGTAAAGCATTCATGTAAAAACTATACATTTGTTGTGCGATCATCCATTTATATTTAAATAAAATGCTTGTTAACTAATGACCGTTATGTTAAAATTGTTGAATCAGAAATGCAAAACCTATAATCTTCTTGGTCCTCTTGCTTATATGTACACACGTGTGTGTCCATGTTAACGAAACCGGTGTTTTTCGTAACCTGGGCACACACATGGCCGTAAAACGCGTGTATATATATGTGTGTGTGTGTGTATGTGTGTGAGTGTGTGTATGGATATATACACACATGCATACGTATATGTACATATGTGTGTATGTGGGTATATATTTATATATATTTTTCTTTTTTTTATGCTTCCTCAAAATGACATTTGTAAACATTGACCGAAACAAGCGATTTCATATATTATTTCCTGGCGTCAAGAATTGCGAAGTCTTATGTCATGTACATGTAAACTGTCAAAAGTGTTTTCACCCCACAATGAAAATGCATCGTCCATGAAATTGTGTTATCTCTTACAATTTTCATTACATGTATTATCAGATGTAGATTAAGCTAGATTAGGAGTTCATTGCCCTCAATCATTTCTTTTGACTAGTGACACGAGTTTTTCAATACTCGTGTGTGTGTATCATCTAAGTGTATTAATTTTAAGATATTTTAAAAACCAATGATGGTACTTTTGTACCATCTCTATTGGAAATAAACCATTTTTTTTTCTTTTTTATGTGTACATATATGTGTATGTATTTACATGTATGTGTGCACATATGTGTGTACTAAACTGACAACTAGCATTTTACTAGAGATAATGGTCATTTTCTGTTCACTCTCAACTTGTTACATTACCTAACTCGTCATCTCTTTATTATTGCAAAGCATTCATGTACCAACTATACATTTGTTGTACGATCATCCATTTATATTTAAATAAAATGCTTATTAACTAACGACCGTTATGTTAAAATTGTTGAATTAGAAATACAAAACTTATAATCTTCTTGGTCCTCATGCTTATGCGTACATATATATATATATATATGTCTGTATGTGTGTGTGTATGTATGTATGTATATATGTATGTACGTATATATATGTATATGGATTTGTATTTATATATATATATTTTTTTTCATGCTTCCTTAAAATGACACTTTTGAACATTTGCCGAAACAAGCGATTCATATATTATTTCCTGGCATCAATAATTGCGAAATTTTATGTCATGTACATGTAAACTGTCAAAAGTTTTTTCACCCCACAATGAAAATGCATCGTCCATGAATTTGCGTTATCTCTTATAATTATCATTACATGTATTGTCAAATGTAGATCAAGCAAGATTAGGAGTACATTGCCCTCAATCATTTATTTTCGACTAGTGACACGAGTTTTTCAATACTCGTGTGTGTGTGTATCATCTAAGTGTATTAATTTTAAGATATTTAAAAACCAATGATTGTAATATTGTACAATCTCTATTGGAAATAAAGTTTTTTCTTTCTTTTCTTTCTTTCTTTCTTAAGTTTCACTGGGAATGTTATGTCTCTGAAATTTAACTTTTTAGCTTCGGTTTTTAATCTTTTAGATATTCTATTGCCGTTTTTTTCATCTCGGCAATAATATCTCGCAACACTCCACATAAAGCATTTATTATCGGTCTTTTTAATATTAATTAGTTTATAAGTCGACTTTTGAAACTTTTCAAGTAATTCTATATAACTAGAACCTTTGATAGGCTTGTATTCAATAATTTTTACATGGAAGTCTAATAATTTATCTGTTATCCAGCCCGAGGAGTTTTTTGTATATTCTTCAATCTCTCTAATAGCTTCTTTATACAAATCATCAATGTTTTTAAAGTTTTTCGATATGTCTACAAACTTACCTGTATTCATCCATGCTGTTGAATATACCTTTTCATTTTTTTCTTTGTATTTATAAAATTGAACTAAAAATGCCAATTGTATCTTCATATTATCAAACTTTTGCTCTCTCAAAATTGATTTCACAACCGGGGTCAAATTCCTCATGAAAACTGTCGGATCTATAACTGATATATCAGAGAACATGTATTCCAGGCATTTTTCATTTATAGCACATTTTTTCCTTTGAATTTACAGCCATAAGCGTTTCTAAAATGCTTCTTTGATTTCTTATGCTGTTGTAGATTTTTTACTTCTACTTTACATATCTTACATATCTTTTTCTCAAAATAAGAATCAGAAATTAATTCTTGATTTATGTTTCTAATATGCTTAGTAGATTTTTGATGTGTTTTTAGATTAGAGACGTTTATATTACATATATTACAGAAATCTTTGTTTCTATCAAAATACAGATCCGAAATTAATAGTTTACTCACGTTTTTATTGTGTTTCATGCTTTTCTCATGTCTTCTCAAGTTTACGATGTAAATATTACATATATTACAAAAATTATTACTTGAAGTCATCTTTACTGAAATTTTCTTTGAATTATTATGCCTTTTTGTATTCCTAGTATTAGATAGATGTGATACATCAAATGATTCCATTTCTAATAAATTATTTTTTCAGTATATTTTAAAAATTTCAATGTTTTTTTCCAATGTAAATTTTAAAGTATTCTGAAAATTTATGTTAATCAAATGAAAAGCAATATTCCATATGAAGTAATAGATGCTCAAAAATTGCAAACTCGATGTATTTACTTTATTTACAACCAAAGGTAGCTCCTTCCCTCGTTATTGCCTAACAAGACAACCAATAAAAAGAAAAACACATTGAAGAATTAAACTTAATAAAATGGAAGATATTATTACAGACATTCAAAGAGAAGTTGTTCTCAATACTGCAAACATAAATCAATTGCAATTAGATGTTAATCAAATTCAAAATGTCGAATTAAATAGGGAAGTTATAACTCAATTAGAGTCAGATATCATTCATCTTGAAACATTAATCAGTAACGTTTCTTATGACACCAAAGGTAGCTTTTTCTCTCGTTATTGCCCAACGAGACAACCAATAAGAAAGAAAAATACATTGAAGAATTGAACTTAATGAAGTAGCAAATTTAAAAAACAATGTTTACAATTGTTTTAAACAGAAAATAAATTTTGGAAAATCAGTTGTAGTTTATTAATTAAATGAAATGGTGTATATTTGGAAAGACAGTAAAAGAAATAATCAAAAGAATCACTTCATTTTTCCTTCTCCTGGCTTAAGACGTCTCATCGTAGGGAGATCAAACTGTGGTAAAACTTCTTTGTTAATAAAGCTTCTGTTAGAAAATTTGTCGATTTTAATCATCTTTTTCTGTACAGCAAATCAATACATCAACCAGAATATAAACTGTTAACGAATGCTTATGATAAAGGCTATAACCAATCTGAAATAATTGAATTATTTGAAAAGGGAAATGGTGCTATTGACGATTTTCTTGAAAATTTACATATTAAAAGAAACTCAAAATCTAAAATTAGGTATTTTCAAGGTATGACAGCTATTCCCGATCACGGTTACGTAGATTCAAAAAAGAAAAATCTTTTTATTTTCGACGATATAGCAACTGAAAGAGATCAAAGTCCAGCTGATAGCTTTCACACTAGAGGTAGACACAACAACTGCAGTTCAATTTACTTATCACAAAATTATTATTTATTACCGAGACAAACAATTAGAACAAATGCTAACGTTCTAATTCTTTTTGGTTTAGACTCAACTGATATGAAGAACATTTACACAGATATCATATGTCAGGACATGCCTTATGATGAATTTAAAGAGTTTTGTTCTAACACTTACAAAGAAACATTTAATTTTATCTTTATTAATAAAGACAGACATCCACTTCAAGGTAGGTATTTTAAAAACTTTGATAAATTATATATTCCTAAAAAATACTTCAAAGAATGGAATTATTCCTTAACAAACTATTTATTGTTTTTTGTTTGTTAAACAAAGGAATTTATACCTAGAAGTGACTTAGTCGTTTGTGTAAGTCGTTTTGGCTTATAAAAGTAAAAAATTTGTCAAAGAATAAATCTTTCTTGAAAATTTTTTCTTAAGTAATTTCCATTTTAAGCTAATTGTGGTGAATTGTGTTCTGATTGGTAGTTCCTTTACTACTTAGAATGTTTCTCAAGTCTAGAGCAATGGTCAAATTTGAGTATAGCTACCTGTGGGCCCGAATTGTGCTCTGATTGGTAGTTCCTTTACTACTTAGAATGTTTCTCAAGTCTAGTGCAATGGTCAAATTTGAGTATAGCTACCTGTGGGCCCGAATAAGTTCAGCGACTTCTGGGGCATCCTACCATCACGTCATTCTAAGGTGTACAATGTCTAACCTAATTCGCTCAACCTAGTTTTGCATTAGACTGATCAGTAAGATAATTTACTCGATATCAGATATTTCATTTTACATAATGGGTTATATGGACTATATTTAACGGTATATTCAATAAAAATATTCAACAGCAGACTGAAGATCGGCGGTATTACCCATGGCAAATTACATTATTGGAAACAGTCATGTAGGAGACAAGATTTGACTTGGTGATCTTACACGACTAGTATTCCGATAGGAAGTGAGACTCAAGATGTCTTTTGAATACCTTTTAAGAATTACTACCACGGGTCTCCGCAGGAATTGAGTTCCAAGTTTTAGTTTCAACGAAGAGAATACTGTCTTGCGACAGGGACTTTGAATAAGGAGACTATCGAATCCTGTCATTTTTGACAGGATTCGGTAGAGTAACTTCTATGCTGGAAAACATACCTCTTCTTGTTTTCGCTGGCCAATAGAACGGCTTTATTTCAAACAAACTTTATGGCGTCACCATTGCGACATGTAGTTAGGTCAAGAGTGGTGCCAGGTTTGGAGCTATCAGTGTTGTCTGATGCAATATGAGCACTGCTATAGGTTCGTTGCCATGACGTCAGTGTTGCCACACGGTCGATGAAAGAAAGCCGGTTCTACCTCGTTTCTTCTACCGTGCCTCAGTCTGACAGGTAAACATGCAGTGTTACCACGCTATTGACCAACGTCTTCTCTGAAGAACTTTGAGAAGTTGCTCGCATCGTTCTTTTATTCTAAACTAGTGTAAACGACTCGTCAAAAATCACAGGATACGATAGTTTCCTTTATATATGACTCGAGATGTGGATGCCCAACAAATATATCCATCCCAACAGTACCCCCCCATCAAAATATTCTTGTACTTGTGCACTGGTGAAACTCGTATCACAGATACGGTCATTGAGCGTCCTTGTGAGCGTCACAGACACACGCACCAACCACGCAAGCAACAACTGAATTTTTATTTAACTAGTGTACACGGCCCCTCAAAAATGACAGGATTCAATACTCTCCTTGAACAAATTTTCCAGCTGTGGATGACAAATAAATAAAAGCATCCTAACAGAACCTGTGCTAAAAAATATTGTCCTTGCGCACTGGTGAAACTCGTATCACAGATACGGTCATTATAATAAGCGTGACAGGCAAATGGAAGAAGCGGACTCCAAACAAATAAACCTTGGGTATGATTAGGTAGTAGCAGGACCCGTGGAAATTCCATGGACATTGTCATCTTAAGTCCCCTCAGGGGGATACAACTATTGTATCTATGGGAATTAGCGCTCCTAGGGGGACTATGTAAGGGCCTGAGCTAAAGGTTAGGTAGGCTTTACTTTTGTTGAAATAGAATAGGTTTTTATTTTGTTACGGACCACCTTTTTTTCGGTTCACTGCTGTCCTGTTTTTCAGCACCTACTACTTTCTTCTTCAACTTTGATCTTGTTTCATGAACTTCTTTCTCATCTTACTGTTTCTGTGCCCTTTCTGCATAGATTCCACGTTACCTTAACTCCATACTAAATGGTGCCTTCTTCCTTCCTCTCTTTACATCTCATTGTTGAGGATAGGGAGGCTTAAACTAACTAATAAACTAATAAACTGTTGCGGATAGGGAGGCTTAAACTAACTAATAATCTAATCTAATCTGTCATCTTAAGCTAGGTGGACCCGTGCAAAAATTCTGTCAACATTACCTAGCCTATGCTAGCCTAACTTATCCTATCCTATCCTGATTTAAGCTATCATACCAAAACCTATCCTGATATAATATCAAATTCTTCAATGCGTGAAAATGCCATCTTATGTTACATTGAGGAATTCGGTATCCATGATACCGCAAACTCAAAAATCCTGTTTCTTGAGAAGCGGACACCAAACAAATATATAAATAAACACACAACGGGTATTGTTAGGTTGGATTATTTTAGCAAAGAAGTTTTTGGAAAAAATTGCCTTATCTTTTTCAGGGACAAGCTGCATTTTTCTAGCAATAGATTTAATTATTACGCAATATTTTAGACATGTACATAAGTGGACAGATGCCAGGTTTTTTATATATGAATTGTATCTATTATACCAAGCATGCAAATTCCCATTGTAACATTGGGGAAATTACGCACAAAAAAATGAACATGATAAAAATGAGACACTGCCGTTTTTGGTAAACTGTACATATTTCTTTAGCTAAGTAAGATGTACACAGTAGGCCGTCAACAGTTTTTTAAACTTACATTATTTAACTCATATCTCAACACAAATGAATTTCATTCTCATGCATTAGAATATTACTAATGTTGTTAAATGAATATGCAAATGCTTCTAATATATCACGCTGTTGTTTGCAAGCAACGCATAAATCATAGCAATGTTCAATTAATAATTATTTCTGCAAAAATGTCAAGTTTTCAAGAATTGCATCCTAAAGAGTTACTCACATTCAGACAAATTTGACAATGGGTAACTCACGTAAAAATTTGTTCCAGGGTAACTTTGGACTGGCAGGAAATGCTGGGTTTAGGGTAACTCAAATGAAATGTTTTTTTTACCCGTACAGACTACCACAATTTCCACGCCACTCTCATATTAATTAACACTTTATCGCCCAACGTCATCTCTGAAGAACATAAAGTCCCTCCCTCCTTGTATTGTAAATGCTGCGGTGAGCACTGCACACCGGACAGGGTTACGTGATGACAATATAAGGGGAGTTACCGCAATGTTGCGTTCTGAAGGGAGACAATTTGGTCATCGCTGGGTTGAGGTCAACAGGTTGCTAAGATCACTTGTTTATCAAGAAGGTGCATGCAACCATATTGTGAACTATTGTACTTATGGGAGATGAATTCACACTTTCAGGAGCAAGATGCGAGGTCCTGAGCTGAGAGTTAGGCAGACATTCTTTTCGTTCAAATAAAATGTTTTTTGTTATGTTAAGGACAGCGTCCTCCATGCGGACTTTTTTTATTATTGAACCTAGAGAAATGAAACTTGGTATGCTGATAGGAAATGCAATTTGGAATCGTTTATCTCCCATGAAAAAATGCGATTTTCTTCGGAGAAAACGAGATATTCGAATAAAACTAAATTTCAGGGGGGCGGTTCAAAAAGCTTTTTGTCTGACAGTTTTTGAGCTAGTGATAATTTTGATACCATTGGATGCGGAAAAACGTGGACATTCAAAATATGTTTTTCCTAATTTTTCAGTTTTAAATAAAAAAAATTCGAGAGTAAACTTTGTAATCGAAGAAATGCGGATTTATGATGTCATAACTTATGAAAAAAAGTAAATATGAAAAAAATTTCTGTGTTTATAAAAGCCCTGGTCTTTCCGCATTCAATGATATCAAAATCATTACTGTAGCTCAAAAACTGTAGGAGAAGAAGCATTTTGAAACCCAAAAGTCCAAGGTGTTCATTAAAGCCAAAACAAAGGTATGTGAACAACATTAAATAATTTTTTTTTCTAATTTTTGGTTCAGGTTAGACCCCTGAAATCATTATAGAGTAATCCAGATACATAGGAGATGCTATAGCAACGTCGCGCCGTGAAGAAAGTGCCATGGGGGAGATGTAGCATGATAAAATACCACTTCCCCCTCCCCTCACCCATTCTTTAAACCCCCGTAGCGGGCGAACGAGCGAACATACGAGTCTTGGTTTTTCACATGATGTACCTGACCTACACTTCCTATTGCAGCAATAATCCCTACTTCTCCAGTGGTCTCAAAATCCTGTAATTCTATGGGGGACGCTGTCCCTAAGGACCATCTTTTTTCGGTTCACTGCTGTCCTGTTTTTCAGCACCTACTACTTTCCTCTTCAACTCTTGTCTTGTTTCATGAACTTGCTTCCTAACTTACTGTTTTTATGGCTCTTCTGCATAGATTCCGCGTTCCTTATCTCTACACTAAATGGTGCCTTTATTCTTCCTTTTTTCGGAACGCTTTTTTTTTGCCGTCAGGGAGGCTTAAACTAACATCCAGGCTAATCTAGCTAGTATAAAATTAATATAATTTGAAGAGATGACTTCGGCAACCCTCACCAGCCCTGAAATGAGTTGCCTTTAATTCAGGGAAAGTTTTTTCCTCCCAGGGCACAGGAGCAAACTCGTTTGTACGAAAAAATGTAAATTCATCATTGGCACAATAAACAATATTTTTGAACTCTAAGCAAACATTAGTCGTTGTCGCTAAAACAAATTGAAATGATTTATTGACGATAAACATTCATGTCTCCTCAATATAAGAACGTTGAGCTACCGACGCGAAGAGAGGGGGTCACACACGTCACGACACAGCTGCCAGGGACAACAATGTACGCAGAGATTCTTTTGCAACTTGGGCGCACGTCACCTCAAGGCACCATATGGGGCACGTGCGACGTGAGGCTTTACCGTCTGCGTGCTTTGGTGCGTTGATGTCAGCGCTGGACGCTTTATGGAGATGTTGTGGTGCGCCAGCTGATGGCGGGCTGGTCGTGTGATGAATACATTATTCTCACCCAGCTATGTCAGGAGTTGAACTTTACTCCATCAGCCTAAGCTCCTCTTCTTCCGTTACATAACCATATGCTTGTTCGACATTATCTCCATATGCTCTCTTGGATATAAGGCGTTCTTTGCCTTTCAAAATTTACCACTATAATTTGCCGACAATCGCAAGTAAATTCAGATCCTGTCCATCTCAATATTACTGATTTATTTATCCAATTCAAAAATGATTCGAATTTTTCGCATTGTTGCATGTAAATTGCATGTGAATGATTTGAATGTTCATTTGGTTTTTCTTTTCGTAAAAAAGTTTCGGTTTTTTAAAATATCACACCCCAAACAACTTGATACTTTCAAAAATGGTCAGAAGGGTAACTCACATAAATCTTTGTTTTTGTTTTAGGGTAACTCATGTTGTGACAGGGAAAACTTGGGCTTGGGGTCACTCGTATACAGACGGGTATATATGCTTAGGGTAACTCACGTACGAACAGAAAACAAGGCTTTAGGGTAACTGAATTGAAATGTTTTTATTTGATCCATGGAGAAAAAGAAGCAACTCCATGTTGCTCTCAGGTGGCAGTTTTCCAAGAATTTTTGTGTCCCGAGACGCACATGAGGTGAAACATGTGATTTTAAGTACCATTTGTACCATCTTTATTGGAAATAAACTGTTCTTCTTTTCTTTCTTTTCTTTACACTCTATCGATCAAGGTATTCTGCAAAGAACGTTAAGAAATCACTCCCATCGTTCATATTTTCTGAACGCTGCGATGAACGCTGTACATACAATTTGTTTGCTAATCTATACTATAATAAGAGCCGCGTCCGTCCGTCCGTCCGTCGGTCCGTCTGTCCGAAGCCAGCCTGCAGTGTGTGATGAGCGTATCTGTGATACAAGCTCCAGGCCTATATATTGTGACGGGCCGTGTTCACGCGGCCTCATCAACTCTCGAGAGATTGTATTTTTTTATTTCTTACGGCGTTTCTCTCATTTCGCCCTCTTTTTTTATTTCAAATACCTATTCCATACTAAATATCACTAGTCCACAGAAGTGGACTAGTGATAACATGAGGGAAATTACATTAATATTTCGTATAAAGAGAAACAATTCGGCAGTCACTGGGTTGAGAGCAATGAGTTGCTGAGAGCACCTGCTTGTCAAGAAGGTGGATGCAACCACAGCATGGACATTAATGTGATTCAAAGTGATTATTTAGGGAATCCTCATCAGCCCTGAAATGAGTTGCCCTTCACATAGGAAAGTGTTCCCCTCGGAACCTATGAGCGAACTCAATATGATACAAACGAAAACGTTATCCTTTCTTGGCATAATTAATCATTTTTTGCACTCAAAACACGTTTTTTGTAGGAAAATTGGGATATCATTCATGTGGAATAAAAATTTATTTCCTATTTATCCTATACGTTTCATTAAAAAAGTCCCCTCAGGGGGACACAGCTGTTGTATCTATGGGACTTAGCGGTCCCAGGGAAACTATGTGAGGGCCCGAGCTGAGAGATAGGCCTTCTTTTTGTTGAAATAAAATGTAAATTGTTTTTTTTTCTAAATTCTCAACTTTGCGAAACAGTTGAAGTTCATCACGTGATAGATTACGAAGATAAATTGCACGGGATAAATTACACAATATGTGTACAAGCTAGGTTCCCCTGCATGTATATGCTAACAAACAAATATATCATGAATATGAATATTACTTCGAATTTATTACGGGAAAACTAACCTGAACTGCCTAATATCGACCATCCATCTTTCATTCAATTTTCAATCATTACTGATTACGCTTAAAATATTTGTACACAACTTTGCACGTTTATGGTTTGAACGCAAATGATATTCTAGTTAGTATATGTGTATAATATGGATTGTATTTGACAAGATTATTTACGCTTCTCAAGAATCGCGTAGTTCCCTGAGAATATCACAAAACACGATTCGAATAACTTATCAATAATTTATTTCTAACAAGAAATTAAGATTTAAAAAATTGCTCTCGAAAACAGTAAATTTTGAGGCCTCCACCTGCTTAGGGTAACTAATGTAAAATATTCCTTGAAAAATAGAAAACATGCTTTTCCGATGTCGCTCCCTGGAACCTTAGGCGCATATGGAGCAAAACATCCAATGTATTATTGTAATGTGGTGATTTTTACTCATTTGAATGTGGTGATATGTGAATGCCAGTAGCATAGGAGGGGGGGGGGGGACCGGGGGCCATGTCCCCTCCCGAAATGTTGAGCTGGAGGCCAGTTTCAGCCACCGTTTTAAGTAGAAGAATTATACGGTTGCTGTAAAGTAATATCTGCCACCCCTGCAAATATAGTTTGCGAGTTATGACATTCGTGTAGGAGTAATAACTCTTGACTAATAATGAAATTATTCTATACTTTTCACAAATATATCATACTAATAATATATTTGCAGGTATCGTAAGCATTTTATTGTGTCCACTTTTCTTCTCATTGATTGTGAGTGATAATCTTCTCACTCCTTCAGGCATGGCGAAATGTACATTTTGTCTGAAGGTGATGTTTTTTGTGCCCTGGAGGATTGTTCACCTGACTTTAGTGATGAAACAGGCATCTAAAGCTGTTCAGGTTACGGATATTCGACTGGGTGAATCGGTGTAAAAATAAGAACAAGGATTTAAAGTTTACTCAAGTTGAACATATGAAACGAAGTGATATTTAGAGCGGGACACTCAAATGCACGAAATTAAGAATAGGTAACAAAATAGAACTAAATAATAAATACGGACGCCAAGGCAGCTATAAGTAATGACATTAAACAATATTAATTTCGAGCAATTCTGAGTAAAGTAAACAGAGAAACTATGCAAGTAGGCGAACAAGTAAAGGCCAAGAGAATGGACTGCTTCGAGCTGGCCAGATGGCAGCTTCTAAGGTAGGCCGTAAAGTTGTTGATCGACGCGAAGTCAAGTCCACCTAATGTCGCAAGCATAGGAGCTAGGAAGGTAACTGGCTCCCGGAAACAGCCACCCACAGTCTCTGGCACTCTTCGGCTGTCACCTCGGAGTTGCGTAGAACGAGTGAACGACTTTACTTCTTTACATATAGGAACCCGGTCATATTGTGGCTGGAACTTGTCAGAGTATCTCAGTGTGGGGGACGACTGGAGACCTCACTGATGAACAATCAAAACCAAGCTGTTACACACTAGAACATGAAAATGAAAATATTGGAAATTTTGTCAGGGCTATACCGGATAAATAAAGTACAAAAGAATCTTAAAAGAAATCGCACCTCCGCCTCGAGCGGTGACTGCTGAAGCTGTGAATGAATCCCGAGATCACCTTGATTAAATAAGAAAAGATGTTGCGTTCAGCACGCGTTTTCTTCCGACGCAAAATTACAGTAAGAAAGACCGATGAACAAAAAGAGAGCTGAATTCCAATACCGGACGACATAAAATAAGATAAAGTACGACGCACACAATTTTAATCCCTACGACTTTCTATTCCTTGACAAAAGCAGTGATGAAGAATTCCGACAATATTGCCACAACATTTACCGTAAGGTACTGGCGGGACTCTTCAGTCCCATTTCGTAAAAACTTGGTAAATATTACATTTTTATTTTGAAACTTTTTCTTTGTAATACTTTGTTAAAAAAAGTTGAATTACACAAAGTTTGGGCAGATTTAGACAACTATTTATATATTTCGGACTCAAATGGTTAATGTGAAGATCCAGTGAGTGAGTTCATCTTTCAATAAATTTTTATGCTTTCTTTTATTTAATTTTAATTCCTTCATTTAGTTATCATTCTTCAATTCATTCTTCCGTTCGTTCGTTTAAAATCCAGCCAGTGGCGGTGCTGTTCAGTTGCAAGTTACATTTCCAATAAATTGCTTTCCTCCCCTCAGGGGGACACAACTATTGTATCTATGGGAACTAGCGCTCCTAGGGGGACTATGTGAGGGCCTGAGCTAAAGGTTAGGTAGGCTTTATTTTTGTTGAAATAGAATAGATCTTTGTTTTGTTACGGACCATCTTTTTTCGGTTCACTGCTGTCCTGTTTTTCAGCACCTACTACTTTCTACTTCAACTTTGATCTTATTTCATGAACTTATTTCTCATCTTACTGTTTCTATGCCCTTTCTGCATAGATTCCACGTTCCCTTAACTCCATACTAAATGGTGCCTTCTTCCTCCCCCTCTTCGGAACGCTTTTTAGCAGTTAGAGAGACTTAAACTAACATCTAGTCAAATCTAACTAGTATAAAATTAATATAATAAGAAGAGATGACTTCGGCAACCCTCACCAGCCCTGAAATTATTTGCCGTCAATTTAGGGAAAATGTTTTCCCCTCCAGAACACACGAGCAAACTTGTATGTACGGACAAATCTTATTCTTCTTTGGCATAATAAACAATGTTTTTGGACTCTAAGCAAACATTAGTCATTGTCGTCAAACAAATTTAAATATGATTTATGGAGGAAAAACATATATTTCTTCTCAATATAAGAACATTGAGCTACCCACGCGAAGAGAGGGGGTCACACACGTCACGACTAGGCTGCCAGGGACAACAATGTACGCAGAGATTCTTTAGCAAGTTGGGCGCACGTCACCTCAAGGCACCGTGGGGCACGTCACCTCAAGGCACCGTGGGGCACGTCACCTCAAGGCACCGTGGGGCACGTCACCTCAAGGCACCGTGGGGCACGTCACCTCAAGGCACCGTGGGGCACGTCACCTCAAGGCACCGTGGGGCACGTCACCTCAAGGCACCGTGGGGCACGTCACCTCAAGGCACCGTGGGGCACGTCACCTCAAGGCACCGTGGGGCACGTCACTTCAAGGCACGTCACCGTTATGGTGCGCCAGCTGATGACGGGCTGGTCGTGTGATGAATACATTATTCTCACCCAGCTATGTCAGGAGTTAAACTGTATACCATCAGCCTAAGCTCCTCTTCTTCCGTTACATCACCATATGCTCGTTCAACATTAGCTCCATATGCTCTCTTGGATATAAGGCGTTCTTAGCCTTTCAAAATTTACCACTATAAATTGCAGACAATCGCAAGCAAATTAAGATCCTATCCATCTAAATATTACTGATTTATTTATCCAATTTAAAAATAATTCAAATTTATCGCATTATTGCATGTAAATTACATGTGAATGATTTGAATGTTCATTTGGTTTTTCTTTTCGTGAAAAAGTTTCGGTTTTTTAAAATATCACACCCCAAACAACATGATACTTTCAAAAATGGTCAGAAGGGTAACTCACATAAATCTTTGTTTTTGTTTTAGGGTAACTCATGTTGTGACAGGGAAAACTTGGGCTTGGGGTCACTCGTATACAGACGGGTATATATGCTTAGGGTAACTCACGTACTAACAGAAAACAAGGCTTTAGGGTAACTGAATTGAAATGTTTTTATTTGATCCATGGAGAAAAAGAAGCAACTCCATGTTGCTCTCAGGTGGCAGTTTTCCAAGAATTTTTGTGTCCCGAGACGCACATGAGGTGAAACATGCAATTTAAAGTACCATTTGTACCATCTTTATTGGAAATAAACTGTTCTTCTTTTCTTTCTTTTCTTTACACTCTATCGATCAAGGTATTCTGCAAAGAACGTTAAGAAATCACTCCCATCGTTCATATTTTCTGAACGCTGCGATGAACGCTGTACATACAGGATGTTTGCTAATCTATACTATAATAAGAGCCGCGTCCGTCCGTCCGTCCGTCGGTCCGTCTGTCCGAAGCCAGCCTGCAGTGTGTGATGAGCGTATCTGTGATACAAGCTCCAGTCCCATATATTGTGACGGGCCGTGTTCACGCGACCTCATCAACTCTCGAGAGATTGTATTTTGTTATTTCTTACGGCCTTTCTCTCATTTCGCCCTCTTTTTTATTTGAAATACCTAGTCCATACCAAATATCACTAGTCAACAGAAGTGGACTAGTGATAATATGAGGGAAATTACATTAATATTTCGTATAAAGGGAAACAATTCGGCAGTCACTGGGTTGAGAGCAATGAGTTGCTGAGAGCACCTGCTTGTCAAGAAGGTGGATGCAACCACAGCATGGACATTAATGTGATTCAAAGTGATTATTTAGGGAATCCTCATCAGCCCTGAAATGAGTTGCCCTTCACATAGGAAAGTGTTCCCCTCGGAACCTATGAGCGAACTCAATATGATACAAACGAAAACGTTATCCTTTCTTGGCATTATTAACCTTTTTTTGCACTCAAAACACGTTTTTTGTAGGAAAATTGGGATATCATTCGTGTGGAATAAAAATTCATTTCCTATTCATCCTATACGTTTCATTAAAAAAGTCCCCTCAGGGGGACACAGCTGTTGTACCTATGGGACTTAGCGGTCCCAGGGGGACTATGTGAGGGCCCGAGCTGAGAGATAGGCCTTTTTTTTGTTGAAATAAAATGTTTTTTTTTTCTAAATTCTCAACTTTGCGAAACAGTTGAATTTCATCACGTGATGAATTACGAAGATAAATTGCACGTGATAAAATACACAATATGTGTAGTAGCTATGTTCCCTTGCATGTATATGCTAACAAGCAAATATATCATGAATATGAATATTCGAATTTATTACGGGAAAACTAACCTGAACTGCCTAATATCGACCATCCATCTTTCATTCAATTTTTAATCATTACTGATTACGCTTAAAATATTTGTACACAACTTTGCACGTTTATGATTTGAACGCAAATGATATTCAAGTTAGTATATATGTATAATATGGATTGTATTTGACAAGATTATTAACGCTTCTCAAGAATCGCGTAGTTCCCTGAGAATATCACAAAACACGATTCGAATAACTTGTCAATAATTTATTTCTAACAAGAAATTAAGATTTAAAAAATTGCTCTCGAAAACAGTAAATTTTGAGGCCTCCACCTGTTTAGGGTAACTAATGTAAAATATTCCTTGAAAAATAGAAAACATGCTTTTCCGATGTCGCTCCCTGGAACCTTAGGCGCATATGGAGCAAAACATCCAATGTATTATTGTAATGTGGTGATTTTTACTCATTTGAATGTGGTGATATGTGAATGCCAGTAGCATAGGAGGGGAAGGGGGGGGGGGACCGGGGGCCATGTCCCCTCCCGAAATGTTGAGCTGGAGGCCAGTTTCAGCCACCGTTTTAAGTAGAAGAATTATACGGTTGCTGTAAAGTAATATCTGCCACCCCTGCAAATATAGTTTACGAGTTATGACATTCGTGTACGAGTAATAACTCTTGACTAATAATGAAATTATTCTATACTTTTCACCAATATATCATACTAATAATATTTTTGCAGGTATCGTAAGCATTTTATTGTGTCCACTTTTCTTCTCATTGATTGTGAGTGATAATCTTCTCACTCCTCCAGGCGTGGCGAAATGTACATTTTGTCTGAAGGTGATGTTTTTTGTGCCCTGGAGGATTGTTCACCTGACTTTAGTGATGAAACAGGCATCTAAAGCAGTGATGAAGAATTCCGACAATATTGCCACAACATTTACCGTAAGGTACTGGCGGGACTCTTCAGTCCCATTTCGTAAAAACTTGGTAAATATTACATTTTTATTTTGAAACTTTTTCTTTGTAGTACTTTGTTAAAAAAAGTTGAATTACACAAAGTTTGTGCAGATTTAGACAACTATTTATATATTTCGGACTCAAATGGTTAATGTGAAGATCCAGTGAGTGAGTTCATCTTTCAATAAATTTTTATGCTTTCTTTTATTTAATTTTAATTCCTTCATTTAGTTATCATTCTTCAATTCATTCTTCCGTTCGTTCATTTAAAATCCAGCCAGTTGCGGTGCTGTTCAGTTGCAAGTTACATTTCCAATGAATTGCTTTCCTCCCCTCAGGGGGACACAACTATTGTATCTATGGGAACTAGCGCTCCTAGGGGGACTATGTGAGGGCCTGAGCTAAAGGCTAGGTAGGCTTTCTTTTTGTTGAAATAGATCTTTGTTTTGTTACGGACCATCTTTTTTCGGTTCACTGATGTCCTGTTTTTCAGCACCTACTACTTTCTACTCCAACTTTGATCTTTTTTCATGAACTTCTTTCTCATCTTACTGTTTCTATGCCTTTTCTGCATAGATTCCACGTTGCCTTAACTCCATACTAAATGGTGCCTTCTTCCTCCCCCTCTTCGGAACGCTTTTTAGCGGTTAGAGAGACTTAAACTAACATCTAGTCTAATCTAACTAGTATAAAATTAATATAATAAGAAGAGATGACTTCGGCAACCCTCACCAGCCCTGAAATGATTTGCCGTCAATTTAGGGAAAATGTTTTCCCCTCCAGAACACACGAGCAAACTTGTATGTACGGACAAATCTTATTCTTCTTTGGCATAATAAACAATGTTTTTGGACTCTAAGCAAACATTAGTCATTGTCGTCGAACAAATTTAAATATGATTTTTGGAGGAAAAACATATATTTCTTCTCAATATAAGAACATTGAGCTACCCACGCGAAGAGAGGGGGTCACACACGTCACGACACAGCTGCCAGGGACAACAATGTACACAGAGATTCTTTAGCAACTTGGGCGCACGTCACCTCAAGGCACCATATGGGGCACGTGCGACGTGAGGCTTTACCGTCTGCGTGCTTTGGTGCGTTGATGTCAGCGCTGGACGCTGTACGGAGATGTTGTGGTGCGCCAGCTGATGACGGGCTGGTCGTGTGATGAATACATTATTCTCACCCAGCTATGTCAGGAGTTAAACTTTACTCCATCAGCCTAAGCTCCTCTTCTTCCGTTACATCACCATATGGCTGTACTACATAGTCTCCTCATGCTTTCTTGAATATAAGGCGTTCTTTGCCTTCAAAATTTCACACTATCAATCTTTCGTCAGCTCTCACACATTGAGATCCTGTACATCTAAATATTACTGCTTTATTTATCTAATTTTAAAATGATTCGAATTTATCGCACAGTTGCATGTAAATTACATGTGAATAATTTAAATGTTCAATTGGTAATAGTTTTTGAGGAAATGTTTCAGTAACTTCAGATATTACATCCCGAACAACATGCAACTTTCCAAAATAACTATAAGGGTAACTCACATAAATCTTTGTTTTTTTTAGGCCAACTCATGTTCTGACGGAAAAGTTGGGTTTAGGGTCACTCATATAGAGACGGGGGAAATATGCTTAGGGTAACTCACGTACTAACAGAAAAGAAGGCTTTAGGGTAACCGAACTGAAATGTTTTAATTTGATCCATGGAGAAAAAGCAGCATCTCCATGTTGCTCTCAGGTCGTCTTCAAGACTTCTGAATTTCATCTAGAATTTCTGTGTCCCGAGACGCACATGAGGTAAAACACGTGAGTTTAAGTACCATTTGTACCATTTTTATTGGAAATAAACAGTTTTTCTTTTTTATTTACCATCTTTTCTTAACACTTTATCATCAAGGTATTCTTCAAAGAACGTTAAGAAATCACTCCCATCGTCCATATTATCTGAACGCTGCCATGAAAGTATATACCGAACTGGGTTCCATGAATGATAACATGAGGGAAATTGCATTAATGTTTCGCATAAAGAGAAACAATTCAGCAGTCACTGAGTTGAGGGCAATACATTCTCACCAGCCCTGAAGTGAGGTGCCGCTAATTAAAACAGCCCTGAAAGGTAGCTGTTAGGTAATGTCTGACTCCCCCCCCTCCCAAAAATATAGTTTGCGAGTGATGACATTCGTGTAGGAGTAATAACTTGTTACTAATAATGGAATTATTCTATACTTTTCACCAATATAACATACTAATAATATTTTTGCAGGTATCGGAAGCATTTTATTGTCCACTTTTCGTCTTATTGTATGTGTGTGATATGCTTCTCACTCCTTCAGGCATGGCGAAATGTACATTTGTGTCTAAAGATGATGTTATTTGTGCCTTGGAGGATAGTTCACCTGACTTTAGTGATGAAACAGGCATCAAAAGCAGTGATGAGCAATTCCGATAATATTGCTGCAATATTTGCCGTGAGGTACTGGCGGTACTCTTCTGTCCCATTCCATAACAACCTGGTAAATGTTATATTCTTATTTACAAACCTTTTTCTTGAATTACTTGGATAAAGAAGTAACATTACACAAGGCTTGAGCAGATTTAGGCAACTATTTCTCTATTTCGGACCCATAGGGTTGTTGTGAAGATCCAGGGAGTTAATCTTTCTTTGTTTTCACGCATTCTTTTATTTCATTTCCATTCCTTCATTTAGTTATCATAACTCAAATCATGCTTTCGTCCAATCACTTGAAATCGAGCCAGCTGCGGTGCAGTTCATGGTGCAAGTTACATTTACAACAGAGCGTTGCCCCTCGCAGTGTCCGGCGGGCGGACTGCGGCGGCGTTCACTGCAGTCCAGCCGCCAGCGCCTCGTCGACTGAGGGTTAATCGTTTCTAGTTGTTGGGTGCTCGTTTTATATACTGTACTTATATATATATATATATATTCTGTGTGAGATGTGCTCTTAACGTATTAATGTATCTGTTTTTCTGTTGAGGAACGTGTGTGTATTGATATTTAGCCATCTTATCGTCAGTTGTCAACATTCTGCCTCATGATAGCTCGTAATGCTTGCAGTGGTCTTTTGAATGAACATGTTTCAATTTTTGATACTATGGAATTATGTCATCGATAAGTGGGAAATTCATATTTTTCCTCTCAAATTTTTCCATGGATCCTTTTTCTTGTTATAGTTCATCAATAAGATTCAAATAAAGACCAACTACAATTGTCTGCATCGCTCATCTCTCTCTTGTCTGCATCTGGCAGTGTGTGGTGAGCGTATCTGTGATACAGGCATATTTAGAGCTCAGCTCTCTCTTGTCTGCATCTGGCAGTGTGTGGTGAGCGTATCTGTGATACAGGCGTATTTAGAGCTCAGCTCTCTCTTGTCTGCATCTGGCAGTGTGTGGTGAGCGTATCTGTGATACAGGCGTATTTAGAGCTCATCCCTCTCTTGTCTGCATCTGGCAGTGTGTGGTGAGCGTATCTGTGATACAGGCAAATTTAGAGCTCAGCTCTCTATTGTCTGCATCTGGCAGTGTGTGGTGAGCGTATCTGTGATACAGGCAAATTTAGAGCTCAGCTCTCTATTGTCTGCATCTGGCAGTGTGTGGTGAGCGTATCTGTGATACAAGAGTATTAATACTAAAATTCCGCCGTTTTATACAGCGGGAAATTTACCGTAAGTTACCTCACCATTTCTTGACCATTTCCAGACTTGCGGTATAGTGACAGCACCATTCATTGCAAGCAGATCGCTGTACAAAGCCAGACGAGCAGCCGGCTGTTCCGTCGCGTCACACCACCGGCACCAGGCAAGTGTCACACCGGTCGGAGGAGCGGTAACATCACGACCAAAGCTCCACTGCAGCGACGAGTTTGCGAATGTCAGTGACGTAGCGACGTCGTTGTGAACTACAGGTAAGTGGCAACTTGTACAGTTTTGTGACTGAAATTGTTTTGTTTCTGAGGCTTGTGGTCAGGGTAACACTTCTTTTTGTGCTTAAGTTTACTTTTTTCTTATTTCGTCTTTTTCTTTCAGTTTCACGGTAGAGAAAACAAGGTAGGTTCAAACCAGTCTTGTTTTCGTTGACGGTGTGGTTTTGCTGAGGTCACGGCAACGAACCAATAGCAGCGCTCATATTGCATCTGGTAGCACTGCTAGCCCCAAATCTGGCTCCACTATTGGCCTAACGGTATGGCATTTTGGTGACGTCATAAAGTCAGTTGGAAATAAAGCCTTTCTATTGGCTACCCCTCAGGGGGATACAACTATTGTATCCATGGGAATTAGGGCTCCCAGGGGAAAAACGTGAGGGCCCGAGCTGAGAGTTAGGTAGGCCTTCGTTTTGTTGAAATAAAATGTTTTTTGTTATGTTAAGGACCACCTTTTTTCGGTTCACTACTGTCCTGTTTTTCAGCACCTCTGACTTTCTTCTTCAACTTTTATCTTATTTCATGAACTTCTTTCCCATCTTACTGTTTCTATGCCCTTTCTGCATAGATTCCTCATTTTCTTATCTTCATAGTAAATGGTGCCTTCCTCCTTCCTCTCTTCGATACGCTCTATTTTTGCAGCGGTTAGGGAGGCTTAAACTAACTTATAATCTAACCTAATCTTCTATTGGCTAGCCGAACAAGAGGTGTATTTTCTCCCATAGAAATGACCCTACCTTGTTTCCTCTACCGTGGTGTGCCCTCATACTAGTTCGCCTTACTTGCGGTTTGGGGTGATGCTTAGATCTGCTGCGCGGTCTGGCTGCTGGGCGTGGTGGTGTGGCCGATGTTGCTTCTCGTGCGACTTGTGTGAAGTGACTAGTGTGAGTTGACTGTGACTAGTGTGAGTTGACTGTGAGAAGTGTGAGTTGACTGTGACTAGTGTGAGTTGACTGTGACTAGTGTGAGTTGACTGTGACTAGTGTGAGTTGACTGTGACTAGTGTGAGTTGACTGTGACTAGTGTGAGTTGACTGTGACTAGTGTGAGTTGACTGTGACTAGTGTGAGTTGACTGTGACTAGTGTGAGTTGACTGTGACTAGTGTGAGTTGACTGTGACTAGTGTGAGTTGACTGTGAGAAGTGTAAGTTGACTGTGAGAAGTGTAAGTTGACTGTGACTAGTGTGAGTTGACTGTGAGAAGTGTAAGTTGACTGTGAGAAGTGTGAGTTGACTGTGACTAGTGTGAGTTGACTGTGACTAGTGTGAGTTGACTGTGACTAGTGTGAGTTGACTGTGACTAGTGTGAGTTGACTGTGACTAGTGTGAGTTGACTGTGACTAGTGTGAGTTGACTGTGACTAGTGTGAGTTGACTGTGACTAGTGTGAGTTGACTGTGACTAGTGTGAGTTGACTGTGAGAAGTGTGAATTGACTAATGTGACTAGTGTGAATTGGCTAATGTGACTAGTGTGAATTGGCTAATGTGACTAGTGTGAATTGGCTAATGTGACTAGTGTGAATTGGCTAATGTGACTAGTGTGAATTGGCTAATGTGACTAGTGTGAATTGGCTAATGTGACTAGTGTGAATTGGCTAATGTGACTAGTGTGAATTGACTAATGTGACTAGTGTGAATTGGCTAATGTGACTAGTGTGAATTGACTGATGCGACTAGTGTGAATTGACTGATGCGATTAGTGTGAATTGACTGATGCGACTAGTGTGAATTGACTGATGCGACTAGTGTGAATTGACTAATGCGACTAGTGTGAATTGACTAATGCGACTAGTGTGAATTGACTAATGCGACTAGTGTGAATTGACTGATGCGACTAGTGTGAATTGACTGATGCGACTAGTGTGAATTGACTGATGCGACTAGTGTGAATTGACTGATGCGACTAGTGTGAATTGACTGATGCGACTAGTGTGAATTGACTGATGCGACTAGTGTGAATTGACTGATGCGACTAGTGTGAATTGACTGATGCGACTAGTGTGAATTGACTAATGCGACTAGTGTGAATTGACTAATGCGACTAGTGTGAATTGACTAATGCGACTAGTGTGAATTGACTAATGCGACTAGTGTGAATTGACTGATGCGACTAGTGTGAATTGACTGATGCGACTAGTGTGAGTGGACTGATGCGACTAGTGTGAGTGGACTGATGCGACTAGTGTGAGTGGACTGATGCGACTAGTGTGAGTGGACTGATGCGACTAGTGTGAGTGGACTGATGCGACTAGTGTGAGTGGACTGACGCGACTAGTGTGAGTGGACTGACGCGACTAGTGTGAGTGGACTGATGCGACTAGTGTGAATGGACTGATGCGACTAGTGTGAATGGACTGATGCGACTAGTGTGAGTGGACTGATGCGACTAGTGTGAATTGACTGATGCGACTAGTGTGAATGGACTGACGCGACTAGTGTGAATGGACTGACGCGACTAGTGTGAGTGGACTGATGCGACTAGTGTGAGTGGACTGATGCGACTAGTGTGAGTGGACTGATGCGACTAGTGTGAGTGGACTGATGCGACTAGTGTGAGTGGACTGATGCGACTAGTGTGAGTGGACTGATGCGACTAGTGTGAGTGGACTGATGCGACTAGTGTGAGTGGACTGATGCGACTAGTGTGAGTGGACTGATGCGACTAGTGTGAGTGGACTGATGCGACTAGTGTGAGTGGACTGATGCGACTAGTGTGAGTGGACTGATGCGACTAGTGTGAGTGGACTGATGAGACTAGTGTGAGTGGACTGATGAGACTAGTGTGAGTGGACTGATGAGACTAGTGTGAGTGGACTGATGAGACTAGTGTGAGTGGACTGATGAGACTAGTGTGAGTGGACTGATGAGACTAGTGTGAGTGGACTGATGCGACTAGTGTGAGTGGACTGATGCGACTAGTGTGAGTGGACTGATGCGACTAGTGTGAGTGGACTGATGCGACTAGTGTGAGTGGACTGATGCGACTAGTGTGAGTGGACTGATGCGACTAGTGTGAGTGGACTGATGCGACTAGTGTGAGTGGACTGATGCGACTAGTGTGAGTGGACTGATGCGACTAGTGTGAGTGGACTGATGCGACTAGTGTGAGTGGACTGATGCGACTAGTGTGAGTGGACTGATGCGACTAGTGTGAGTGGACTGATGCGACTAGTGTGAGTGGACTGATGCGACTAGTGTGAGTGGACTGATGCGACTAGTGTGAGTGGACTGATGCGACTAGTGTGAGTGGACTGATGCGACTAGTGTGAGTGGACTGATGCGACTAGTGTGAGTGGACTGATGCGACTAGTGTGAGTGGACTGATGCGACGCGACTAGTGTGAGTGGACTGATGCGACGCGACTAGTGTGAGTGGACTGATGCGACGCGACTAGTGTGAGTGGACTGATGCGACGCGACTAGTGTGAGTGGACTGATGCGACGCGACTAGTGTGAGTGGACTGATGCGACGCGACTAGTGTGAGTGGACTGATGCGACGCGACTAGTGTGAGTGGACTGATGCGACGCGACTAGTGTGAGTGGACTGATGCGACGCGACTAGTGTGAGTGGACTGATGCGACGCGACTAGTGTGAGTGGACTGATGCGACGCGACTAGTGTGAGTGGACTGATGCGACGCGACTAGTGTGAGTGGACTGATGCGACGCGACTAGTGTGAGTGGACTGATGCGACGCGACTAGTGTGAGTGGACTGATGCGACGCGACTAGTGTGAGTGGACTGATGCGACGCGACTAGTGTGAGTGGACTGATGCGACGCGACTAGTGTGAGTGGACTGATGCGACGCGACTAGTGTGAGTGGACTGATGCGACGCGACTAGTGTGAGTGGACTGATGCGACGCGACTAGTGTGAGTGGACTGATGCGACGCGACTAGTGTGAGTGGACTGATGCGACGCGACTAGTGTGAGTGGACTGATGCGACGCGACTAGTGTGAGTGGACTGATGCGACGCGACTAGTGTGAGTGGACTGATGCGACGCGACTAGTGTGAGTGGACTGATGCGACGCGACTAGTGTGAGTGGACTGATGCGACGCGACTAGTGTGAGTGGACTGATGCGACGCGACTAGTGTGAGTGGACTGATGCGACGCGACTAGTGTGAGTGGACTGATGCGACGCGACTAGTGTGAGTGGACTGATGCGACGCGACTAGTGTGAGTGGACTGATGCGACGCGACTAGTGTGAGTGGACTGATGCGACGCGACTAGTGTGAGTGGACTGATGCGACGCGACTAGTGTGAGTGGACTGATGCGACGCGACTAGTGTGAGTGGACTGATGCGACGCGACTAGTGTGAGTGGACTGATGCGACGCGACTAGTGTGAGTGGACTGATGCGACGCGACTAGTGTGAGTGGACTGATGCGACGCGACTAGTGTGAGTGGACTGATGCGACGCGACTAGTGTGAGTGGACTGATGCGACGCGACTAGTGTGAGTGGACTGATGCGACGCGACTAGTGTGAGTGGACTGATGCGACGCGACTAGTGTGAGTGGACTGATGCGACGCGACTAGTGTGAGTGGACTGATGCGACGCGACTAGTGTGAGTGGACTGATGCGACGCGACTAGTGTGAGTGGACTGATGCGACGCGACTAGTGTGAGTGGACTGATGCGACGCGACTAGTGTGAGTGGACTGATGCGACGCGACTAGTGTGAGTGGACTGATGCGACGCGACTATTGCGAGTGGACTGATGCGACTGGTGTGAGTGGACTGATGCGACTGGTGTGAGTGGACTGATGCGACGCGACTAGTGTGAGTGGACTGATGCGGCGCGACTAGAGCGAGTGGACTGATGCGGCGCGACTAGAGCGAGTGGACTGATGCGGCGCGACTAGAGCGAGTGGACTGATGCGGCGCGACTAGAGCGAGTGGACTGATGCGACGCGACTAGAGCGAGTGGACTGATGCGACGCGACTAGAGCGAGTGGACTGATGCGACGCGACTAGTGTGAGTGGACTGATGCGACGCGACTAGTGTGAGTGGACTGATGCGACGCGACTAGTGTGAGTGGACTGATGCGGCGCGACTAGTGTGAGTGGACTGATGCGACGCGACTAGTGTGAGTGGACTGATGCGGCGCGACTAGTGTGAGTGGACTGATGCGACGCGACTAGTGTGAGTGGACTGATGCGACGCGACTAGTGTGAGTGGACTGATGCGACGCGACTAGAGCGAGTGGACTGATGCGACGCGACTAGAGCGAGTGGACTGATGCGACGCGACTAGAGCGAGTGGACTGATGCGACGCGACTAGAGCGAGTGGACTGATGCGACGCGACTAGAGCGAGTGGACTGATGCGACGCGACTAGAGCGAGTGGACTGATGCGACGCGACTAGAGCGAGTGGACTGATGCGACGCGACTAGAGCGAGTGGACTGATGCGACGCGACTAGAGCGAGTGGACTGATGCGGCGCGACTAGTGTGAGTGGACTGATGCGACGCGACTAGAGCGAGTGGACTGATGCGACGCGACTAGAGCGAGTGGACTGATGCGACGCGACTAGAGCGAGTGGACGGATGCGGCGCGACTAGAGCGAGTGGACGGATGCGGCGCGACTAGAGCGAGTGGACGGATGCGGCGCGACTAGTGTGAGTGGACGGATGCGGCGCGACTAGTGTGAGTGGACTGTTGCGACGCGACTAGTGTGAGTGGACTGATGCGACGCGACTAGAGCGAGTGGACTGATGCGACGCGACTAGAGCGAGTGGACTGATGCGACGCGACTAGAGCGAGTGGACTGATGCGACGCGACTAGAGCGAGTGGACTGATGCGACGCGACTAGAGCGAGTGGACTGATGCGACGCGACTAGAGCGAGTGGACTGATGCGACGCGACTAGAGCGAGTGGACTGATGCGACGCGACTAGAGCGAGTGGACTGATGCGACGCGACTAGAGCGAGTGGACTGATGCGACGCGACTAGAGCGAGTGGACTGATGCGACGCGACTAGAGCGAGTGGACTGATGCGACGCGACTAGAGCGAGTGGACTGATGCGACGCGACTAGAGCGAGTGGACTGATGCGACGCGACTAGAGCGAGTGGACTGATGCGACGCGACTAGAGCGAGTGGACTGATGCGACGCGACTAGAGCGAGTGGACTGATGCGACGCGACTAGAGCGAGTAGACTGATGTGACGCGACTAGACTGATGCGACGCGACTAGAGCGAGTAGACTGATGCGACTAGTGCGAGTAGACTAATAGGACTAGTGTGTCAACTGACTAACTGACATTCGCCGATGCAGAAGCTCATTTGTCAGCCAACGGTTCAGGACTGAATGTGATTTCTCAGGGGGACACTACTGCTGTACCTGTGGGTGTTGGCGCTCCCTGGGGACGACCCTCAGGGGGATACAACCATTCTGTCTATGGGAATTAGCGCTTCCAGGGGGACTATGTGAGGTCCCAAGGTAAAGGTTAGGTAGGCTTCCTTTTTGTTGAAAGAGAATAGGTTTTTGTTTTGTTACGGACCATCTTTTTTCCAGTTCACGTATTGCTGTCCTGTTTTTCAGCACCTAATACTTTCTTCTTTATCTTTTTCTTGTTACATGATCTTCTTTCTTACCTTACTGTTTCTGTGCACCTTGTGCATAAATTCCGCATTCCCTCAACTCCATACTAAATGGTGCCTTCATCCTTCCTCTCTTGGAAAATCTTTGTTGTGGTAAAGAGACGCTAAAACTTATAATAATAATCTCTGGGGAAGATGCGAGGTCCTGAGCTGAGAGGTTAGGTTAGGTTAACATCGGCGTCTTTGGGATGCTTTATTTCCAATCAAGCCTGATACACATGAACTTAGCTTTGGTTTTCAAATGTCTTATAACTAACACTATATATAGGACACCATGACGGTTCCCCCGTAAAGCTGAGACCCAGTTAGTTATTTTTTTTGTTGAAATAAAATAAGTCTTATGTTTTCTAGCGAATCATTTTTTTCGGTTGACTGTCCTTTTTTTTCAGCCCATACTACTTTTTTCATCAACTTTTACGTTGTTTCATGAACTTCTTTCTTAACATACTATTTCAATGCACCTTGTGCATAGATTCCATACTACTATCCTATGCAAGTTTGAGACTACCCACCTAATTTCGGTTTTAGCATAACAAAAGGATAATAATGCAAAATATTCATGCTCTTTGTGTTTATTGTGATAAAGTAAAGAAATAACAAGCAATGGATGATACACTTGAAATATTCAGTACTCATAATGGCTCCCTTTATTGACAATAACATCCTGTATTCGTCGTGATATGCTGCCGATGAGTTGTTGACAGTACTCCTTGCAAGTTTCTAGTAAACAAGGAAGAAAACAACGGCCGCATCTCGTCCCGTCACCTCGCAGGAGCTGATACTTCATAATAAATTATCCCCCCACCGCCAGCGTCCGTTGCTGCATTTTGTGCTGTGCTGCTCATTTTTGTGTTTAGTTGATTTTGTGCTGTGTTGTTGCTCATTTTTGTGTTGTTTTTATGCTGTGTTGTGTTGCTCATTTTTGGGTGCGGGGCTGAGGGAGCGAGAGAGGACGGAGCGCGAGTCGATAGCATCAGAGTGGGGAGTTATAGGCTGGGTGAGGGTTAATTGATTGGGTGAGATATCTGTCGAGCGGGGGAGTATTTTTTAGTGGGCGAGCCGTTTTTAGTGGGTGAGGGATATATCGAGTGGGTGAGTGTTCTTTAGTGGGCGAGTCTTCTTTAGTGGGCGAGCCTTCTTTAGTGGGCGAGCCTTCTTTAGTGGGCGAGGCTTCTTTAGTGGGCGAGGCTTCTTTAGTGGGCGAGCCTTCTTTAGTGGGCGAGCCTTCTTTAGTGGGCGAGCCTTCTTTAGTGGGCGAGCCTTCTTTAGTGGGCGAGCCTTCTTTAGTGGGCGAGCCTTCTCGAGTGGGCGAGGGACTTGTCGAGTGGGCGAGACATTTATCGTGCGGATGACATTTGTCGAGCGGGGGAGCCTTTTTTAGTGGGTGAGGGATTTATCGATTTAGAGTGGGACCACCGATTGAGAGGGGATTTACCGATTGAGAGGGGATTTACCGATTGAGAGGGGATTTATCGATTGAGAGGGGATTTATCGATTGAGAGGGGATTTATCGATTGAGAGGGGATTTATCGATTTAAAGTGGGGATTTATAAATTTAGAAAGGTGACCATCCCCCGCGTTAGTATTACGCCGGGAAACGCCCTCAGTTTCCCGCCGGGGAGACTACGGGTGCCCCCGGAAGAGTCCTGGGAGGCTCAGGGCCCTACTGGGCATTCCAGCAAGGCTGTTTTCACCAATGCTGCGCGGGTTCCCACTTGGTGTGAACAGGCATTTCCCTGAAAGTACTTTTCGTGACCCGTCCCCTCCCAGGACCCGTCCTCTGCGAAGCCTCACAGACGCCTTCATCACCAACAGTGGCGGACGTACCCCCTTTGGTGGCAGCGACGAGTGCAAGCCTTCGAGGTGACGGCTGGCTTGGGTTAACCCGCGGGATCGCCAGTCATCCCGAGTGATGTGAACATGTCATCATCACCCCTGCGGGGATTGTGCGTATTTGAGGATATTGAAACACCCCCAATAAGTCATTTTTATTGTGCTGAAATGAGGTACACAAAGGATGAAATACTAAACTGATCCTGAAAATGCATGTACGCGTATTGCATTCATTGCCTGAAATTTTCGAACAATCGGGCTGCGGCAGAAATTTAATAGTGATATATTAGGATTACAGGCAAGTATTGTAGCACTTGAATATCGATTGTCTATGTGCGATGCATAAATATATTATTAAAATTTGCAATGTTTCAATTTCACCTAAAAGGTATAGTTACATTTTATTTACACTGGCAGGAACACTGGAGTGTGAACAGCATGAAACGGGATGTATCAAAATGAAGTGTGACTCGAGTACTCACGGTTTAGGATAGTAATGATAGGGTAGCAGAGTATTATCATTAGTTAGTTTAAACCTCCCTATCCTCAACAAATGAGATCCAAAGGAAAAGAGGGCAGCATTTAGCATGGAGTTAAGAGAACGCGGAATCTATGCAGAAAGGACATAGAAACAGTAAGATGAGAAAGAACTTCATGAAACAAGATGAGAGTTGAAGAAGAAAGTAGTGGGTACCGAAAAAAAATTGTCCGTAACAAAACAAAAACCTATTCTATTTTAACAAATAGAAAGCCTACCTAACCTTTAGCTCGGGCCCTCACATAGTCCCCCTGGGGGCGCTAATTCCCATAGATACAATAGTTGTGTCCCCCTGAGGGGTCATAGGACAGTAATTACAAGACAGTCAAGAGGGGACAGTTATTACAGGACAGTCAAGCTGGGACAGTTATTACAGGACAGTCAAGCTGGGACAGTTATTACAGGACAGTCAAGCTGGGACAGTTATTACAGGACAGTCAAGCTGGGACAGTTATTACAAGACAGTCAAGATGGGACAGTTATTACAGGACAGTCAAGCTGGGACAGTTATTACAAGACAGTCAAGATGGGACAGTAATTACAAGACAGTCAAGCTGGGACAGTTATTACAGGACAGTCAAGCTGGGACAGTTATTACAAGACAGTCAAGATGGGACAGTAATTACAGGACAGCAAGATGGGACAGTAATTACAGGACAGTCAAGATGGGACAGTAATTACAGGACAGTCAAGATGGGACAGTAATTACAGGACAGTCAAGATGGAACAGTAAATACAGGACAGTCAAGATGGGACAGTAATTACAGGACAGTCAAGATGGGACAGTAATTACAGGACAGTCAAGATGGGACAGTAATTACAGGAAAGTCAAGATGGGACAGTAATTACAGGACAGTCTAGATGGGACAGTAATTACAGGACAGTCTAGATGGGACAGTAATTACAGGACAGTCAAGATGGGACAGTAATTACAGGACAGTAGAGATGGGACAGCAATTACAGGACAGTCAAGATGGGACAGTAATTACAGGACAGCAAGATGGGACAGTAATTACAGGTCAGTTAAGATGGGACTGTAATTACAGGACAGCAAGATGGGACAGTAATTACAGGACAGTCAACATGGGACAGTATTTACAGGACAGTCAAGATGGGACAGTAATTACAGGACAGCAAGATGTGACAGTAATTACAGGACAGTCAAGATGGGACAGTAATTACAGGACAGTCAAGATGGAACAGTAATTACAGGACAGTCAACATGGGACAGTAATTACAGGACAGTCAAGATGGGACAGTAATTACAGGACAGCAAGATGTGACAGTAATTACAGGACAGCAAGATGTGACAGTAATTACAGGACAGCAAGATGGGACAGTAATTACAGGACAGTCAAGATGTGAAAGTAATTACAGGACAGCAAGATGGGACAGTAATTACAGGACAGTCAAGATGTGACAGTAATTACAGGACAGTCAAGATGTGACAGTAATTACAGGACAGTCAAGATGGGACAGTAATTACAGGACAGTCAAGATGGGACAGTAATTACAGGACAGTCAAGATGGGACAGTAATTACAGGACAGTCAAGATGGGACAGTAATTACAGGACAGTCAAGATGGGACAGTAATTACAGGACAGTCAAGATGGGACAGTAATTACAGGACAGTCAAGATGGGACAGTAATTACAGGACAGTCAAGATGGGACAGTAATTACAGGACAGTCAAGATGGGACAGTAATTACAGGACAGTCAAGATGGGACAGTAATTACAGGACAGTCAAGATGGGACAGTAATTACAGGACAGTCAAGATGGGACAGTAATTACAGGACAGTCAAGATGGGACAGTAATTACAGGACAGTCAAGATGGGACAGTAATTACAGGACAGTCAAGATGGGACAGTAATTACAGGACAGTCTAGATGGGACAGTAATTACAGGACAGTCAAGATGGGACAGTAATTGCTGGACAGTCAAGATGGGACAGTAATTACAGGACAGTCAAGATGGGACAGTAATTACAGGACAGTCAAGATGGGACAGTAATTACAGGACAGTCAAGATGGGACAGTAATTACAGGACAGTCAAGATGGGACAGTAATTACAGGACAGTCTAGATGGGACAGTAATTACTGGACAGTCAAGATGGGACAGTAATTGCTGGACAGTCAAGATGGGACAGTAATTACAGGACAGTCTAGATGGGACAGTAATTACAGGACAGTCAAGATGGGACAGTAATTGCTGGACAGTCAAGATGGGACAGTAATTACAGGACAGTCAAGATGGGACAGTAATTACACAACAGTCAAGATGGGACAGTAATTACAGGACAGTCAAGATGGGACAGTAATTACAGGACAGTCAAGATGGGACAGTAATTACAGGACAGTCAAGATGGGACAGTAATTACAGGACAGTCTAGATGGGACAGTAATTACAGGACAGTCAAGATGGGACAGTAATTGCTGGACAGTCAAGATGGGACAGTAATTACAGGACAGTCAAGATGGGACAGTAATTACAGGACAGTCAAGATGGGACAGTAATTACAGGACAGTCAAGATGGGACAGTAATTACAGGACAGTCAAGATGGGACAGTAATTACAGGACAGTCTAGATGGGACAGTAATTACTGGACAGTCAAGATGGGACAGTAATTGCTGGACAGTCAAGATGGGACAGTAATTACAGGACAGTCAAGATGGGACAGTAATTACAGGACAGTCAAGATGGGACAGTAATTACTGGACAGTCAAGATGGGACAGTAATTGCTGGACAGTCAAGATGGGACAGTAATTACAGGACAGTCAAGATGGGACAGTAATTACAGGACAGTCAAGATGGGACAGTAATAAGTGCACAAAACAGGACAGCAGGTTAGCTAAAAAATAAGGATAACAAAACAAATTAAGTACCATTTTAACAAAATGCATTACTAACCGCCAACTCGGGACTTCACGTTTTCCACCGCCAGGACCAAGTCTGACAGACACAACAGTTGTATCCCCATGAGGGTGGGGATTATTTGAACATTGTAGTTCCCATTCAAAGGTTTATTTGCATTCACAGATGTTTTGACAGGGAAAAAGGAACCAATTAGTATGGAGTGTAAAAAATGGAGAATCTATGCACAAAGTATGTCCCTCCATACTCTGCGCACATAAGCAGCAAGTTAGGAAGTGAGGAATCTATGCGCACAAGGTGTGTCCCTCCATACACTGCGCACATAAGCAGCAAGTTAGGAAGTAAGGAATCTATGCACAAGGTGTGTCCCTCCATACTCTGCGCACATAAGCAGCAAGTTAGGAAGTAAGGAATCTATGCGCACAAGGTGTGTCCCTCCATACACTGCGCACATAAGCAGCAAGTTAGGAAGTGAGGAATCTATGCACAAGGTGTGTCCCCACCAGGGTTGCGGAGTCGGAGTCGGAGTCGGGAGTCGGAGTCGCCGGAGTCGGATGTTTTAGGGTGGAGTCGGAGTCGGAGTCGGAGTCGCTTCTCTGAAGTGTGGTGGAGTCGGAGTCGGAGTCGGAGTCGCTACTCTGAAGTGTGATGGAGTCGGAGTCGGAGTCGGAGTCGCTTTTCCGAATGTGGTGGAGTCGGAGTCGGAGTCGGAGTCGTTCATTCGGATGTGGAAGAGTCGTGGTTGGAGTCGCTATTTTTTGGTGTCTTCGATTCTAATTTTTGCTTAAAATTATTTATAATTCTTTAAAACTAGAAGTAAACCAAAACAGAGTTAGAATGCTTTGCTGAAAAATCTAAGAAATACGCAATGTTTTCGTTGATTGTTTTGTTCTAAGTTTGAAACAGCGTATTTATTCCTATCACCTAATACCGTCATGTTATCTAGTCATTGAGGGTTTGCACAGATATATATGAGAAACCTACGAGTGCGAAATATAATTTTTGTACCCAGCATTAATGTATATTTTGTAGTTAAAAGCAGGAATTAGTAATTGAAAGCATCGCAAATTCATTCTGTATATTTCTGTTTTGTTCATTTTTCCTTCAATTAATACATAGGAACAGGAAAATAGTAGTAAATGTGTTGCAAGTTACTTGCAGAACATTTCAGCTGATGCAATACATTGTACTCACATAAAGAGTGGTAACTCTGTATGCTCAAAATGATGCATTGATTGATAATGATCATAAACATTTCTAGTCTTTTGGTTATGATTCATTGCCAATGAGTAGTCTTTGCCGAAACCTGAAGCTATGGTCTAGTGCACAAAGACTTCTAGTTTTCAAGTCATGTTATCAAAATTGATATGGCTTCCGTGTTTTTAAGTCAAGTTAACATGTATTGATAATAAAAATTTCTTCTCATTTCTCAAGTTATTCCTTGAATGTAATTTGGTTCTTTCAGAGTTATATTGTTTTTCACTATTTCATCATCATGTTTAATATTTATCTTCGTATCACTCCCCAGTTTCTAAGCTAGTATACGCTGAAATGCAGAATTTTATAATTATGTTGATACATTTTAAAAAACTGAAATAGTATTTGTTTTGTAGCATTATGTAATTAATTACTTCTTGTTAAGGAAGATTTGGAAATGTTGTAAGGTTATCTATATCGGCATTGAGACACTTTAAAAAAAAATAAATACGATGTAAGCGAGCTGCAATGAAAATAATTACACACACCAGCAAAAACTTCACTTACAGTCACACACACATTGTAACTGAAAACAATGCACTATCTCAGCTGCAATGGTTTTTGCATTTATGCGATAGTACAAATTCTCTTGCTGGAAACGTTTCAAATTGCTCCAAAAAACACGAAATGAGAAGAACCTGGGCGTTTATTAAAATAACAAAGTGTCCAATACAAAGTAAAAAGTTAGACGAAAATAAGAGATAGTATCATAATACACGCAAAGAAGCTAGAAGTGACTTTTATTCGTAAAAAAAACTTTCCGAAAACGTCAGGCCCCTGCAATGAAAGCAGAACAACTTTTGCTTATTATAGCCGAAATGTAACAGTGTTGAGCAATAATATGACACCTTTTCTGCATTGTTACCCTGCATAGTGTAGATACAAAGAAGAAAAGGCAGTGTGCAAATCTTACCTACCTTATCTACACGTATATCATAATTTTGGGGATTTGAAGCATAGTCATTGAATTAACTACTATAATTTCACTGAATTAGTGCATACTTAGTAATAAAAAACTGTTGATGCATATCTATGCTTCTCAGTGTAGACAATGCCTACATTACCTACTCAGAAAACACTTGTCAGTAATATACAGGGTGTTTCAGATTCAGAATAAGAGGCAAAAAATTGCACACCAAATAGAAGATATCCAAATAAAAACTTTTTCTTCCATAAAATTTTCCGAAGAAAGAGACATTGAGATATTAGCAGCTTATTGTTTTAAAGGGTGAAATTTAATGAATAAACTACTCGCAATATTTATTTTGAATTTACGTTGATCGGGCGAAATGTGCTAGTTACAAGACCTCCTAGATCTCCTGACATGACTCCACTCGGTTTCAATTTTTGGGGACACGTGAAGAGCCTTGTTTATGCTACACCCATTGGGTCTGAGGAAGATCTTGTGGCCAGAATTGCAGTGGCTGCAGGTGAGATACCTTAATGCCAGACGTGTTTCCTAATATTCGGCAGCCGTTAAGGCTAACATTCGAAAAGCGCATAGATGTAGGTGGAACACATTTTGAACAATTTTTGCAAAGTAAATTCAGAATCAATACCGCGAGTAATTGTGCCATTAAATTTAAACCTTAAAAACAATAAACACCTAATGCCTCCCAACCCCGATTTTTTGGGTGAAAATTTCATAGGACAAAAAGTGTTTATTTGGCCATTTTCTACTTGATGTGCAATTTTGTACCTCGTTTTCTGAAACACTCAGTATACAAAATTGTGTACACGACTCGTCAAATGACGGGATTCGATATTGTCTGTATAGAAATCTTCCAGATGTGGACCATAAAGAAATATTTTCATCCTAAAATAGCACCCGCGATTAAAATATTCTAATACTTGTTCACTGGTGAAACTGGCATCACAGATACAGTAGTTAAGTATCTCTAAGAGCGTGAAAGGGAGACAGATCAACCAACAAAGACGAACAGCCAATTTTGTTTGTCCAATGAAATTTCCTGTTGAATATTTTCCGTATTTCTGATGGCGGCTTTGTGGAGGAAAAAGTTTTCTTCAGTTGGCCTCTCTTAGTTCACAGAAAAGAATTTGAAACTGATGAAATTAGATCTTTTTGTTCGTTGTTTTTTGTTTTGCAGCTGCATATTTTTTTCCGGTTTTTGTGTTTAAATTTAACTTTCTATAAATAAGCATGTTTGCGCTTCTAGCAGACTGCATTAACCTTAAATAGCTTTAATTAACATTACTTGTGACGCTTTGGCATTCACTCATTAAATTATCTTTGAGCTTGCTCTGCTTGGGCAGCATGTCTTCCTTTTAATAAAAGTGGGTCTGGTACCTCTAACTTATTTCTATTGCGTAAAAAGCAGTCTCTTTCTGCGACTTGAACTCCTCGACCCGGCTTTTGCAGCCTCTTGAATAGGCACTTACTATTCAAGGTAATTAATTGTCAATTAATTGTTAACATCTTAGTGCTATATGTAATCTTACAATAAGATACGATATTCACCTAGTCGGCGACCGGACATCTTAAAACTCTGTATCTCTCTACTCAGAACGCCTCTAAAATTTCCTACCGGAGTACCGTGCTGATGACCGGCCGCGTCCATTGGGTGTCTTCTATTTTTAGCGAGTATCGTTTTAAAAACTAACCTTACGTTAAAGAAGATTTTCGGTCTTCATTTTAAAGGAATTCAATAATAAAAATGTCGCAGAGGACGCTCCTGTGCGTACTGTTGGAATCCTCAAGATCCACCTAACTTGGGTACGGTTTCTATTTTTGCGTATCTCGGGAAACGACTTGCTGTTGCTCCCTTGAAGTTCTTCTGTATTTGAAATAAATGTTCGACCAATTTCTCTTAAGTTTTAAGTCCTAAAACTTCATTGTACTAACATAGAAGAGATTACGCTCACGAAATAGCTAAACCTATTTATTAATTTGTTCAAAGGAGACACTTGACCATTTATTGTATAAGAACAATCAATACTATACTGCGTGTCCCACAAAAATGTCCCGGACTTTTTAATTGATAATATCTCTGCTTAAATTAACATATTTTAATTGTCTTTTATTTACAATTTATTCAATTTGGTTTCCTTTTGAAATAATATAAGTTTTTGAAAATCAGTTGAATAAACTTCAAGGTGATCGATTCACTGAAAGGGGTAGAAAAATTGTTCAAAGGGAAAGTTTTAAAAACAACACTGGTGTTCTTCTCCATTCCTCAATACCTACTGTTGAGAATAATTTCATAACGATGTATCGTACATACAACTAAGTATTTAAACCCTCTGAGAGGTTTCAATTTTCAAGTGTTCTCAATAATAGTGTTTCAAGGACTGATAGAAAACGGTGGAATAATGGGTAAAACTCTTCGTTCAATGGTGGCTAGAAGTAATACTTGCCTTGAGAGAAATGGAGGGTATGTCGTTAAGGTTATATAAGGTAATGATTTGTTACTCCTTAAAATTTTTGTGTGTTCAGTTTTATGGAAACTACAAAACAAGGAAGAATATCAATATTGTTTTAAAAACTTTTCATTTGAACAATTAATTTTTCTACTCCATTCAGTAAATTGGACATTATAAAGTGGTTATTCAACCGATTTTCAATAACATAAATTATTCGAAAAGGAAACAAAATTTACTACATTGTGAACAAAGGCAATTCAAATATGTTAATTTAAAGCTGAGATATAATTAATTAAAAATCGGGGACATTTTTACAGGACACCCGATATAATAAAAAACCAGGTGTCCGTCAATGATAAGTACATGTTCTCGTGCGTAATTTCCCCTATCTCATTACAATGGGAATCTGCTTGCTTGGACAGTATCATAAATACATACATACACACATAAACCGGGCTTATCCTCCCTATGGGAGGGTAGCCGACAGCAGGCCACAATCCCCACACTTAGTCACTAGGAGGCGAGAGAGGCAGCACTGGCTGCACCTGAACTGCTAGGATCAGCAGCAGCCCAGCACAACCACCTCCCACAGTCAGGCCCGACAGCCACAGCTGGTTTACCCCGACCGCTTCATTGAGTGCAGCCCCTCCCCCCGCACATGACAGGTCAACCCCATCACAAGCGGGCAGCTTCCAGTAACGCGTCAGAAATAAAATTACCTCCCTATACACTGCTCCCACGCACTTCTGTCCGCAGCCATCCCTCTCGCCACGTCCACAGTCAGACCCCTCTCATACAAAGCACGTCTCACCCCATCCATCCAACTCATCCGTGGTCTACCTCGCGCTCGAAGACCACTCACTTCTGACATATATATCTTTTTCACCAGCCGCTCAACATTCATTCACTCAACATGCCCAAACCATCCAAGCACTTTTTCATCCACTCGCCTGCTCAACTTTTTGATAACACCAGTCTGCCCCCTAACCAACTCATTCCTCATCCTATCTCTTCTAGTTACTCCATACGTGCTCCTCAAACACTTCATCTCAAACACATCCAACTTCCTCCTCTCAGCTGCTCTCAACCCCCAGGACTCTGCTCCATTCAACAAAACTGGCACAATCAATCTCTCATACAGTCCCCTCTTAACATTCATACTCAAACTCCTGCATTCAAAAACTTTCCTCATTGCACTCAATGTCTTACAACCTTCACTCACTCGATGCTTCACTTCTACTTCCATACTATCCTTAACAGTCACATCCGACCCGAGGTACCTAAAATGCTCTACCTCCTCTAAAACTTCCCCATTCAACCTCACATCCAAAGTTCCAAACACTCCACCTCTTGAACATCTCATCACCTTACTTTTATTCACATTTACCCTCAATTTCCGCCTTTCGCACACTCTACCAAACTCTGTAACCAGTCTCCAAACTCAGTATCATAAATACCATCGAAATATGAAAAACCAGGCATCTGCTCACTTATGTTTATAAGTAGAAACCATTGCGTGAAAATCGAATCAACTGTCAAGAAAATGCGGCTCATCGCATTTAAATTTCAAAGGCATTTAAATGCTTAAAAGGTATGGCAAATTTATTAAAAACCTCTTGCGAACAATAATTTAAATTACAATTCAGATAGGTATTATGTTATACAATTTGCTTGGTTGTTGTGTGCGTTTGTGACGTTTTTGAATATGCTTAATGACCGTATCTGTGATACGATTTTTACCAGTCACAAGTATGAGAATACTGTATTTTAATCGCGGGTACTATTACAATGGATATATTTGTTTGCCATTTTATCTTGAGATTTTTTTAAAACGATACCATTGGATCCCGTCATTTTTGACCAATCATGTACACTAGTATCTTGATTATTAACAATCTGTAGTCAATTTAAAAGTCGTTCGATAATAAAGAATATAATGAACATATGCACAGGTTTCAACACCTGCAACCGTTTACTACTAAGAATGACTGTCGTGTGTTTATTTATACGTTTTGTGTCACGCTGTTAAGAATAATTGATAGGAAAAAATTTGCACTGGCGGTCTTGGTTCCAGTTCACGGTCAATTAATACACTCATTTTCGTTGTGCAATAGCTCTATAATAAGTCACTTTCATCACAATTAGAGCGATCCATAGCCTTATATACTCAAGTTTGTATCGTGAATACCGAGTTCGGCGGGGTATTGCATATTACAATATGCTGTATTGTATATTACAATATACTGTAATGCAATGTACTGTATTGCATATTGAAATATACATACACAAGTTCGCAGTTGCTTTCAGTAATGCTGAATTTCTGTATCTCGGATACGACACGAATGGCTATAACTACTTCTCTTACGGCTCAAAAATGCTGTGTTCTGAGTGTTTATTACTCTTATAAGAAATTTAAGTTACCTTTGGAATAAGCTGAAAGCATGGAAACTCCACTCAAACGAAAGTTTGTTGTAGAAAGGTATTGAATCTCGTCATTTTTGACGGTGTGTGTACACTAGTTAAGAAATAAAATATTCATCTTATAAATTATGAATAGGTGAAGTTGGAGCCACAAAATTGTGAATAGGCGGAGTCGGTGTTGGAGTCGCCAAATTCTGGAGAAATGGAGTCGGAGTCGGAGTCGGAGTCGCCAAATTCTGAAAAGGTGGAGTCGGAGTCGGAGTCGGAGTCGCCAAATTCTGAATAGGTGGAGTCGGAGTCGGAGTCGGAGTCGCCAAATTCTGAAAAGGTGGAGTCGGAGTCGGAGTCGGAGTCGCAAAATTCTGGAAAGGTGGAGTCGGAGTCGGAGTCGGAGTCGCAAATTTATTCCACCGACTCCGCAACCCTGGTCCCCACACCCAGCACACACAAACAGCAAGTCAGGAAGGAAGGAATCTATGCACAAGGTGTGTCCCCACACCCAGCACACACAAACAGCAAGTCAGGAAGGAAGGAATCTATGCACAAGGTGTGTCCCCACACCCAGCACACACAAACAGCAAGTCAGGAAGGAAGGAATCTATGCACAAGGTGTTTCCCCACAGCCTGCACACACAAACACCAAGTCAGGAAGGAAGGAATCTATGCACAAGGTGTTTCCCCACACCCTGCACACACAAACACCAAGTCAGGAAGGAAGGAATCTATGCACAAGGTGTTTCCCCACAGCCTGCACACACAAACACCAAGTCAGGAAGGAAGGAATCTATGCACAAGGTTTTTCCCCACAGCCTGCACACACAAACACCAAGTCAGGAAGGAAGGAATCTATGCACAAGGTGTTTCCCCACAGCCTGCGCACACAAACACCAAGTCAGGAAGGAAGAGGAACAAAAGACGAAGAAGAGACGACAAAGAAGGCATGACAGCTGAACGAAGCAAAGTGGGCACGAAAGACAAGTCACGACGGCCCATATAACTGAGGGGACCTCACAGTATATCCCCAGGGGGGCGCACACCACAGGATACACCAGCCTAGGCCTATAGCCCATCCTATGCCCACTGAGGGACACGCGTCACAGCAACCCAAGACGCTCCTGGTCTCTATCTAAAGAATCAATAAAACTGACAACAAAAATTCGTTTCACTTCCATTAGAACATCGGTACACAGAACCAAAACAGCGCTAATAAACAAAAATTAAACATGAACATTCCTTTATTCAGCAACTCATTATACTGCAGAGCGCCACGCGTCTTCTGCTCAATGGACTCACCGAAATTATACAAAAACTGGACACAAGCGTCGGAGGTGCGTTCTGAACACAACTCAGCGCCGCAAGTGTGGTCAAGTGAATTATATTAAGGGGTATTTTCTGCTTGTTTTGAAACTTCAGTGAATGCAGGCAAAGATCAACACAAAAAAAGTATGGCTCGAGTACTCAAAGAGCTGGCGAGACACTCCAATCTCACGAAATCTAATATAAATCCCAAAATCCATGACCAAAACCTCTCAACGAATGACCAAACTCTTACACTCACCATCAAAACACCAAGGGACCATCAAAACCCCCTTCTAATCACCATCAAAACCTTCTAAAATAATCAAAACCCCCAAAAATAATCATCAAAACCCCCAAAAATAATCATGAAAACCCCAAAATAATCATGAAAACCCCATAAAATGATCATGAAAACCCCATAAAATGATCATCAAAACCCCCCAAACCCATGATCCACACCCCCAAGCCCACGATCCACACCCCCAAACCCACGATCCACACCCCCAAACCCACGATCCACACACCTAAACCCACGATCCACACACCCAAACCCACGATCCACACCCCCAAACCCACGATCCACACCCCCAAACCCACGATCTACACCCCCAAACCCACGATCCACACCCCCAAACCCACGATCCACACCCCCAAACCCACGATCTACACCCCCAAACCCACGATCCACACCCCCAAACCCACGATCCACACCCCCAAACCCACGATCCACACCCCCAAACCCACGATCCACACACTGAGCATAAACGCACAATTAATGGAAACACTCACCTCGACTCGGGAGCGGGTGCGGTGAGCGGAAGGCGCTGTTTGGTATGGAGGTGAGAGAGCGGGGAACCTATGTACAAGGTGTGTCCCCTGCACATAGAAACGGTGAGTTAGAAAAGACTATAAAATTCAGAAAGAAAATAGTAAGTGCTTAGAAAACGACAGAAGTCGGTAAAAAAAATGATAAATCGAAGTTTTTTCAGGTTTCAGTAAAAAAAGTCTACCTAACACTTTGCTCGGGACCTCACACTTTTCCCCTTGGAGGCTCAGATTTCCCCAGAAACAACAGTTGTATCCTCTCAGGGGGACAGGGGTGGGGGGACCAGAGCATTGTAGCTAACTCAAGGCAACGTTTTGTTAACAAGCTCTCTACTGGGACCGGACCGGACCACTTGGTGTAGACTGTAGACAGCCGGGAATATGAGCACAAGGTGTCTCTCCACATACTGAGAACAAGAACAACAAGTTGGAAAAAGTTTATTAAACCAAATAAAAGTTGAAGAAAGTAGCAGATGCTGCAAAACAGGACAGTCAACCGAGAAAAGATGGTCCGTAACAAACCAAATCGCCCTTAGGGATTCCAATAAAAAAAAGACCTACGTTACTCTCAGCTCAGGACGTCACATATTTCTTCTGGGAACACTAATTTCACCTACAGACGAGTCGTATTCCTCTGAAGGGGCCAGCACACCCAAATATGCTACAATACTGTCCTATTGTTCACAAGACTCTCTTAAATAAAGAGAAGTTCTACATTCTCCTATACATAAAAACAATACACTGTAACCTGCATTTCATAGAGCTGAATTCAACTTATAATACAATAAGATATGGGACCTGAACCCCCACACAATATATGGAACCTGAACCCCCACACAATATATGGAACCTGAACCCCCACACAATATATGGGACCTGAACCCCCACACAATATATAGGACCTGAACCCCCACACAATATATGGGACCTGAACCCCCACACAATATATGGGACCTGAACCCCCACACAATATATGGGACCTGAACCCCCACACAATATATGGGACCTGAACCCCCACACAATATATGGGACCTGAACCCCCACACAATATATGGGACCTGAACCCCCACACAATATATGGGACCTGAACCCCCACACAATATATGGGACCTGAACCCCCACACAATATATGGGACCTGAACCCCCACACAATATATGGGACCTGAACCCCCACACAATATATGGGACCTGAACCCCTACACAATATATGGGACCTGAACCCCCACACAATATATGGGACCTGAACCCCCACACAATATATGGGACCTGAACCCCCACACAATATATGGGACCTGAACCCCCACACAATATATGGGACCTGAACCCCCACACAATATATGGGACCTGAACCCCCACACAATATATGGGACCTGCACCCCCACACAATATATGGGACCTGCACCCCCACACAATATATGGGACCTGAACCCCCACACAATATATGGGACCTGAACCCCCACACAATATATGGGACCTGAACCCCCACACAATATATGGGACCTGAACCCCCACACAATATATGGGACCTGAACCCCCACACAATATATGGGACCTGAACCCCCACACAATATATAGGACCTGCACCCCCACACAATATATGGGACCTGCACCCCCACACAATATGTGGGACCTGAACCCCCACACAATACGTGGGACCTGAACCCCCACACAAAAGATGGGACCTGAACCCCCACACAATATATGGGACCTGCACCCCCACACAATATATGGGACCTGAACCCTCACACAATATATGGGACCTGAACCCCCACACAATATATGGGACCTGAACCCCCACACAATACATGGGACCTGAACCTCCACACAATACATGGGACCTGAACCTCCACACAATATATGGGACCTAAACCCTCACACAATACATGGGACCTGAACCCTCACACAATACATGGGACCTGAACCCCCACACAATACATGGGACCTGAACCCCCACACAATACGTGGGACCTGAACCCCCACACAATACGTGGGACCTGAACCCCCACACAATACGTGGGACCTGAACCCCCACACAATACATGGGACCTGAACCCCCACACAATACGTGGGACCTGAACCCCCACACAATACATGGGACCTGAACCCCCACACAATACATGGGGCCTGAACTTCCACACAATACATGGGACCTGAACCCCCACACAATACGTGGGACCTGAACCCCCACACAGCCAGCCAGACTCCCACACAGCCAGCCAGACTCCCACACAGCCAGCCAGACTCCCACACAGTCAGCCAGACTCCCACACAGCCAGCCAGACTCCCACACAGCCAGCCAGACTCCCACACAGCCAGCCAGACTCCCACACAGCCAGTCAGACTCCCACACAGTCAGCCAGACTCCCACACAGCCAGTCAGACTCCCACACAGCCAGTCAGACTCCCACACAGTCAGCCAGACTCCCACACAGCCAGTCAGACTCCCACACAGTCAGCCAGACTCCCACACAGCCAGTCAGACTCCCACACAGCCAGTCAGACTCCCACACAGTCAGCCAGACTCCCACACAGCCAGTCAGACTCCCACACAGTCAGCCAGACTCCCACACAGCCAGCCAGACTCCCACACAGCCAGCCAGACTCCCACACAGTCAGCCAGACTCCCACACAGTCAGCCAGACTCCCACACAGCCAGTCAGACTCCCACACAGCCAGTCAGACTCCCACACAGTCAGCCAGACTCCCACACAGCCAGTCAGACTCCCACACAGCCAGTCAGACTCCCACACAGCCAGCCAGACTCCCACACAGCCAGTCAGACTCCCACACAGCCAGTCAGACTCCCACACAGCCAGCCAGACTCCCACACAGCCAGCCAGACTCCCACACAGCTAGTCAGACTCCCACACAGCCAGTCAGACTCCCACACAGCCAGTCAGACTCCCACACAGCCAGTCAGACTCCCACACAGCCAGCCAGACTCCCACACAGCCAGCCAGACTCCCACACAGCCAGCCTGACTCCCACACAGCCAGCCAGACTCCCACACAGCCAGCCAGACTCCCACACAGCCAGCCAGACTCCCACACAGCCAGTCAGACTCCCACACAGCCAGTCAGACTCCCACACAGCCAGCCAGACTCCCACACAGCCAGTCAGACTCCCACACAGCCAGTCAGACTCCCACACAGCCAGCCAGACTCCCACACAGCCAGCCAGACTCCCACACAGCCAGCCAGACTCCCACACAGCCAGCCAGACTCCCACAGCTCACCCACGTGCTGCATCGCAAAAATGTGGGAGTTCTGAGGGAGCTCCCCCAGGTGGGGGAGGGGCTGACAGTCCCCCCAGGCTCTGATGGCCCTCGTCCGTCTTTCCCCTCCTCCCGTGTGGGGGGGGGGGGGGGGGTTAGTTAGGCCTATTGGTTGTAATATTTGAAATTTTATTGAGGCAAGCTTAGGTTATGTCGATTTATTCACTGAATTTATGTTTCCCACATTCTCTCATTGATTTATAGTATTTAATTGTTTATTTTAGAATAAAACCTGTATATAGAACATTCAATTAAATTAATTTGTTATTCTTACATTTCATCAAATTTACTCATTACACACATCACATTCTACCCCCACGCCACACCCCCAACACAACCCCGAAACAAACCCCCTTAATTTCCCACCTCCGGAGCTCGGCGCGGCGTTTATTCCTCGCTCCCTGCCAGTCGCCGGCGCTTCTGTGACCGCGTCTGGTGCTCGCTAGGACAACCTCCCCCCCCCCCCCCTCCCTCCCGCCGGGGTGCATCGCCGCATCTGGGAGCAACCCATTGGCTCACGCGGCACCAATCGCAACGCGGTAAGTACCTATGCCCCGCCCTCTTACAAATTCACCAATCAACGCGTAGTCTGATGCTCCGCCCTCTCTTCCCACTCCACCAATCAACGCGTGGTCTGATGCTCCGCCCCCTGTTCCCAATCCACCAATAAACGCGTAGTCTGATGCTCCGCCCTCAGTTCCCAATCCACCAATCAACGCTCACCACCTCTTCATGCGCCGCCCTCTGTTCCCAATCCACCAATCAACGCTCACCACCTCTTCATGCTCCGCCCACTGTTCCCAATCCACCAATCAACGCGTAGTCTAATGCTCCGCCCTCTATTCCCAATTCACCAATCAACGCGTAGTCTGATGCTCCGCCCCATGTTCCCAATCCACCAATCAACGCGTAGTCTGATGCTCCGCCCTCAGTTCCCAATCCACCAATCAACGCTCACCACCTCTTCATGCTCCGCCCCCCTGTTCCCAATCTACCAACATCTGCGGGTTGTTATTGTCATTGTTATTATACTGTTGTAACCCAGGAATCTGGGGTCGTTATTGTGTCATTGTGCTGTTGTAACAACCCCGACATCTGAGGCTGTCATTGTTATTATACTGTTGTAACCCCGGAATCTGGGGTCGTTATTGTGTCATTGTGCTGTTGTAACAACCTCGGCATCTGGGGTTGTTATTGTGTTATTGTGCTGTTGTAAGAACCCCAACAACCTCGGCATCTGTGGTTGTTATTGTGTTGTGCTGTTGTAACATCAACAACCTCGGCATCTGAGGTTGTTAATGTGTTATTGTGCTGTTGTAAGAACCCCAACAACCTCGGCATCTGTGGTTGTTATTGTGTTGTGCTGTTGTAAAAACATCAACAACCTCGGCATCTGAGGTTGTTATTGTGTTGTTGTAAGAACCCCAGCAGCCCCGGCATCTGGGGGTTGTTATTGTGCTGTTGTAACAACCCCAGCAGCCCCGGCATCTGGGGGTTGTTATTGTGCTGTAACAACCCCAGCAGCCCCGGCATCTGGGGGTTGTTATTGTGTTATTGTGCTTTTGTAACAACCCCATCACCCCCGGCATCTGGGGGTTGTTATTGTGCTGTTGTAAGAACCCCGGCAGCCCCGGCATCTGGGGTTGTTATTGTGTTATTGTGCTGCTGTAACAACCCCAGCAGCCCCGGCATCTGGGGTTGTTATTGTGTTATTGTGCTGTTGTAACAACCCCAGCAGCCCCAGCATCTGGGGTTGTTATTGTGTTATTGTGCTGTTGTAACAACCCCAGCAGCCCCGGCATCTGGGGTTGTTATTGTGTTATTGTGCTGTTGTAACAACCCCAGCAGCCCCTGCATCTGGGGGTTGTTATTGTGTTATTGTGCTGTAACAACCCCAGCAGCCCCGGCATCTGGGGGTTGTTATTGTGCTGTTGTAACAACCCCAGCAGCCCCGGCATCTGGGGGTTGTTATTGTGTTATTGTGCTGTTGTAACAAACCCAGCAGCCCCGGCATCTGGGGGTTGTTATTGTGTTATTGTGCTGTTGTAACAACCCCAGCAGCCCCGGCATCTGGGGGTTGTTATTGTGCTGTAACACCAGCAGCCCCGGCATCTGGGGGTTGTTATTGTGTTATTGTGCTGCTGTAACAACCCCAGCAGCCCCGGCATCTGGGGTTGTTATTGTGTTATTGTGCTGTTGTAACAACCCCAGCAGCCCCAGCATCTGGGGTTGTTATTGTGTTATTGTGCTGCTGTAACAACCCCAGCAGCCCCAGCATCTGGGGTTGTTATTGTGTTATTGTGCTGTTGTAACAACCCCAGCAGCCCCAGCATCTGGGGTTGTTATTGTGTTATTGTGCTGCTGTAACAACCCCAGCAGCCCCAGCATCTGGGGTTGTTATTGTGTTATTGTGCTGTTGTAACAACCCCAGCAGCCCCAGCATCTGGGGTTGTTATTGTGTTATTGTGCTGCTGTAACAACCCCAGCAGCCCCAGCATCTGGGGTTGTTATTGTGTTATTGTGCTGTTGTAACAACCCCAGCAGCCCCAGCATCTGGGGTTGTTATTGTGTTATTGTGCTGCTGTAACAACCCCAGCAGCCCCAGCATCTGGGGTTGTTATTGTGTTATTGTGCTGTTGTAACAACCCCAGTAGCCCCAGCATCTGGGGGTTGTTAGTGCGTTATTGTGCTGTTGTAACAACCCCAGCAGCCCCAGCATCTGGGCTTCAACACCACATTCAACATTGATGAGGAACATGAAGGAAAGGAAGATGGCGGTCCATTTGACAAGTCAATGACGCTTCATTTAAACCAGCGGTTCTCGACCTGTTGGGAATGGCGGAGTTGCCAGGTGGGGAATGGCAGAGTTGCCAGGTGGGGAATGGCAGAGTTGCCAGGTGGGGAATGGCAGAGTTGCCAGGTGGGGAATGGCAGAGTTGCCAGGTGGAGAATGGCAGAGTTGCCAGGTGGAGAATGGCAGAGTTGCCAGGTGGGGAATGGCAGAGTTGCCAAGTGGGGAATGACAGAGTTGCCAGGTGGGGAATGGCAGAGTTTCCAGGTGGGGGATGGCAGAGTTGCCAGGTGGGGAATGGCAGAGTTGCCAGGTGGGGAATGGCAGAGTTGCCAGGTGGGGAATGGCAGAGTTGCCAGGTGGGGAATGGCAGAGTTGCCAGGTGGAGAATGGCAGAGTTGCCAGGTGGAGAATGGCAGAGTTGCCAGGTGGAGAATGGCAGAGTTGCCAGGTGGAGAATGGCAGAGTTGCCAGGTGGGGAATGGCAGAGTTGCCAAGTGGGGAATGGCAGAGTTGCCAGGTGGGGAATGGCAGAGTTTCCAGGTGGGGAATGGCAGAGTTGCCAGGTGGGGAATGGCAGAGTTGCCAGGTGGGGAATGGCAGAGTTGCCAGGTGGGGAATGGCAGAGTTGCCAGGTGGGGAATGGCAGAGTTGCCAGGTGGGGAATGGCAGAGTTGCCAGGTGGGGAATGGCAGAGTTGCCAGGTGGGGAATGGCAGAGTTGCCAGGTGGGGAATGGCAGAGTTGCCAGGTGGGGAATGGCAGAGTTGCCAGGTGGGGAATGGCAGAGTTGCCAGGTGGGGAATGGCAGAGTTGCCAGGTGGGGAATGGCAGAGTTGCCAGGTGGGGAATGGCAGAGTTGCCAGGTGGGGAATGGCAGAGTTGCCAGGTGGGGAATGACAGAGTTGCCAGGTGGGGAATGGCAGAGTTGCCAGGAGGGGAATGGCAGAGTTGCCAGGAGGGGAATGGCAGAGTTGCCAGGAGGGGAATGGCAGAGTTGCCAGGTGGGGAATGGCAGAGTTGCCAGGTGGGGAATGGCAGAGTTGCCAGGTGAGGAATGGCAGAGTTGCCAGGTGGGGAGTGGCAGAGTTGCCAGGGTGGGGAATCTCGTGCATGTTTCCACCCACAAAAATCGACAGTATCACAAAACCTAACACATCACATCCAAATGTTGACTCACTTCACAACTCACAACCATTCACAGTTTCAATAACAAAACCACCACAGTGAGGTATTGTATGTCATGTCTGGGTACAAGTGGCAACACTGCTGGGGCAGGAATGTCACAGATGAGATTAGATTAGATTATCAGTTAGTTTAAACCTCCCTATCCGCAGCAAGTGCGATCCGAAGAGAGTAAGAAGGAAGGCACCATTTAGTATGGAGTTAAGGGAACGCGGAGTCTATGCACAAGGTGCACAGAAACAGTACGCTAAGAAAGAAGTTCATGAAACAAGATTAAAGTTGGAGAAGGAAGCAGTAGGTGCTGAAAACAGGACAGCAGTGAACCGAAAAAAATATGGTCCGTAACATAACAAAAAATATTTCATTTCAACAAAAAGAAGGCCTACCTTACTCTCATCTCGGGACCTAACACATTTCCCATAATGATGTGAGGGGATTCCCATAAATACAATAATTGCACCCCTCTGGGGTGCCGAGATCTATGCACAAAGTGCACATAGACACAGCACGTCAACATAGGTCATGAAACAAGACAAAATTTAAGGTAGAAAATTGCTGGTGCTGTGAAACAGGGCAGCTGTCAACAGAAAAGAAGTCCTTAACAAAACAAAAAATACCCTCCCAGAGTAACAACACCCTGCCCTCAGTAGTAACATAGGGCGCAACACCCTGCCCTCAGTAATAACATAGGGCACAACACAACACCCTGCCCTCAGTAATAACATAGGGCACAACACAACACCCTGCCCTCAGTAACAACATAGGGCACAACACAACACCCTGCCCTCAGTAACAACATAGGGCACAACACAACACCCTGCCCTCAGTAACAACATAGGGCACAACACAACACCCTGCCCTCAGTAATAACATAGGGCGCAACACCCTGCCCTCAGTAACAACATAGGGCACAACACCCTGCCCTCAGTAACAACATAGGGCACAACACAACACCCTGCCCTCAGTATTAACATAGGGCACAACACAACACCCTGCCCTCAGTAATAACATAGGGCACAACACAACACCCTGCCCTCAGTAATAACATAGGGCCCAACACAACACCCTGCCCTCAGTAATAACATAGGGCCCAACACAACACCCTGCCCTCAGTAACAACATAGGGCACAACACAACACCCTGCCCTCAGTAATAACATAGGGCCCAACACAACACCCTGCCCTCAGTAATAACATAGGGCACAACACAACACCCTGCCCTCAGTAATGACATAGGGCACAACACAACACCCTGCCCTCAGTAACAACATAGGGCACAACACAACACCCTGCCCTCAGTAACAACATAGGGCACAACACAACACCCTGCCCTCAGTAACAACATAGGGCACAACACAACACCCTGCCCTCAGTAATAACATAGGGCACAACACAACACCCTGCCCTCAGTAATAACATAGGGCACAACACAACACCCTGCCCTCAGTAATAACATAGGGCCCAACACAACACCCTGCCCTCAGTAACAACATAGGGCACAACACAACACCCTGCCCTCAGTAATAACATAGGGCACAACACCCTGCCCTCAGTAACAACATAGGGCACAACACCCTGCCCTCAGTAACAACATAGGGCCCAACACAACACCCTGCCCTCAGTAACAACATAGGGCACAACACAACACCCTGCCCTCAGTAATAACATAGGGCCCAACACAACACCCTGCCCTCAGTAATAACATAGGGCCCAACACAACACCCTGCCCTCAGTAATGACATAGGGCACAACACAACACCCTGCCCTCAGTAACAACATAGGGCACAACACAACACCCTGCCCTCAGTAATGACATAGGGCACAACACAACACCCTGCCCTCAGTAACAACATAGGGCCCAACACAACACCCTGCCCTCAGTAATGACATAGGGCACAACACAACACCCTGCCCTCAGTAATAACATAGGGCACAACACAACACCCTGCCCTCAGTAATAACATAGGGCACAACACCCTGCCCTCAGTAACAACATAGGGCACAACACCCTGCCCTCAGTAACAACATAGGGCCCAACACAACACCCTGCCCTCAGTAACAACATAGGGCACAACACAACACCCTGCCCTCAGTAATAACATAGGGCCCAACACAACACCCTGCCCTCAGTAATAACATAGGGCCCAACACAACACCCTGCCCTCAGTAATGACATAGGGCACAACACAACACCCTGCCCTCAGTAACAACATAGGGCACAACACAACACCCTGCCCTCAGTAATGACATAGGGCACAACACAACACCCTGCCCTCAGTAACAACATAGGGCCCAACACAACACCCTGCCCTCAGTAATGACATAGGGCACAACACAACACCCTGCCCTCAGTAATAACATAGGGCACAACACAACACCCTGCCCTCAGTAATAACATAGGGCACAACACCCTGCCCTCAGTAACAACATAGGGCACAACACCCTGCCCTCAGTAACAACATAGGGCCCAACACAACACCCTGCCCTCAGTAACAACATAGGGCACAACACAACACCCTGCCCTCAGTAATAACATAGGGCCCAACACAACACCCTGCCCTCAGTAATAACATAGGGCACAACACAACACCCTGCCCTCAGTAATAACATAGGGCACAACACAACACCCTGCCCTCAGTAATAACATAGGGCCCAACACAACACCCTGCCCTCAGTAATAACATAGGGCCCAACACAACACCCTGCCCTCAGTAATAACATAGGGCACAACACAACACCCTGCCCTCAGTAATAACATAGGGCCCAACACAACACCCTGCCCTCAGTAATAACATAGGGCACAACACAACACCCTGCCCTCAGTAATAACATAGGGCACAACACAACACCCTGCCCTCAGTAATAACATAGGGCACAACACAACATCCTGCCTTCAGTAATAACATAGGGCACAACACAACACCCTGCCCTCAGTAATAACATAGGGCACAACACAACACCCTGCCCTCATTAATAACATAGGGCACAACACAACACCCTGCCCTCAGTAATAACAGGGCACAACACAACACCCTGCCCTCAGTAACAACATAGGGCCCAACACAACACCCTGCCCTCAGTAACAACATAGGGCCCAACACAACACCCTGCCCTCAGTAACAACATAGGGCACACCACAACACCCTGCCCTCAGTAATAACATAGGGCACAACACAACACCCTGCCCTCAGTAACAACATAGGGCACAACACAACACCCTGCCCTCAGTAATAACATAGGGCACAATACAAGACCCTGCCCTCAGTATTAACATAGGTCACAACACAACACCCTGCCCTCAGTAATAACATAGGGCACAACACAACACCCTGCCCTCAGTAATAACATAGGGCACAATACAATACCCTGCCCTCAGTAATAACATAGGGCACAACACAACACCCTGCCCTCAGTAATAACATAGGGCACAACACCCTACCCTCAGTAACAACATAGGGCACAACACAACACCCTGCCCTCAGTAATAACATAGGGCACAATACAATACCCTGCCCTCAGTAATAACATAGGGCACAACACAACACCCTGCCCTCAGTAATAACATAGGGCACAACACAACACCCTGCCCTCAGTAATAACATAGGGCACAACACAACACCCTGCCCTCAGTAATAACATAGGGCACAACACAACACCCTGCCCTCAGTAATAACATAGGGCACAACACAACACCCTGCCCTCAGTAATAACATAGGGCACAACACAATACCCTGCCCTCAGTAATAACATAGGGCACAACACAACACCCTGCCCTCAGTAATAACATAGGGCACAACACAACACCCTGCCCTCAGTAATAACATAGGGCACAACACAATACCCTGCCCTCAGTAATAACATAGGGCACCACACAACACCCTGCCCTCAGTAATAACATAGGGCACAACACAACACCCTGCCCTCAGTAACAACACAGGGCACAACACAACACCCTGCCCTCAGTAATAACATAGGGCACAACACAACACCCTGCCCTCAGTAACAACATAGGGCACAACACAACACCCTGCCCTCAGTAATAACATAGGGCACAATACAACACCCTGCCCTCAGTAATAACATAGGGCACAACACAACACCCTGCCCTCAGTAACAACACAGGGCACAACACAACACCCTGCCCTCAGTAATAACATAGGGCACAACACAACACCCTGCCCTCAGTAACAACACAGGGCACAACACAACACCCTGCCCTCAGTAATAACATAGGGCACAGCACAACACCCTGCCCTCAGTAATAACATAGGGCACAACACAATACCCTGCCCTCAGTAACAACATAGGGCACAACACCCTGCCCTCAGTAACAATACGTCTGTAAATGTATCGAGTCGTGCATTAAACAATTACAATAAATAGTGGACTGCTATAAATCTAGGTAGAGGCTGTAAAACACGTATATATGAATATATTGCAGATTTGATGTGAATTGTACTTTCCTGTAAAGTAAATTGTACTCAGAGTGGGGGTTGACAGTGGTGGCAGAGAGTGGTGGTTGACAGTGGTGGTTGACGGAGTGGCGGGTGACTGGTGTGAGGTTGTTTCAGGTGTGCCCCAGGGCAGTGTACTTGGTCCTCTTGTTTGTTTTGTACACCAGTGAGATGTTTGATCTTGTGCGAAGTAACGTTATTGCTTGTGCTGATGACTCGTCATTAGTCGCCGCTGTGCCCGGTCCCATGTTGCGTCCAGCGGTGGTGGAGGACATGAATGCTGATTTGTTACGCATCAATGAATGGTGCTTGAGGTGGAATATGATACTTAATCCTAGTAAGTCAAAGGCGCTCATAGTGAGTAGATCCAGGACCAGTGAGCCCCCGTTCGGTGAGCTAGTCATAGGTCGGGGAGTTATTGAGGTTTACCCTGAACTTGATTTCCTGGGTGTGCGGTTTGATGGGAGGCTCACATTTGAGGCTCATGTTCGGAGGGTAGTCTCACAGGTCTCCAAAAGGCTGAGGATTCTGAGGGTAATTGGTGGAATTTATCAGGACCCTCAGTTGGTGCGGAGTTGCTTCTGTGCCTTTCTTCTTCCTCTGCTCGAGTATTGTTCGCCTGTCTGGGGCTCTGCGGCTGATTGCCACCTGCGTCTCTTGGATCGCATTGTAAGATCTGCATCAGCGCTATGTCCGGGTTTGGTGCTGCCGTCTCTGGCGCACAGAAAGCTAGTTGCCCAACTTTGCGTTTTTTATAAGCCATTCAACAATAGAAGGCACTGGTTGTTCCATATGCTTCCCCCACGGGCAGAGCGGATTCGGGCTACCCGTGCTGCTGCTGCTGCTGCTCATAGTTTTGAGCTGAGGGAAGTTAGATGTAGGACTTCGCAGTATAGGCGTTGCTTTGTCCCTTGTTCCGTTGCCCGCTGGAACTCCCTTCCCTCTGCCGTGTTTGATTCGGGTTCGTTGGGTGGTTTCAAAGGTGCTGTCAACTCCTGGTTGTTGCGTGGTTGATATCCCCTTCTCCTGCTTTCTTCCTTTAGTTTTCTCTTTGTTCTTTGTTTTTGTTTCACTGTTCGTGGAGTTGATGCTGGCGGGGTTTCCTATGTGAAATCTATGGATCCACGATCCGTCCCGTTGTGGTTGCTTTGCTTGATTTAATAATAATAATATACCCCATTCAAAATACCACTCGACACCATATACCCCATTCAAAATACCACTCTACACCATATAACCGATTAAAAAAAATACCACTCTACACCATATACCCCATTCAAAATACCACTCTACACCATATACCCCATTCAAAATACCACTCTACACCATATACCCCATTCAAAATACCACTCTACACCATATACCCCATTCAAAATACCACTCTACACCATATACCCCATTCAAAATACCACTCTACACCATATACCCCATTCAAAATACCACTCTACACCATATACCCCATTCAAAATACCACTCTACACCATATACCCCATTCAAAATACCACTCTACACCATATACCCCATTCAAAATACCACTCTACACCATATACCCCATTCAAAATACCACTCTACACCATATACCCCATTCAAAATACCACTCTACACCATATACCCCATTCAAAATACCACTCTACACCATATACCCCATTCAAAATACCACTCTACAACATATACCCCATTCAAAATACCACTCTACACCACATACCCCATTCAAAATACCACTCTACACCATATAACAGATTCAAAATACCACTCTACACCATATACCCCATTCAAAATACCACTCTACACCATATACCCCATTCAAAATACCACTCTACACCATATACCCCATTCAAAATACCACTCTACAACATATACCCCATTCAAAATACCACTCTACACCACATACCCCATTCAAAATACCACTCTACACCATATACCCCATTCAAAATACCACTCTACACCATATAACCGATTCAAAATACCACTCTACACCATATACCCCATTCAAAATACCACTCTACACCATATACCCAATTCAAAAAAACACTCTACACCATATACCCCATTCAAAATACCACTCTACACCATATAACCGATTCAAAATACCACACTACACCATATACCCCATTCAAAATACCACACTACACCATATACCCCATTCAAAATACCACACTACACCATATACCCCATTCAAAATACCACACTACACCACATGCCCGATTCAAAATACCACTCTACACCATATACCCCATTCAAAATACCACTCTACACCATATAACCGATTCAAAATACCACACTACACCATATACCCCATTCAAAATACCACACTACACCATATACCCGATTCAAAATACCACTCTACACCATATACCCCATTCAAAATACCACACTACACCATATACCCCATTCAAAATACCACACTACACCATATACCCCTTTCAAAATACCACTCTACACCACATGCCCGATTCAAAATACCACACTACACCATATACCCCATTCAAAATACCACACTACACCATATACCCCATTCAAAATACCACACTACACCATATACCCCTTTCAAAATACCACTCTACACCATATACCCCATTCAAAATACCACACTACACCATATACCCCATTCAAAATACCACACTACACCATATACCCCATTCAAAATACCACGCTACACCATATACCCCATTCAAAATACCACTCTACACCACATGCCCGATTCAAAATACCACACTACACCATATACCCCATTCAAAATACCACACTACACCATATACCCCATTCAAAATACCACACTACACCATATACCCCTTTCAAAATACCACTCTACACCATATACCCCATTCAAAATACCACACTACACCATATACCCCTTTCAAAATACCACACTACACCACATGCCCGATTCAAAATACCACACTACACCATATACCCCATTCAAAATACCACACTACACCATATACCCCATTCAAAATACCACACTACACCATATACCCCTTTCAAAATACCACTCCACACCACAAACCGGTTTCAAAAATAATCCACAACCGACAGCAGGCTCCATAACCGCCCTCTCAACACTATAAACATATTGTAAAGACACTTCACACAAAAACAGGTTTCAAAAAACTACCTGACATGTAGCATTTCAACACACTTCATACAACAGGCATGTCCCCACCGTCTGCATTGGAGGCAACCACACGGCCGCTGCTGTCCTGGGGGGCTGTGTCTACAGGCGTGTCTGCGCTGGTTACCACCACCTGCTGCTGGTCACCACCTCACCACCACCTGCTGCTGGTCATCACCACCACCTGCTGCTGCTCCCTGCCCCTGAGTGGTAAGGTATGATGAGGCCTAGTCACAACATCTGCTATCTCAAGAGAAGAGACCCTTTAGTATCGACTAGAAATTAGGGAGTCCATGCAAAAGGCGTAGCCCCACACCCAGTGCACAGAAACAGCAAGTCAAGGAGGGAGACAAGACAAAAAGAGATGGAAAAGATCACATGAAAACACACAGAAATGGTACAAAAAGACATAAGGCCCATCTACAGCTAAGGGGACCTAACAGTATCCCCCTGGGGGCGCCACTCACCACAGCACAGGAGACACAAAGCTAACTAACCTAAGCCCAATGCCCACTTTATGCCGCATCACGAGGGGAATGACAATAGAGCACACAAGACAAAGACAGGCCGGCTACAGAGCATGCCAGGCTCCCCTACTGAACAGAAGGCCTGCCTAACCCTCAGCTTGAGACGGTAAGGACACTGTCACATTCAAATCCATCATTCCAAAACGGATGGCAGGTTTTGTGGCAAATGTGGTTTGTATACAAGGTACACAGACCCCGTAGACCAGCCTTATGTTTCAGAACTGGAGAATGGAAGATGAGATGAGTTAGTTCCAGCTTCCCTGACCACAACAACACAATCCAGAGAGACAAAGGAGGAAGGCAGCATGGAGTCCAGAGACCAGAGCAGCCAGGCACAATGGTGGTCCCTAGCAAGATTCCCTGCACAGGTAAATAGCTTCAGAATGAAGTTAATGAAACAAGAAAAAAGTTGAAAGTGTCAGAGGTGCTGCAAAGTAAACATCACACAAAAAGAGTGGTCCATAACTTAGCAGATACCATTTCACTTTAATGGAAGAAGGCCTACTCAACTTTCACCTCATGACTTTACATCTTCCCCCCTATGGGTGCAATATGCAATAGTTGTATACTCATCAGATGGAAAATTTGATCAAATCTGAACCCAAAACTTATTCCTGGAAAAAGTGTATCCATAAAAGTTTTCATTGGTAAATTTCAGATACAAACTGTATAAATCATACACTGAAATTATTTGCATGAGTTACAGAGGTAAATGTGCCTATTTTTTATTGCCAATTAAGCTTATTTTTGAATAAATAAACACATGAATTTTACCTGTTTTCCATCCACTCTTTTTGAACTAAAAAATTTACCAAACAGCTCTAGTTGACCATAAAGATTAGATTAAATATAAATTAGTTCAAGCCTCCCTAACCACAACAAAGGCGTTCTGAAGATAGTTGGGAAGACAGCTCCACTTAGCAATGGAGTTAAGGGAACAGGGAAACTATGCATAAGGAATGTTCCAGAAACACAAGATCCCCTGCACATAGAAATATTGGGTTGCAAAGAAGGCTATAAAACAAGACGGCATTTGGAGGAAGAGGTGCTGAAACACTGGAGAGCAGTGAAGCAAAACTAAATTGTATATAACAAAACAAAAACATTTCATTGCAACAAAAAGAAGGCATACCTAACCCAGAGCTTGAGTTAGTAACACGGATTTATATTAGTTAGTTTAGGCCATCCTATCCACAACAAAGGCAATCCAAAGAGAGGAAGGAAGAAGGCACCATTTAGTATGGAGATGAGGGAACGTGGAATCTATGTTGAAGAGGCATGGAAACAGTAAGTTCAGAAAAAAAAATTTCATAACCCAAGATCAAAGTTGAAGAAGAAAGTAGCAAGTGTTGAAAAACAGGGCAGCAGTGAATCAAAAATATGGTCCTTAACATAACAAAACATTTCATTTCAACAAAAAGAAGTCCCCCCCTAACTCTCAGCTCGGGCCCTCACATTCCCCCCGAGTAACACGGAACATCACCACATTCTACTCCTTCACATCTAGCTCTGTACACACATGGCTTGTTTTCTGGCTATCATCCTGAAAACCACAAAAATAATTATAGAATTTCCTGCTTGTAATGAAGCGTACTTTGTAACCATGAAGGAGTTCTTCAACGCTTTGGCCACAATTGGTTAAGCAAAAGTTCAATATTCAACTCAAACTTGAAGTCAATTGTAGAAAGCAATTTTGAAAATAGCTAACTGATTGTGATTTTGTTTAGCTTTAATTGAGCATTTATGAAAATTGTGCGTGTGATGACTGGTCCGTCAGCCGCTCTATGAGAATCCCCCCTTGGCCACCGGTGGTGCATGTTGCAGCCGAAGTGTCAATGCCAATCTACACTCTCTGAACATTACCATACTTTGCTCCTCTAGAGGACTGGACCAAATGCAAGCAAGATTTTCAGCAAGACTCAGTCACAACACACACCCCACACAAAACTTGAAACTTTTATGAATGGTGTCATCACAGCAGGTCTCACCAAATGCTCAGGCTACATTCAAGTGCCCACACAATGACACAACAAACTAGAGTACAATGTAGAACAGATCTAGGCATACATTTGGAATTACTTTCCAATTTATTCCAACACAAAATTACAAGCAGAGCAGCAATAGCTTTGGTGACAGTGCATTGAACTGGATGTTTTGTACAGAAATATTCCAAGTTCATCACAAAAGTCAGCACATTTCACTGGTGAAATTAATTGTACAGATGACATTGAGCCCTGCAATTGAGTTCAGCTCTTGAAACAACAGTTCAGCTGAAGTTGTTGGCTTTAGGGAAGGAGTTGAAGCAATGCTAAATGATTGGTTGATAGTGAGTTGGTTTCAGCATCCCTTACCACAATGAAGGTGTTCCAAGAGAGGAAGGATGAAGGCACCATTTGGTATAGAATTGAACAAACGTGGAATATTTTCACAGGGTGAATTCCAGTACAGGATCACCTGCACACAGACACAGTAAGTTAGCAAGGTAGTACATGAAACAAAATAAAAGTTGAAGAAGAAAGTCAGAGGTGCTAAAATACAGAACAGCAATCAATGGAAAAAAGATGGTCCGTAACAATAAAAATATCTATTTCAACAAACAGAAAGCTTACCTAGTTCCCAGTTTGGGACTTCACATTTTTCCCCTAAACTGATAAAGTTGGAATAATTAGCATGACAAAAATTCTAACAAAAAAACATGAGTAAAAAAACAAAGAAATATTAAACATGAAAAACATAACATTATTCCTATCTTTGTTAATTTATTGACAATTCAATGAGGTACAATGGTCTATCTCAAGGTGAGCTTCATTGAACTTCATCTCATTATTAAGATTTACATAGGCAAAACTTTGCCAAACATATTTTACTTGATACTATAGGAACCTATCCTTATCAAATCTATACCAATAAAAGCTATCCTATCTTAACCTTTTATATTGGATGGAACAGAGGATGTGTATTCCCATTATCCATTCATTTCAAGATCTATCAGTCATTCTAGTCAAACCTAGACTAACTAAGCCCATCCATAGCTGCCCTATCTTTGCAAGTCCAATTGTAGCCCAGCCTATCCTCCCTTTACTACCCTAACCAAGCCTACCTTTTCTATCCTGTCAACTTATGCTCAAAGCAATATAGTTACATTGTGTATCAGTGCTACAAATTAATTGAAATTGACTTTGGAGCAGAAAAATACTAGAAGCCAGAGCCAGCAGATCACCAAAAATGGCAGCATTAGGTACAGCAACAGTCAAAATGCACATCAGTTATTAATTTAGTGTTTGAGTAAACAATGGAGGCACATTCTTTACCACACATCTAAGTGTACACGAGTGCACTTTGAGGCTACTGGTCGGTCAGCAGCATTGAAAAACTCTATCTGTGTTCCCTCGGTGGCGCATGTTGTAGTCAAAGTGTTGCGGTATATACCATTTTATTTTCATATTACACCTTAAAATAAAAAAATTTAAACAGTTTAAGGTAAAGGTAGCCAAAGATTAAATAATTCAATAATTTCAATCCAGCAATTTAAAAAAATAACAGCCCTCATCATCTTATCTTCATCCATTAAAACGTTTGACTAGCACAGCATGAAGTACATGATAAGGGTATCTGTGATACAGGTTTCACCCTCTCATGGGTTCTACTTAATTATTAAATGGGTATTACAACCAAATCACCACTTAGTTTAATTCAAATGGTCATGTTAGTCTAGTGAGCTTACATGGATAAGTAACACAAAATTCTTGAGATAGTGATGAATAAATATAGGTCTATATTGAGTTTAATGTCGTCACCGATTATAATAATTTTGTTGCCAAGAATCACTAAAGGAATACATTTAAACACGTTTTACAGGAATGACATTCTGCTTGCTGATGTGTTATTTTTGAGTTATTTTCGGTAGGTTTTATTTTGTGCGCGATGTTAAAGTACGTTAAAGTACATTGTAATTTATCATTTGCCGGTCCCGCGGAGCCTGAGCCCACTTCTAGGATATTTCAGTTAATAACACAATAGAAATTATCACCCAAAAATAACGGGTTATAGCAGTACGTTAACTTCCGTCTTACATCGTGCAAACGCCTTGATCATTGGAGCGCGGGAAGGGAGCATCCATGACAGTGTTGCCATACGCAAATTACTTTCCGCTTCAAACACTTGGGTTACGGTAACTAATTGACCACTATAACTCAAAAACTAAGCATTTGCAAGCACAATGTCATTCACATAAAACGTCTTAAAATTTACCATATTACCTATCTATGGCAACAAAATTATCAAAATCATTGACAACATTAAATTCAATATTGACCTAAACATGCCCAGATCAATGAACTAATAAAGGATTCAGAAACTTTTTCCTACAGAATTAACCAATTCTTCTGAATTATTTTTTGAAACTGCACACTTTTTAACTGTTTTTTCCTTTCTTGGGTTGCGTACACAGGTCATGAAATGATAACCTGGGTGACTGTTGCACTGATATGTAAAATTGGATGCTACATATTATGCATTAAATGAACAAATGAAATGCATCAACACTCAATAAATAGCTACACTGAAAGTAAATGATAATACAACAGACAGACAAAACCTTCAGCTGTGTCTCCTACAATGCTGAAGCAAATTTACTGATGCAATAACAGAGAAAATACCAAAATTGGCAAACATTTAAATGAAGGTTGTTACAGTACCAGCTTCAATCTCATTAAAATGCTCATCATTATTAATAAATATTTATCAAGCAATTAAATATGAAGTAGGGACCGCTATTCTGACGTTATTGAACAATACAAAATGTCAACTTCTTTAAAGCAAAGAAAGTTTCAGCCTTTAAACTTTGAATCCAACTTGAGCAATCATGGAGGGGTTTTTCATAATGCTGCTGACCGACCAGTAGTAAAAACACAAAGTTTTATAATTATCAAATACACCTAGATACAGGCAAAATATAGTTAATGATTGCTATTTTCATAACTGCTTCCTACAATTGAGTAAAACTTAGAGTTGAACATAGAACTTCAGTTTCACCAATTGCAGTCAAAGACTGAAAGCCAAATTTCAGTACATTCACTAACATTATCTCTCTTGCATCTCATTTTGGTAAATGTTAAGGAGTTGACCATAATTGATATTCCATTTTTAGATGCATAAATATTGTTAATGAGATGAAAAGGAACAACTTTTCTTCAATGCACTTTCCGGGGCAAATGAGTATTTTAGAAGTTATAGTGGAATAAATAAGTTACCGGAACTGAAGTGTTTGAGGGGGGACAAAATAATTAAGCAAAGCAAACACTCTATTACAAACGTAAAGAGGTTGGGTCGTGAGGGGTAGGCACAGTTCTTGTAATTAAAATTATAAATATAGCTTCTAAAACACACATTAGGGTGACGACCGCAATCTTGTTTACATCGGTTCCAAAATGGCGGCGCCCATGGTGGTCGCCATCCTGGAGCTTTTAATGCGGTAGGGGCTTTTGCATTTTTCATGCCTCAATTGATAAATGTAAATATGTTTATGCATGCCAGAATTTCACTTTAATTATAATTCTCACTAGAAGAACTGTGGCTACCCCTCACGACCCAACCTCTTTACGTTTGTAATAGGGTGTTTGCTTCCCTTATTCCGGTAACTCATTTACCGGTAAATCTGAAGGATATGTCAGTTGTCGATTTTCCCTTTTTTGGTGCCTGAACCTAATTAATTGAATCAAAATAAACAAGTTTCCTTCTATGCACTTTCCATCTCAAATGAGTATTTTACGATTTATCGGTAAGTTTAGTTTCGTCTGTGATGACGAATGCGCTCGAATAAACAGCTACTCATCAATTTTCGAATTTTTGTTGCTTGAATCATGGTAATAACATTGAAATAAACAACTTTTCTTTTATACACTTTTTTCGTCAAATGAGTATTTAACGAGGTATAGCGGTAGGTTTGGTTTCGTCTTTGATGACGATCGCGCTGGAAGCAAGTGCGCATTGCAGTGTTGCTGTCCGACGTGCTCCTTGAATTACTTGCCGCTTCTAACACTGGAGTTGCGGTGAGTCATTTACCGCTATAACTAATAAAATACTCATTTGAGACAGAAAGTGCATAGAACTGATAGAAGATAACTTGTTTATTTTGATCTAATTAACTATGCTAAGGCATCAAAATTTACAAAATCGATAACTGACATATCCTTCAGATTTACCCATTTACCGCTCTAACTTCTAACTAAAATACTCATTAGCTTAGGAAAGTGCGTTGAAGAAAAGTTTTTCCTTTTCGTCTCATTAACAATATTTACGCATCCAAAAGTGGAAAATAAATTATGGTCAACTCCTCAACATTTACCCTCATTTTCTACAATTAATTAACAACCTGGGTCTGAATAGTGCTTTCTCGAAGGTTCAACGGGGCTGCAGTCGCCCATAAAGCGCTTGTTGCCTCCACCCATGACTCCTGCTCCCAACAATGACACTGTAACGGTGCAGCCCCATAATCCTGAAGGCTATTTTACATTGACGATGTCTTTGCACTCCACACCGTCGCTCCATCCATGTTCTGCCAATTATTCTAACAGTATTGCAAGAGCAATACTGACGATTACTGTCTCGGGGGAAGGAGCGTAGAATTGAGCGGCAATGTATAAGCAAGCAGGTGTGCTCTGACGCTCAATCTTCTCGTGGGAGGATCTGTAAAAAGTTCACCGTCGCTCCACACCGCTAAGGTAAAATGAGCTTTATAACACGGTACCTGGTACTACCATGGCCTGGCAACTTGAACTTGAAATTGAGGGCCGACAGCGTCGGCACCTCACAGCGAAGTTACAGTGGACTTAAAAATTTAAATGACCCTCTCTTATCACACGTTGTGCAGAATGTTTTTGTTGCGGTGATGCGTACCTGAAATACCTTCGTTTCGGAATACAATTTTGAGTTAACAGAAAATGAAAAATACATTTTTTTCAACGCAGTTTTTCACTGGCGTGCTACTCAACAGCAACCTGATAGAGTTATGAACAGCTTAAAGAGATCAAACATCTGCATTGAAGGTCATGAAAAGTATTATGTTATAAATTTTAGCATTTCTCGTAGGTGTCGCAACTCCAGCCTTGCTTCCCTTTTTAAGTCCCTTGCAAGCTAATTAATATCTTGCATAATCGGGGACTAGGTCGTTCGGGGACGTTCCAGATTATTAGCCATTCAATCCCTTGTGTTATCGCGCATTGACTACTGCAGCCTAGTATGGGGAGACTTACCTCAATACCTTCAAAGGGACTTACAAAAATGCATGAATTTTGCAGCCAAGGTGGTATGCAACGGTAATTTCAAAAGACGTGATCACGTAACCCCTCTCCTCAATAAACTCGGCTGGATCCCTATCCAAGAAAGGTGTAGTGATCGCCCTCAGCCGTACTTCAGCCTAATTTCATAAAATATTAAAAAACTAAAATCCTAAAATTAAATTATACAAATGTAGTTATTTTTACAATTTTACAAGACCAAATTAATTCGATTAAACTCAAAATTGTACCAAAACTGTGTTTTCGAAAATATTTGCCGATCACGTTTCCGTCAGTCACTTCCGTTGGAAACATTCGCGCAGAACCATTTGGCAAGCTCGATAGCCATTTTCCAGGCAGACTGCTCATTTCACGTTGTGTGTTCTTCAGATATTAGTCCTTGGGCCCCAGAGGGGCAATTGTAAGTATCAAGTGTAACGATAAGTGTGTATTATGTCTTAACTTTCCTGTGTTGTGTCTTAACTTGTTCCGTGTTAGGGAGCTCTCGTTATTGTGTCGTAGAAATATTCACTATGTTGTCTCTGTGCCAGTGTTAGTTAGTCACCAGCCTCAAGCTCACTGCCACATCTTTGCCATAGTTTTCGTGTTTACTATTCTCCGATGATTCCGTGTTGTGCTTCAGTGAATTAGACGATATTGGCATTAGCTCCTTGGATGTATTTTAGTGCTGAGCATAGTGTTAAGACACCTTGCTGCCCACAGAGATCATTTTTGGTTTGCTCATTTTTGTATGTTCCAGCTTCTAATTAATTGTGTCCTCAACTTTTGTATTTTAATTAAGTCGTGATTCAAACAAGTATGGAATCCGTTTCACGTTCAACACTCAACGTTTAAAGTCCAAAAATCTTAAGAAATAAAATAGGATATTGCAGCAAATCGCGTTTGTATTTTCTGCAGTACTCATTTCAAGTCAATTCATAAATAATTGTTCCTTATAAATACCTAACTACATTTGACATGTCTTTTAGGAATAGAAGCAGCGTTCTTATGTTCAATATTTTTCCATGAATTAATTGAGCCTTTTTTAAATCACAGTAATTTTGTTCTCAGCTTAGTTGTTGTGACTTTCGTGTCCGTTTATGGGCTGCTCCTTTTTATGTAACTTCTGCTGCAATTCTTGCTCATCTAAATAATAGAGTATAGAGACTTCACCTTTTCTCATACTTATATTTTTTAGTACATTAATTATCTAATTACCTCAGTGCTTTAGCTATTATTTTGGCTGTAGCGCATTTAAACTCAGTTGTGTTGCTGCTTACAATGTCAGGATAGAGCTTGTGACCAGTTGGTCTGGAGCACTGATTCTGGTGTTGAGATGATTCGGGCTGCGACTCGGGCGCTAGAGTTGCGGACTGATTCTCAGCACCAGACCTATGGGTGTACCGTTATTTTCCGTGGGTACTTCCCGCGAGATTATCGAAAGAAAGTCGTACTATTTGGGGACATTAATAGACTGGGACGATCACGGTGTTTATTTCATAGTACGTGGAAACCAACTCTAAACGACGAGGTGCAAGGTTTAGGAAGCGTGACTCAACGTCTTGCTAACGTGCTAAAGTGAGCTGAACAATTATAGAGTGTATCTCGAAATCGGGTAGTTCGAGTTAAAGGAAAATATGTCCTCTAAAATAAATGATATCAGCAGTACAGGCGTACAAAGGACAAAAGGTGTAAAATACGAAGGGGTAAAAAGAAAAAGACTGAGGTCAAAGGGGGTAGCACGATTGATGATCTGCACAACACATGAAAACCAGGCGTTAGTAATGTAAGTCGCCTAACAGAGGAACAAAATACATAACTGTACAAACCAAAGCATTTACACGTCAGCATTACTAATCGTATTCGAATAACAATACGAGATAGATTTATTGGCAATTGTAATAGAACTGACGGGCGTAGACAAGATAATTATTTTAATCTTGGTAATTTAATTTAATTCGTTCCACTCATCTCTTTTAATAACACTTGAACACGCGCGAGCTAAACTAATTACTTTATGCATAGGGATTTCTAACTTAAACACATCATTTAAAGAACGAGGGAACGTATCACTGAAGAAGTTGTCGTAACACTTATGGCTCTGCGACGCCGCAACACAATGCTTGACACTAAGAGCCGGTCGGCTCGTTCGTTAGATATTATCAATTTTACATCCTCACTACATTACTTAATACTAAACACTATGATACATCAATGTGATTCTTATTTTCACAAAAACCTTGATTCGTACATGACACTGCCTAAAAGGTCTTAAACACACAAAATAGTTATAACCGAAAGCAGCGACTCACCAGTTTGATCGGAGCACTTGTTTACACTATGAAGTTTAGCGGAGGAATGGGCTGCTGAACAGCGAACCCTGCTTGAAGAGCGTGAATGTTGCCATAAAGTGGCACTGAACTCGTCTCATGAGACGGTGTAGATTTTATCTATTTTAATATTTATTTATCTTTTAAATAAAAGACTTTTAAAGTTACAAAATTACTTTTAATATTAAATTCTAAATTTGTATTAAGTATTCAGTAATTTTTCCGGGCACCACAGCACTACCCCGGCCAGACGCGGAGCGCCCTCAGACACCAAAATAGTGGTAGTCCGCTGAGGGTTTGAAACGAACGGTACGACCCGATCTAGTGCGAGGAGGAGGTAGCGAGGGTGCTGAAATGACCTCAGGACAGCGCGGAGAAGGCTGAGGAGGAGGAGGAGGTTCAGGAGGAGTCGGAGATGAGGGTGTAGAAGAGGGTTTAGAAGAGGTAGGGGTACGACTATAGGCGGGTTTCAAACGATCAATCGATACGTTTGAATCACCCTGAGGAAGTTTAAGCTTAAAAAATTTTGGGTTACGCTCTAGGACTTCGTAAGGACCAGAATATGGGGCTTCTAAGCTCCTCTTGATCCGGTCGACTCGCAACCAAACTTTTTCGCAATTCTGCAAGTCAACGGGCACGTAAACAGGTGGTGAATCATGGCACGAGCCTTCGGAAAGGCGTCGGAAATCGAACTTATGCATTTCGTTGACAAAGGTTTGGATAACGTCCGAAGAAAATGTTCTAGGCCTTGCATCGGCAACTAAAGGTTGAGGACAAAGCATATAGGCGCCGGTCACGGCGGTGAAAGGAGAAAAACCAGAAGAGTTTGGAGTCATGTGCAAGCCTAGCAGAACGATAGGAAGGGAGAAATACCAATTTTCTCTACGGGCCATAATGGCCGCTTTAAGAGTTCGGTGCAATCTTTCAACTAGGCCATTGGACTGAGGCCTGTAGCTGCACGTACGAACATGGTGAAAACCTAGGAGGTTCGCTAATTCACTGAAAAGTTCTCCCTCAAACTGTGCACCTCTGTCGGTCACCACTTCCAACGGGACACCAAAGCGTGATATCCATCCGGATACGAAGGCAATGGCGACCGAGGAAGCAGTGGTATCAACCAGAGGAACAGCTTCGCACCATCTAGTAGCGCGATCAATGCAAGTCAATAGGTACTTGAAGGGTAAAGAAGTTGTAGAAGTAGGTAAGGAAGCAGGAGGAAGAGGGCCCACAATGTCGATGTGGACAGTGTGGAAACGATCAGATTGCGGAGCGATAGGGCTAACAGGAGATTTGGTGTGTTTATGCACTTTTGCCTGCTGACAATTTTCACAATATCGGACGAAACGATGGACATCTTTGTCCATATTGGGCCAGAAAAACCGGGCTTTCACATTTTTGGTAGTATTTTTATAGCCCGGATGTGCGAGATTGTGCAAGAATGCCATGATCTGCTCGCGACAAGCAAGGGGAACATAGGGTCGAGGACAATCGGTAGAGGAATCGCACCATAGTTTAAGATCAGGGGCAATATCGAAGGGTGTCAGCCTTTCTTTCAAAACACTCGTTTCAGGGTCGTCAGCTTGGGCTATAGCCAGCTTTTTGAGATCGAAAACGTCCACCGATGTTGCGCACACGGGGCGCGACAAGCAGTCTGCTACTACGTTCAGATCTCCTTTAATATACTCTATTGATGTCACGTATTCCGACAGGAAAGACAACTGTCTTTGCTGCCTATCTGATTTAGCAAGAGTTTTGGAGTAAAAAGCCGACACGAGTGGCTTGTGGTCAGTGAACAATGTCACTGAGTGACCGTCAACGAGTGATTTGAAGTGCAGCACCGCTAGGAATGCGGCAAGTAGCTCACGATCGTACGTCGAGTACGTCTTTTGAACATCGGAAAGTTTCTTAGAAAAGAAAGCGACAGGTGCAGGTTGAGAGTCAATCAGTTGGTACAGTGCTGCTCCAACAGCGAAGTTAGAACTATCGGAAACAAGATGATATTCAGAAGCATCAGGAGAAGGAAAATGAAGAGTTGGACAGTCGGCGAGAGCCTGTTTTAGGTCACTAAAAGATTGCTCTGCTGCCTCAGTCCAAGGCAATTGTTTAGTTGACGGGTAGTTACGCAAGAGTTCGGTTAGACCGAGAGCTTTGGTGGCAAAAGAAGGGATCATGGGGCGAAAAAAATTAAGCATGCCCATAAAACGTCGCAAGTCTCGAGAACATTGAGGACGGGCGCAGTCGGCAATCGCAGCCACTCTGTCAGCGGGAGGTCGTATGCCGTCCGCGCTCACCTCATAGCCAAGGAAGGTCAGTTTAGATTGGAAGAAACTGCACTTGTCAATCGACAATCGCAATTTATGTTGAGCGAGAAGGGTAAGAACAGTGGACACATCATTTAAGTGCTCTTCCTCGGTTTCGGAGGCAATGAGAATATCATCCAAATAGACGATGACGTTTTTTACGTTAACGAATAGGGCATCTATGTACCTCTGAAACGTCGGACCGGCATTCTTTAATCCAAAAGGCATGTACAAAAATTCATACAAGCCAAATGGAGTCGTTACAGCAGTTTTAGGGATAGATTCAGGAGCAACAGGAATTTGTAGGTAAGCGCGCTCTAGATCGAGCTTAGAAAAGATTTTTTTTGAGTGCAAGGACATTGTCAGAGAGCGAAGGTGAGGAATAGGGTATCTATCACATACAGTGAGAGAGTTAAGTACACGGTAATCTCCACAAGGTCTCCATTTACCAGGTTCCTTCTTTGGAACGAGGTGCAACGGCGATGCCCAAGGAGAATTGGACCTTCTAATGATGCCTGCATTCAACAGAAATTCAAATTCCCTTCGAGCTGCTTCAAGTTTAGAACCCGTTAACGGTCGTGGCTTGAAGTGGACGGGGGAGCAAGAACCAGTATCAATTGAGTGCTGCACGGGGCAGTCGGTTGATGCATCGTTTGAACCGAGTCGTAAGGGAGAGGTCAAAATCGGGTGGTCGGCCAAGATTTTGCGTACACGGGGATCTATTTGGGTCAAATCAGCGGAGTACGCGGTTAAGGGATCCTTCGAAAAATGAAGGGGAATTTTCCTACCTGTCAAGGTATCTATTAGATTACTGTTCTGGCAGTCAACAAGTATCGAGTGCGCGGCCAAGAAATCAATTCCTAGGATCGGCTGAACTACCTCCGCAATGACGAATGTCCATTGCAAAGATCTTCCCAACCCTTTAATGTCCACTACAAGATCGGCCTCGCCTCTGCAATTAATTCTTTCCCCTGACGCTGTAGAGAGTGTTACTGCAGTGGGACGTAGGTATCCTACCTCACAGGAGGGTGGTAAAATGCTAATCCCCGCCCCTGTATCGATGAGCAGATTAACCTCACTGCGACCTATACGTGCGCTTACTGAAAGCGGTCGTCCGACGGTCACAGCTTGAACAGACGACCGATCTAGTTTTCCGACCTACGGAACGGGCTAGCAGGTCTAGCGGGAGAAGAAGCTCTACTTGAGGGTCGAGAGACCGGCAAACCGGGTTTGTAATTAGAGCACCAGCGCCGGCATGATCTAGCTTCATCCCCATAGTAAAGGTGTGCTCTACAGACCCTAGGACGCTGGTTTGAACGAAAAGCTCTGACACCTATTGGTATGTTGGGGCTGTCATATTTCCCAATTCTCTCCTCGTGTGCGTTCCGGGCGTTACTTCGGTAATTCATGTGTGCTCCCGCCTCAGGTGCCCTTTCCCTAAAATTTGGTTTCACAGCAGCTACCTGATGTCGTGGAAGGTACTCCATGTAGGTTTCTGCAATGGACGCCATAGTGTCCAAGTCGTGCTCCTGGCGCGCGGCTATCCAGGGGCGTATGGCTTCAGGCAAACTGCTCACGAACTTGAGTCGGAGGAAATCCTCCGACAGGCCTAAGTTGCTTTCAGCGGCTAAAGTGCGTAGCTTTGATAGAAATTCCCTAGGTCTGTCATGGCAATACAACCCCTTCTGTGAAAGGAGCTCATCAAAGAGTTCCTTTTCGGATCGGGAGTACCGTGCACGCACAAACTCTTTTAACCCCTCATAATCAGCTGCCTCTATGAGCGTTTGTGGTATATGACGAGCTATGCGGCTACTCAACGCGCCTAATGCGTGGTGGAACTTTAACGATGAGCGACGCACCCCGGCGACAATAAACTGGCTTTCGAGAATGTTGAAAAACATGTGAGGATAAGCCTCATCAAAGTCGGGGGGACGTACCAATGCTGCGTTTGTGGGAATGTGCGGCTCATTGTCGTCTACGGTGTCTTGACCGTTATTGTTTGGTGGTGGGGGTTCCATTTCTTTGCTCCCCCAATGAAAATAGGAAAAGGAGAAATATATATCTAGCGAAAGAATTTGAAAAATTGAAATAAATGCGATGCGTAAATACAGGAAACGTCGAAAATAGGATACGTTCGCGGAAAAGGGGGAAAAAAAAATAATGTGAAATATAATAGTTATAGCGATAGAAGTTGGAGGAAAAATGTAGTGCGGGAAATAGAGAAAACGTCGCAATAGGGGAAACTCGTTGGAAAAAGCAATCAATAAAAGAAAAAAAAAAGGAATAGGAAATATAGAAAAGAGCTCGCTTGCGAAATATACTATGGTGCACCGGAATGGACTCACTACTTATGCCATGAAAAGCAAATCAATAAAACACAAAATATTCAAAATAAAAAAAAAAATATGTGCTCGATCACTGGTGAATTCGCTACTCACGATAATTTTGCAGTCTTCGGCTCTTGTACGCCCTGGGGTCTTCTTTTCTTGGTTCTTGGTGTCGGCGTCCACCGGTTGGCTTGCAGGAGTTCGGCTGCTGGCTTCGGCGATCGGCTATGCTACCCCCTTTGTTATTATAATTATGTATAATGGGTGTATTTTTATGAATGAGGAAAAATATGAGTTGGGTGAAAATAGCGAAGGTGGGTGTTGGAGCGAAAGGGGTCACCAGAATATGGGTGTACCGTTATTTTCCGTGGGTACTTCCCGCGAGATTATCGAAAGAAAGTCGTACTATTTGGGGACATTAATAGACTGGGACGATCACGGTGTTTATTTCATAGTACGTGGAAACCAACTCTAAACGACGAGGTGCAAGGTTTAGGAAGCGTGACTCAACGTCTTGCTAACGTGCTAAAGTGAGCTGAACAATTATAGAGTGTATCTCGAAATCGGGTAGTTCGAGTTAAAGGAAAATATGTCCTCTAAAATAAATGATATCAGCAGTACAGGCGTACAAAGGACAAAAGGTGTAAAATACGAAGGGGTAAAAAGAAAAAGACTGAGGTCAAAGGGGGTAGCACGATTGATGATCTGCACAACACATGAAAACCAGGCGTTAGTAATGTAAGTCGCCTAACAGAGGAACAAAATACATAACTGTACAAACCAAAGCATTTACACGTCAGCATTACTAATCGTATTCGAATAACAATACGAGATAGATTTATTGGCAATTGTAATAGAACTGACGGGCGTAGACAAGATAATTATTTTAATCTTGGTAATTTAATTTAATTCGTTCCACTCATCTCTTTTAATAACACTTGAACACGCGCGAGCTAAACTAATTACTTTATGCATAGGGATTTCTAACTTAAACACATCATTTAAAGAACGAGGGAACGTATCACTGAAGAAGTTGTCGTAACACTTATGGCTCTGCGACGCCGCAACACAATGCTTGACACTAAGAGCCGGTCGGCTCGTTCGTTAGATATTATCAATTTTACATCCTCACTACATTACTTAATACTAAACACTATGATACATCAATGTGATTCTTATTTTCACAAAAACCTTGATTCGTACATGACACTGCCTAAAAGGTCTTAAACACACAAAATAGTTATAACCGAAAGCAGCGACTCACCAGTTTGATCGGAGCACTTGTTTACACTATGAAGTTTAGCGGAGGAATGGGCTGCTGAACAGCGAACCCTGCTTGAAGAGCGTGAATGTTGCCATAAAGTGGCACTGAACTCGTCTCATGAGACGGTGTAGATTTTATCTATTTTAATATTTATTTATCTTTTAAATAAAAGACTTTTAAAGTTACAAAATTACTTTTAATATTAAATTCTAAATTTGTATTAAGTATTCAGTAATTTTTCCGGGCACCACAGACCTCTGCCATTGTTCATCCTGTGAATGTTGCAGTTTTGCGCAGTCTTGCACATGTGTATGAATAGACTCAAATTTTGTGTTCAAAATAATTCAAGTCACCTGCTCCCTCACAGGATCGACGGGACCACACATTCAAGCACTCACAAACACGTATGAAACCAAACCCTAACCTCTTAATTTAAGGAGCTTACCTCCTCCGAGTTCTCCTCCAAGTGTTCCCTCCAAGTTTTCGCCTTCAAATCTCCTCCGGGTTCATCCTCCGGGTTTTGCCTCTGAATTGATTCTCCGAGTTTCCCCTCTTATTTAACTTGTGAAACTGGAAGGCCTGCATCCCTGCAGCTAAGCCGCTTGAACTTTTAGTTGTGACTACCTTTGGGTCGAGAGTCCCTTCCTACCGAGTTTTCCCAACCGGTAGCTATCCCCATACTCATCACTGAATTCACCACTCACTTAGTGTCGGAACCTCCCACACTTACACCATCAGCGACTTCACACTCCAGCACGCGCTTCACAAGCCTGAGCTGAACGAATCGTCTGAAGTCCCGCAACCTCCTCGGACTCTCACCAAGATCGTCTCTCGAACAAGAATCAAGCCTCGCACTTCGGCGTGCAACCTTCTCCTCAATAAATCCCATACCGGCGAGTGAAACTATTCTCTCATTTTCCTCCGGTGTTGGCTTGTGGTAATTTTTGTTGTTGATTGTAGACGCTTGAAATATTGCGTCCGAATACCGCCGAACTCCTTCAGAGTCAGAGGCCTTAAATCATTCAATTAGCAATTAAGTGTGCTTGGAAAAGCACTGGTGACCTCGCCATTGTAAAAGAACATCCTCTTTTGAAAACGATAAATTCCTCAATAATCAACATTTAAAAAAATCAAATTCAATTACTTCCCCATTTGGGAGAAGTTCATACTGGTGACCAGAATTCATACCAGAGTTGATAAATAATTCAACAACTGAGTTGCCGCAGCCATCATTTGGAGGTTTTTGAGCGCATGTCGAGGCTGTTGCAGCTGTTGCATGTTGAACTTTGGAGGAGGTAGTGTTCCTTTCCATCCTTTTCCTCTAATTCTCAGTAGTCAAACATAGTATTTCCCCTCTAAACTCTTCCCTAATAATAAGTTATTGCTACTGCAGCCTATTCTAACAAATTCTTCATGTTTTTTCCATTGCTACTGAAGCCACCTTTTACAAAACTCTTCATGTATTTCCATTGCTACTGAAGCTCCTCACTAATTAACCTTCGCAATTTCCATTGCTACTGCAGCACCATTGCTACTGAAGCACAAAAGTAATCAAAATGTCTGTGTGTGAAACACTACCTTGCCATCCTGAGCAACTTACGGATATAAAAGAACGGCCGTCTGCAGACCGGTTGTCCTTTAATAGTTATCCGTATCCCATACGGGTACGGAATGCTCAGCGCAAATATTTCACCTTCACTTGACTAAGTCTTTCCTGATATCCCATTTTTTGTATGGCTGCCTGGCCGGTGTGCTGTAGCCTTGGGGACGCCTGAGGAGCACGCACGTTGACTAGGGTGGTTGTGCAAACGACTCACGTCGCACAATTGCCGTTGTAACCGGCATATGTGTTTTGGGAAGGAAGGAACTGATTTTTTTTTTGTACTATGGCATACTATAAAAACCTAGACTGCGACTTCGCATCAGGTCAACACCTGTCGAGCCAACGAATTCGTACGTCTTAGTTCGCTTTGAATATTCTAAAGTGATGGAAGTCGACCAATCCTAGATTCCACGTTACACCGTTCAAAGAACGCAGTCGGAATCAGGAATTCGGGTGCCCCCATTTCGGCGGATACTCTGGCACCGTATGCCCAGTGATGCTAACCCCACAGATTCTTTTATGGTCCCAGTTGGGGATCCGAGCTGAAACTTTCATAGTTCCAGAGTTAACCTTCCACTATTTTCATCTATTTTCCTCTGTCAATCTTTCTTTTGGGAACTTCCCTTAGTAACTCCCTCGAGCATCTTACAAGTAACAGCTTCAGTGTTACCAGACCTTTCGGTCTACATGCGTTGGGGAGTAGCTGTAGTGATCGCCCTCAGCCGTACTTCAGCCTAATTTCATAAAATATTAAAAAACTAAAATCCTAAAATTAAATTATACAAATGTAGTTATTTTTACAATTTTACAAGACCAAATTAATTCGATTAAACTCAAAATTGTACCAAAACTGTATTTTCGAAAATATTTGCCGATCACGTTTCCGTCAGTCACTTCCGTTGGAAACATTCGCGCAGAACCATTTGGCAAGCTCGATAGCCATTTTCCAGGCAGACTGCTCATTTCACGTTGTGTGTTCTTCAGATATTAGTCCTTGGGCCCCAGAGGGGCAATTGTAAGTATCAAGTGTAACGATAAGTGTGTATTATGTCTTAACTTTCCTGTGTTGTGTCTTAACTTGTTCCGTGTTAGGGAGCTCTCGTTATTGTGTCGTAGAAATATTCACTATGTTGTCTCTGTGCCAGTGTTAGTTAGTCACCAGCCTCAAGCTCGCTGCCACATCTTTGCCATAGTTTTCGTGTTTACTATTCTCCGATGATTCCGTGTTGTGCTTCAGTGAATTAGACGATATTGGCATTAGCTCCTTGGATGTATTTTAGTGCTGAGCATAGTGTTAAGACACCTTGCTGCCCACAGAGATCATTTTTGGTTTGCTCATTTTTGTATTTTCCAGCTTCTAATTAATTGTGTCCTCAACTTTTGTATTTTAATTAAGTCGTGATTCAAACAAGTATGGAATCCGTTTCACGTTCAACACTCAACGTTTAAAGTCCAAAAATCTTAAGAAATAAAATAGGATATTGCAGCAAATCGCGTTTGTATTTTCTGCAGTACTCATTTCAAGTCAATTCATAAATAATTGTTCCTTATAAATACCTAACTACATTTGACATGTCTTTTAGGAATAGAAGCAGCGTTCTTATGTTCAATATTTTTCCATGAATTAATTGAGCCTTTTTTTAAATCACTGTAATTTTGTTCTCAGCTTAGTTGTTGTGACGTTCGTGTCCGTTTATGGGCTGCTCCTTTTTATGTAACTTCTGCTGCAATTCTTGCTCATCTAAATAATAGAGTATAGAGACTTCACCTTTTCTCATACTTATATTTTTTAGTACATTAATTATCTAATTACCTCAGTGCTTTAGCTATTATTTTGGCTGTAGCGCATTTAAACTCAGTTGTGTTGCTGCTTGCAATGTCAGGATAGAGCTTGTGACCAGTTGGTCTGGAGCACTGATTCTGGTGTTGAGATGATTCGGGCTGCGACTCGGGCGCTAGAGTTGCGGACTGATTCTCAGCACCAGACCTCTGCCATTGTTCATCCTGTGAATGTTGCAGTTTTGCGCAGTCTTGCACATGTGTATGAATAGACTCAAATTTTGTGTTCAAAATAATTCAAGTCACCTGCTCCCTCACAGGATCGACGGGACCACACATTCAAGCACTCACAAACACGTATGAAACCAAACCCTAACCTCTTAATTTAAGGAGCTTACCTCCTCCGAGTTCTCCTCCAAGTGTTCCCTCCAAGTTTTCGCCTTCAAATCTCCTCCGGGTTCATCCTCCGGGTTTTGCCTCTGAATTGATTCTCCGAGTTTCCCCTCTTATTTAACTTGTGAAACTGGAAGGCCTGCATCCCTGCAGCTAAGCCGCTTGAACTTTTAGTTGTGACTACCTTTGGGTCGAGAGTCCCTTCCTACCGAGTTTTCCCAACCGGTAGCTATCCCCATACTCATCACTGAATTCACCACTCACTTAGTGTCGGAACCTCCCACACTTACACCATCAGCGACTTCACACTCCAGCACGCGCTTCACAAGCCTGAGCTGAACGAATCGTCTGAAGTCCCGCAACCTCCTCGGACTCTCACCAAGATCGTCTCTCGAACAAGAATCAAGCCTCGCACTTCGGCGTGCAACCTTCTCCTCAATAAATCCCATACCGGCGAGTGAAACTATTCTCTCATTTTCCTCCGGTGTTGGCTTGTGGTAATTTTTGTTGTTGATTGTAGACGCTTGAAATATTGCGTCCGAATACCGCCGAACTCCTTCAGAGTCAGAGGCCTTAAATCATTCAATTAGCAATTAAGTGTGCTTGGAAAAGCACTGGTGACCTCGCCATTGTAAAAGAACATCCTCTTTTGAAAACGATAAATTCCTCAATAATCAACATTTAAAAAAATCAAATTCAATTACTTCCCCATTTGGGAGAAGTTCATACTGGTGACCAGAATTCATACCAGAGTTGATAAATTATCCAACAACTGAGTTGACGCAGCCATCATTTGGAGGTTTTTGAGCGCATGTCGAGGCTGTTGCAGCTGTTGCATGTTGAACTTTGGAGGAGGTAGTGTTCCTTTCCATCCTTTTCCTCTAATTCTCAGTAGTCAAACATAGTATTTCCCCTCTAAACTCTTCCCTAATAATAAGTTATTGCTACTGCAGCCTATTCTAACAAATTCTTCATGTTTTTTCCATTGCTACTGAAGCCACCTTTTACAAAACTCTTCATGTATTTCCATTGCTACTGAAGCTCCTCACTAATTAACCTTCGCAATTTCCATTGCTACTGCAGCACCATTGCTACTGAAGCACAAAAGTAAACAAAATGTCTGTGTGTGAAACACTACCTTGCCATCCTGAGCAACTTACTGATATAAAAGAACGGCCGTCTGCAGACCGGTTGTCCTTTAATAGTTATCCGTATCCCATACGGGTACGGAATGCTCAGCGCAAATATTTCACCTTCACTTGACTAAGTCTTTCCTGATATCCCATTTTTTGTATGGCTGCCTGGCCGGTGTGCTGTAGCCTTGGGGACGCCTGAGGAGCACGCACGTTGACTAGGGTGGTTGTGCAAACGACTCACGTCGCACAATTGCCGTTGTAACCGGCATATGTGTTTTGGGAAGGAAGGAACTGATTTTTTTTTTGTACTATGGCATACTATAAAAACCTAGACTGCGACTTCGCATCAGGTCAACACCTGTCGAGCCAACGAATTCGTACGTCTTAGTTCGCTTTGAATATTCTAAAGTGATGGAAGTCGACCAATCCTAGATTCCACGTTACACCGTTCAAAGAACGCAGTCGGAATCAGGAATTCGGGTGCCCCCATTTCGGCGGATACTCTGGCACCGTATGCCCAGTGATGCTAACCTCACAGATTCTTTTATGGTCCCAGTTGGGGATCCGAGCTGAAACTTTCATAGTTCCAGAGTTAACCTTCCACTATTTTCATCTATTTTCCTCTGTCAATCTTTCTTTTGGGAACTTCCCTTAGTAACTCCCTCGAGCATCCTACAAGTAACAGCTTCAGTGTTACCAGACCTTTCGGTCTACATGCGTTGGGGAGTAGCTGTAGTGATCGCCCTCAGCCGTACTTCAGCCTAATTTCATAAAATATTAAAAAACTAAAATCCTAAAATTAAATTATACAAATGTAGTTATTTTTACAATTTTACAAGACCAAATTAATTCGATTAAACTCAAAATTGTACCAAAACTGTGTTTTCGAAAATATTTGCCGATCACGTTTCCGTCAGTCACTTCCGTTGGAAACATTCGCGCAGAACCATTTGGCAAGCTCGATAGCCATTTTCCAGGCAGACTGCTCATTTCACGTTGTGTGTTCTTCAGATATTAGTCCTTGGGCCCCAGAGGGGCAATTGTAAGTATCAAGTGTAACGATAAGTGTGTATTATGTCTTAACTTTCCTGTGTTGTGTCTTAACTTGTTCCGTGTTAGGGAGCTCTCGTTATTGTGTCGTAGAAATATTCACTATGTTGTCTCTGTGCCAGTGTTAGTTAGTCACCAGCCTCAAGCTCACTGCCACATCTTTGCCATAGTTTTCGTGTTTACTATTCTCCGATGATTCCGTGTTGTGCTTCAGTGAATTAGACGATATTGGCATTAGCTCCTTGGATGTATTTTAGTGCTGAGCATAGTGTTAAGACACCTTGCTGCCCACAGAGATCATTTTTGGTTTGCTCATTTTTGTATGTTCCAGCTTCTAATTAATTGTGTCCTCAACTTTTGTATTTTAATTAAGTCGTGATTCAAACAAGTATGGAATCCGTTTCACGTTCAACACTCAACGTTTAAAGTCCAAAAATCTTAAGAAATAAAATAGGATATTGCAGCAAATCGCGTTTGTATTTTCTGCAGTACTCATTTCAAGTCAATTCATAAATAATTGTTCCTTATAAATACCTAACTACATTTGACATGTCTTTTAGGAATAGAAGCAGCGTTCTTATGTTCAATATTTTTCCATGAATTAATTGAGCCTTTTTTAAATCACTGTAATTTTGTTCTCAGCTTAGTTGTTGTGACTTTCGTGTCCGTTTATGGGCTGCTCCTTTTTATGTAACTTCTGCTGCAATTCTTGCTCATCTAAATAATAGAGTATAGAGACTTCACCTTTTCTCATACTTATATTTTTTAGTACATTAATTATCTAATTACCTCAGTGCTTTAGCTATTATTTTGGCTGTAGCGCATTTAAACTCAGTTGTGTTGCTGCTTGCAATGTCAGGATAGAGCTTGTGACCAGTTGGTCTGGAGCACTGATTCTGGTGTTGAGATGATTCGGGCTGCGACTCGGGCGCTAGAGTTGCGGACTGATTCTCAGCACCAGACCTCTGCCATTGTTCATCCTGTGAATGTTGCAGTTTTGCGCAGTCTTGCACATGTGTATGAATAGACTCAAATTTTGTGTTCAAAATAATTCAAGTCACCTGCTCCCTCACAGGATCGACGGGACCACACATTCAAGCACTCACAAACACGTATGAAACCAAACCCTAACCTCTTAATTTAAGGAGCTTACCTCCTCCGAGTTCTCCTCCAAGTGTTCCCTCCAAGTTTTCGCCTTCAAATCTCCTCCGGGTTCATCCTCCGGGTTTTGCCTCTGAATTGATTCTCCGAGTTTCCCCTCTTATTTAACTTGTGAAACTGGAAGGCCTGCATCCCTGCAGCTAAGCCGCTTGAACTTTTAGTTGTGACTACCTTTGGGTCGAGAGTCCCTTCCTACCGAGTTTTCCCAACCGGTAGCTATCCCCATACTCATCACTGAATTCACCACTCACTTAGTGTCGGAACCTCCCACACTTACACCATCAGCGACTTCACACTCCAGCACGCGCTTCACAAGCCTGAGCTGAACGAATCGTCTGAAGTCCCGCAACCTCCTCGGACTCTCACCAAGATCGTCTCTCGAACAAGAATCAAGCCTCGCACTTCGGCGTGCAACCTTCTCCTCAATAAATCCCATACCGGCGAGTGAAACTATTCTCTCATTTTCCTCCGGTGTTGGCTTGTGGTAATTTTTGTTGTTGATTGTAGACGCTTGAAATATTGCGTCCGAATACCGCCGAACTCCTTCAGAGTCAGAGGCCTTAAATCATTCAATTAGCAATTAAGTGTGCTTGGAAAAGCACTGGTGACCTCGCCATTGTAAAAGAACATCCTCTTTTGAAAACGATAAATTCCTCAATAATCAACATTTAAAAAAATCAAATTCAATTACTTCCCCATTTGGGAGAAGTTCATAAAGGCTTCTCATGCAGAAGGCCCAATACGTATTCTCCTCGTTATATCTTCCTCAGAGCAATGCTGAGATAGTGCGTTTCCATCCACCCACTGTAACCAATCAAAAACCGAACAGAAACAATAATGTCTTAGTCAACTATCGTTCATCTAACTTAGGGCAGAAGGCTCTGTCCATATCAGGCGCCTTACTGTGGAACAAACTTCCCCTGAGTATTAAAGTCCCTCAAAGACCGAGAGAATTTAAAGCCAAAATAACTCGTCATCTTGTGTCTCAATAATAATCCTTAGTTACAGAACATACTGAATGAGTACTGACGAATCTCATTTACCTGGTATCTCCATTGCTGAACAATCTCCCTCGCTCATTGTGTTATAATTCAAGACATCAAACAACAGTTTTGAAGTATGCGTAGGTATTATGATTTGACCGCCTATACGTTGTCATTTGCAAACATGCTTACTTGTATATGTGTGTACGTATATAGGTGTATGTGCGCATATGGGTGTGTATATGTGCACGTACAACTGTGTGCACTAGAGTAGATGAACCAGTCGAAGGTGCATTTTATGTCATTCCTCTCCGTTTCTGTGCAAGCATCAAATTAGACCGTCATGGTACCTATGTGTGTGTGTGTTGATCAATTACAGACATTCTGCACCATATTACAAAGATAATGTATTTTTTCTAATATGAAATTGTAAAGCTTCCATGTAAAAAAAAATAAAATCCGTTGTGTGATCATCCATTTATACTGCAGTAATATACTTATTCGGCCTATAGTTATATGCTTATAATAATGTGATACCTATGTTTGTTTATCAATTGACGACAATTTGCGCCATATTTCATAGATAATGTGATTTTTTTTTCTAATATGAAACCATTATAGGACATTAAGGTTTTCTTTCTTATTCACGTCCCACAATCGTTTTCATGTTTCTGACTTAAGTAGACTGTTTTGTGCCACTATTTTTAGTACGAAATTTTATAAAATTCATGCTATAATAAAAGATTTTTTCTCCGTTTCCCTCGATTGGAATTCTGGTTTATACTGACTAGTTTACGCTGATATTTGCGCACATGCTTACTTGTGTAAATGTGTACGTGTCCACGCTATGCGTATGACACTCTGTAGAATGCGTATGTATTGCCTCGATGTATAGAAATGTGTAGTGATCGCCCTCAGCCGTACTTCAGTCTAAATTTCATAAATTATTAAAACCATCTTCTAAAAATTAAATAAAGTTAACGTAATCATTCTTAAAATTTTAGATCACTATTTTCATTCAACATTATCCTTAAATCTATTAAAATTTGACCAAAGAAATACTTCGACAAGAAAGAACGGCGTTTTTACCTAGAACCATATCGCAAGTTCATCCGTTTCCGGAAAATTCCGGAAACGCTCGTCCGCTCAAAGCGCATATATGGCCGGCTTCCCAGGCAGAGTCGTCATTCTCGTATAGATCCTCCTAGCGCTTGGGCCCCAGAGCGGGCAATTGTAAGTATCAAGTGTAACGATAAGTGTGTATTATGTCTTAACTTTCCTGTGTTGTGTCTTAACTTGTTCCGTGTTAGGAAGCTCTCGTTATTGTGTCGTAGAAATATTCACTATGTTGTCTCTGTGCCAGTGTTAGTTAGTCACCAGCCTCAAGCTCACTGCCACATCTTTGTCATTGTTATCGTGTTTGCTATTCTCCGATGATGCCGTATTGTGCTGTCAGTGTTAACCGATGTTGGCATTGGCACCTTAGATATTTTAGTGCTGAGCATAGTGTTAAGACACCTTGCTGCCCACAGAGATCATTTTTGGTTTGCTCATCTTTTGTATGTTCCAGCTTCTAATTAATTGTGTTCTCAACTTTTGTATTTTGACTAAGTCAGGTTTAAATAATTTTGGAATTCCTCTGCAATTTTTAGTCAATGTTTGAATTCATATCTTGAGAAATGAAGCTATAATAGGTTATTTAAACCAATAGAGATTGTATCTTCTGTAGTCACTCACTCAAGTCAAGTCACATAAATAATCATTCTTTCTTGCTCATCTGAATAATAGAGTATAGAGACTTCACCTTTTCTCATACTTATATCTTAGTACATTAATTATCTAATTACCTCAGTGCTTTAGCTATTATTTTGGCTGTAGTTCATTTAAACTCAGTTGTGCTGCTGCTTGTAATGTCAGGATAGAGCTTGTGACCAGTTGGTCTGGAACACTGATTCTGGTGTTAAGATGATTCAGGCTGCGACTCGGGCGCTAGAGTTGCGGACTGATTCTTATCACCGGACTCCTGCCATTGTTTATCCTGTTAATGTTGCAGTTTGCGCAGTCTTGCACATGTGTTATGAATAGACTCGTTTTTTTTGTTTGTTCAAATAATCCAGCACGATGTCCCCTGACAGGATCGACTGGACCACACATCCATGCACTCACAAACACGTATGAAACCAAACCCTAACTTCTTAATTTAAGGAGCTTATCTCCTCCAAGTTTTCGCCTTCAAGTCTCCTCCGGGTTCATCCTCCGGGTTTTGCCTCTGAGTTGATTCTCCGAGTTTCCCCTCCTATTGAACTTGTGAAACTGGAAGGCCTGCATCCCTGCAGCTAAGCCGCTTGAACCTTTAGTTGTGACTACCTTTGGGTCGAGAGTCCCTTCCTACCGAGTTTTCCCAACCGGTAGCTATCCCCATACTCATCACTAAATTCACCACTCACTTAGTGTCGGAACCTCCCACACTTACACCATCATCGACTTCACACTCCAGCACACGCTTCCACAAGCCTGAGCTGAACGAATCGTCTGAAGTTATTCAACCTCCTCGGACTCTCACCAAGATCGTCTCTCGAACAAGAATCAAGCCTCGCACTTCGGCGTGCAACCTTCTCCTCAATAAATCCCCATACCGGCGAGTGAAACTATTCTCTCATTTTCCTCCGGTGTTGGCTTGTGGTAGTTTTTGTTGTTGATTGTAGACGCTTGAAATATTGCGTCCGAATACCGCCTAACTCCTTCTGAGTCAGATTAAGTCATTAGTTTATTAAGTGTTGCCGTTCGACGGCAACTGGTGACCCGCCTTTGTAAAAGAACATCTCCTTCCTTGTCACTTGATAAATTCCTCAATATTCAACCCTTTAAAAATCAAATTCAATTAGTTCCCCACTTTGGGAGAACTTCATACTTATAAAATTCATGCTATAATAAAAGATATTTTCTCCGTTTCCCTCGATTGGAATTCTGGTTTATACTGACTAGTTTACGCTGATATTTGCGCACATGCTTACTTGTGTAAATGTGTACGTGTCCACGCTATGCGTATGACACTCTGTAGAATGCGTATGTATTGCCTCGATGTATAGAAATGCATTTGCGTATGCTTACGAGTCAGGTGTAAATATGTGCGTGGGTATATGTGTGCATGTGTATGTGTAAATATTTACATGTATACGTGCATATATGTGTGTACTAGACTGACAACTTGCATTTTACTTGAGATAATGGTCTTTTTTTCAGTGCACTCTCAACTTGTAACATTACCTAACTCGTCATATCTTTAGTATTGTAAAGCATTCATGTAAAAACTATACATTTGTTGTGCGATCATCCATTTATATTTAAATAAAATGCTTGTTAACTAATGACCGTTATGTTAAAATTGTTGAATCAGAAATACAAAACCTATAATCTTCTTGGTCCTCATGCTTATGCGTACATATATATATATATATATATATCTGTATGTGTGTGTGTATGTATGTATATATATATGTACGTATATATATGTATATGGATTTGTATTTATATTTTTTTTTTCATGCTTCCTTAAAATGACACTTTTGAACATTTGCCGAAACAAGCGATTCATATATTATTTCCTGGCATCAATAATTGCGAAGTTTTATGTCATGTACATGTAAACTGTCAAAAGTTTTTTCACCCCACAATGAAAATGCATCGTCCATGAATTTGCATTATCTCTTATAATTATCATTACATGTATTGTCAAATGTAGATTAAGCAAGATTAGGAGTACATTGCCCTCAATCATTTATTTTCGACTAGTGACACGAGTTTTTCAATACTCGTGTGTGTGTATCATCTAAGTGTATTAATTTTAAGATATTTAAAAACCAATGATTGTAATATTGTACAATCTCTATTGGAAATAAAGTTTTCTTTCTTTCTTTCTTATTTAACCTCAAACTGACCGAAAAGATAAAACGCTAATTAAATATGACAAGCGGGCAATAGTTGGAGTGCTTCACCTTCCTGGCTGCAAAAATTAATATCGAACAACCATAAAGTGTTCGTTTGTTTGTTGCGAGTGAATCCGAAGCCTCTGCTGCGGATTCGAATCGTCGTTGAAGAGGCAGCTCTCGCGGGTTGCAGCTTAAGTGAGAGACGAACTTCGTGGGCGTACGCACGTGTGTAGCGTAAAAAGCGTAAAAGCGTAAGAATTATAAATTTTCCCATTCGCACTTAAATAAATTAATTATTACCATTAAAAATCTTACTCTAATTTATTATTAATTATTTTCTACTTCTAATTCGTAATCCTTCAAGTTTTCGTGCAAAAAGCATAAAATTAAAGTCACGATTGACATGTTCGTGTTTCAAGCCTCTGAATCTGGCAGCACTGTGCGTGGCGTCCTTTCGAATGACATTCTATCGTGCCTTACTAGTTCGTGCATACCGTGTTCGTGACTTCAACGTCATCGCCACACACCACTCGCAACAGCCTCCCCTTGGGCCTTGCTTTGCCTCAACTTAACTGAATTGGCCTTAAACTCCCCAGGCATTTCCTTAGTGGGATTCCCTTTTGTTGGACTAGAGTTCGTTTTACCTCAACCGGCATCAACTGAAACTGGCCCGACCTTAACTGGACGTGACTTAACCAGAATTTACCTGGCCTTGGGCCTCATTTTGTCTCGCTTGTATGGGCTTTAATGCTACCTAACTCACCTAAGAATTGCCTCAACTTGAGCCGCCCTGCCTGGCCTCAACTCAATCAAAATCGATCACTCATAACGTCACGGTTTCCTCAAAGTCTATATACTGGGCTCTTAAATCATTTGCAACCCACACACACACGGTCGGCTCCAGCACTTCTCCAGGAGCCTCCTGACTGCCCGGACTGCAAACCCTCTTCAGCCAAGTTCATCGGTGGTTCAAGACTCGGCGGTCCTCTCCGGCTTCCTTCGCATTATCCGCAGTTCCAAAAGCCCTTGGGCTAGCCCTCTTTTGCTAGTACCCAAGGCTAACGGGGAATTCAGACCGTGCGGGGATTTCCGCAGGTTGAATGCCGTTACTTTACCTGATCGCTACCCTATTCCTTACTTGCATGATTTCAGTGCAAATTTAGAGGGAGCTCGAATTTTCTCAAAGATAGACCTTCAGCACGCCTTTCATCAAATTCCACTTGATGAGAGTGCTATCGCTAAGACCGCGGTAATCACTCCGTTTGGTCTCTTTGAATTCCTAAAAATGCCATACGGCTTGAGGAACGCTCCTCAGACGTTCCAAAGGCACATGGCGGAAATTTTCTCTGACCTCACTTTCGCTTATGTCTATTTAGACGACATCCTAGTGGCATCCACAACCCCGGAGTTGCACAAAGACCATCTTAGGGTCGTTTTTCAAAGATTGTCCGACAATGGACTCCTCGTAAATTCTGCAAAATGTGAACTCGGAAAGCCATCACTGATTTACTTTGGTCATGAAATCTCTAGCCTAGGTCTAAAACCTTTGCCTTCCAAAGTAGAAGTGATCAAAAACTTTCCTCTTCCACAGACCCAGAAGGAACTAAGAAGGTTCCTAGGTTCTGTAAACTTCTATCATCGTTTCATACGCAACTGTGCTCAAACTTTAGCCCCCTTGTCTGACTTGCTCGAACCGAAACGAAAAGGTAAATCTATTGAGGTAAAATGGACAGACGCAGCGCGCAAAGCTTTTGAGGAAATAAAGCACAAGTTAGCTTCCGCGACTGAATTATCCTACTGTAATATAGCGAGTAGTGTAAGTTCTAGTTAGAGAGACCAATAGTTGGCAACGCTCGAGACAGCAACACTCGCGGCCAGTCTACAAGTGAACTCGGGCTCGACAACAAGTAAATGTTGACCGAGTGTGTAAATAATATTACCTACTGTGGTTGGTATCTAACTTCTTAATTTCTAAACTAATGTACTAATTCTATGCTACCCTATTCTATATATTCCTTTCTATCTCCGCTCTGCTCTCGCTAACCACATTCTGGTATCTGAGTATCTAGTTATGTTGTAAGGTATCCAATGAGGTGAGTAAACTATTTTACCTAACTTGATGTCTATTACTATGTTGTGTCTATGTCTATGTCTATGTGAAACCTATACTGTGCTATAGTGTAGGTTGTGATATTGGCGACGAGGATTTGGTAGAACTGCTGGAAGTGACTAAGTGGTAGGACTACTGACTAGTGAGGGAACATAAAATTTGCCTAATAATTTTTTTATTGTTGTTGTGCTGCTCACTGGTGTTGCTAGACTGGCTAGACTAGTGAAGAATCTCAGAATTGAGCAAGGGATTGTACTATTTGTGCTGTGAAAAATTTTTTTTTTTTTACAGTGTGTTTTCACTTACTAAAAATTCAATATGCCATTGATAGGTTCAGTAGGAGAATTTAATCCTGTAGAGGAGGAATTTGGAGACTATGAAACTAGATTACACTGCTATTTTTTAATAAACAAAATAGAGGAAAATAAAAAAGCCCCCACCATAATTTCACTAGTGGGTCCTAAAATTGCTAGGTTGATAAGAGACCTCGTGTCTCCTAGAAAAGTCCTTGATGCTACTTATGACGAGATTGTGGAAGCGTTGAGACGGCATTTTAAGGCAACAAGAAACCAGATCTTTGAGAGATTTAGGTTCCATAAGCGGAACCAGAGACAAGGGGAAAGCATTGCTGATTTTGTGGCTAGCTTGAAAGCACTTTCTAATACCTGTAATTTCAAACAGGAAGTGCTAGAAGAGACCCTGCTGGATCGTTTCATTTTGGGTGTGTCCAGTAATGAAATTCAAAATTGCTTGCTAAATGAGGCTGGCCTGACATGGCAAAAGGCCATGGATCTAGCTACTGCTAAAGAAACCACACTGAGAGAAACAGTGGGGTTGAGGCAACCAAACCCAATTCTAAATGTAGGCCAGAGCAGAGTTAATCAAACTGCTATTAAGCCTCAGGGAAAAACTCAGACTCAAGCTAACCCCAAATCAGCATGCAGCGGCTGTGGTAATCTGCACTGGCGTAGAGATTGCCCCTATAAAGACAGTGTTTGTCATGGTTGTGGCCAAAAAGGCCATCTTAAGAAATGTTGTTTTAAATTGACAATTAAGAAATCTGATAAAGGCAACAAAAATAATTTTGTGCATGCTATGCATGAAAAAAGGGGGAGGGAAAACCACCCTAACCCTAATGGAACTAGCAATGGAACCAGTGCAGACTACCCAGCCCCCAATCCAGAATGTTATGGGGACATTTTTGCTTTAGCCGAGGAAATGAAACCCCCAATCAAAATAAAATTGTTACTAAATGGTGTGCCATTAGAGATGGAGGTAGATACAGGTGCTGCCAGGTCTATCCTTTCAATGGCCACCTACTCTAAAATTCCAGCTAAGTCAAGACCCGAGCTGAGACCTTCTGATGTTAAGCTTAGGACGTATGGGGGAGCTGAGCTGGTAGTTTGTGGGGAGATTAGGGCTAACATCCAGCGTGAATCTAGTGGTATGGTTCCTCAGCTAGCAACTATTGTGGTTGTAGACAGGGAGGGGCCAGCCTTGCTGGGTAGGGACCTGATTGATTTCCTTGGGCTAACTATAGTTTCCAATAATGTCAACAAAGTGATCACTTGCCCTGAAGAGTTAGCAAATAAATTCCCCGACCTGTTTCAACCAGGTCTAGGTTGCTTTAAGGGAAGAAAATTCAAAATAGAAGTGGATCCAGCCATACCACCAAAGTTCTGTAAGGCCAGGAACGTGCCTTACACACTTAGACCTAAGGTGGAGGCTGAACTTGATAGACTGGTGCAGGAAGGTATCCTCACCCCTGTACAGTATTCAAGATGGGCGGCGGCGATCGTCCCTGTGCTCAAGGCTGATCAAAGCATCCGCATATGTGGGGATTACAAACTCACAGTCAACAGAGCCACTAGGCTTGATACCTACCCCATACCCCGCGTGGAGGATCTATTTAGCGGGTTAGCAGGAGGAGTTATATACTCCAAGCTAGATATGTCTCAGGCATACGCTCAACTACCCTTGGATGAAGACTCCAAGGAACTCACGGTAATAAACACCCATAGAGGTTTATTTGCCTACAACCGTCTCAGCTTTGGAATTGCGTCTGCACCTGGAATCTTTCAGCGTGCCATGGAAGGACTATTGCAGGGCCTCCCAGGAGTGTTCTGCTACCTGGATGACGTCCTGGTGAGTGCCACTAATGAGAAAGAGCACAACAAGCGTCTCTATCAAGTCTTATCTAAACTACAGGAGGCAGGGCTAAAACTGAAAATGGATAAATGTCAAATTGGAGTGCCACAGGTATCCTACCTTGGATACCAAATCGACAAGGACGGATTGCACCCCACTGCCGAGAAGGTAGCAGCAATCCAGAATGCACCAGCTCCTACTAATGTGACTCAACTGAGAGCCTACCTGGGGCTGTTAAATTTCTATAGGAAATTTCTAAAATCATCTGCAACCATGCTGGAGCCCCTAAATACCTTACTGAGGGATAAAACCCCTTGGAAATGGGATGCAAGTCAGGAGAGAGCCTTCCAGAAATCTAAACAAGCCCTCCTGGACTCTCAGACTCTAGTCCACTTTGACCCTCAGAAACCCATAGTGGTAGTGGCTGACAGTAGCGCGTATGGTGTGGGAGCGGTGCTGTGTCACCTTATTAATGGGATTGAACGCCCCGCCTATTTTGCCTCCCGAACTCTAACAGCAACAGAACGCAACTACTCTCAAACTGAGAAAGAAGCCCTAGCTATGGTGTTCGCACTTCGAAAATTTCATTGCTACCTGTGGGGACAGGATTTCACTGTGGTTACGGACCACAAACCTTTGTTAGGACTATTTGATCCGGGTAGAAGCATTCCTCCGATGGCATCCGGGTGCATCCAAAGGTGGGCTTTACTACTGCAGTCCTACAAGTTCACCTTGCGTCACCGGTCTGGCGTGCTGTTGGGCACGGCTGATGCTCTCAGTCGTCTACCCTTGACAACTCCCGAGGAAGCCACACCTATTCCTGCGGAATGGACGTCCTTAGTAAACTTCCTCGAGTCAGCTCCAGTCACCAGCACCCACATCCGCGACAGCACCCTAAGGGACCCAGTACTTTCAAAGGTATACAAATACTGCCAAGTAGGCTGGCCTTCGATGGTAATTGGTGACCCTGATCTCGCTCCGTATACTAGGAGGCGAGACGAATTGTCCACACAAAATGGCTGTGTGCTCTGGGGGGCAAGAATTATTGTACCCCAAGCTCTCAGACAAGCCATTGTGGAGGAACTTCACTCTGGTCATGCTGGATCATCCAGGATGAAGGAGTTAGCTCGCAGCTACGTGTGGTGGCCCCTTCTGGATAAAGATCTAGAAGAAACAACTAAGTCATGCAGCGAGTGCCTGAGGAGCCGCACCGACGAAAGCTGAACTCCATCCGTGGGAATGGCCTGCGAAGCCTTGGCATCGCATACACATTGACTACGCGGGCCCAATGGATGGAAAATACTACCTAGTGATCGTGGATGCACACTCTAAGTGGGTTGAAATTTTTCCCACATCTACTACAACCTCTAGCGAAACGATCTTGTGCCTGAAACACACTTTTGCGACATTTGGATTCCCAGTAACAATTGTTTCAGACAACGCAACGTGTTTCACAACGGCTGAATTCCAAGAATTTGTGAAGGCATGTGGTATGCGACATATTACAAGCGCACCATACCACCCTTCAACTAATGGACTGGCAGAGCGCATGGTACAAACTTTCAAGAAGAATATACGGAAGTCAACGGAACCCCTACGCCTAGCACTAGACAGGTTCCTGTTCAACTATCGGCTAACACCTCACACGACAACAGGTGTTACGCCTGCCGAACTGATGTTAGGCAGGAAAGTTCGCTCTCGTCTTGATCTGCTTTGGCCGTCAGAAGCAATCGCGTCCAAAGTTGCTCAACGCCAGGACGCTCAGAAAAGATACCACCCAGGGTCTCGCGCGGTTGACATTCCGCTGGAGTCACCTGTGATGGTCCGTCAATACACGCCGGGTTCCCCAAAATGGACCTCTGCTACCACCATTGAGAAAACAGGCCCGGTATCCTACAAGTGCCAACTGAAGGGGGGAGAGGTCGTTCGTCGACACCAGGACCAAGTTATTACCTGCTCGAACACCATCCCTGAACCCTTGGAACAACCTACGGAGGAAACCGTTGTGTTTCCACAACCTGCTCAAAATTCATACCCACCACCTCCGACCCATGAACCTGACTCCGAAACACCTGATTACCCGATTCCCACCCAGGAGGCTAGGATGCACGAGCCTCCAAGCGCTAGCATCTCGCGCAGGTCTACCCGAGCTCGGAAGCCTGTGGTGAGAATGGACCTTTAGGATTGACTATATTGAATAAGGGGACTGGGGATACAGGGGGGGGTTTCTAATTAAGGAGGGAGGGGTGTAATATAGCGAGTAGTGTAAGTTCTAGTTAGAGAGACCAATAGTTGGCAACGCTCGAGACAGCAACACTCGCGGCCAGTCTACAAGTGAACTCGGGCTCGACAACAAGTAAATGTTGACCGAGTGTGTAAATAATATTACCTACTGTGGTTGGTATCTAACTTCTTAATTTCTAAACTAATGTACTAATTCTATGCTACCCTATTCTATATATTCCTTTCTATCTCCGCTCTGCTCTCGCTAACCACATTCTGGTATCTGAGTATCTAGTTATGTTGTAAGGTATCCAATGAGGTGAGTAAACTATTTTACCTAACTTGATGTCTATTACTATGTTGTGTCTATGTCTATGTCTATGTGAAACCTATACTGTGCTATAGTGTAGGTTGTGATACCTACCCTATTGCTAATGCTGATTTTAGCCTCGTTGTAGACGCCTCGAGTACAGCTGTAGGTGCCGTTTTGCAACAACAAGTAGGTACTAATATCTCTCCTCTTGCCTTCTTTTCCAAAAAGCTGTCGCCCACTGAGCGTGCTTATAGCGCGTTCGGTAGGGAACTTCTTGCTATCTATCTGTCTGTGAGACACTTTCGCTATGCTCTAGAGGCAAGGGAGTTTGTGATCTACACAGATCACAAACCTCTGACCTCAGCGATCAAGATGCCTTCTGAGCGGCATTCGCCAAGAGAAGCTCGACACCTGTCATATATTAGCCAATTCACCACGGACATCCGTTTCATTAAAGGGTTGGACAATACTGTCGCTGATTGTCTATCCCGCATCAACACTGTCCAAACCAGTGGAGAAATCACCTTCGGCAATATTTCCAAGACTCAGAAGGAGGATCCTGAACTTCAGGACCTTCTCAAACCTCCTAACACTTCCTCTCTGAAATTGACCTTGGTTGACGGCGTGTACCGTGATGCCGAGCGACTTTCTCGTTTGTATCTTCCTGCAACTCTCCGCAGAGTAGCTATCCTCCACTATCATTCCTTCTCTCATCCTGGTATTAACCGTACATTGCGTTTGATTTCCGATCGTTTCGTCTGGCCAGCGATGCGTAAGGAAGTCAAGCAAATTGTGCAAAATTGCCATGCTTGTCAGAGTAGTAAAGTGGTGAAACATAAGCGTGCAGCGCTGCAGAGTTGTGCATTCACAGGTCACAAGTTCGACTCTGTACACCTAGATTTGGTGGGTCCTTTGCCTTTATCGCGCGGTCATTCTTATTTGTTGACCATCATAGATAGGTTCACACGTTGGGTTGAGGCTGTCCCTCTTCCTGATACCCAAACCGAGACTGTAGCGCGCGCTTTCATGTCCAACTGGATCTCCAGATTTGGTGTTCCCTTAAGGGTCACACATGACCGGGGATCACAATTTACCTCCAAATTTTGGAGTGAGCTTAGCACCGCCTTAGGGTGTGCAAATACATCAACTACCTCTTATCATCCACAGTCGAATGGACTTATTGAGAGAGTCCACAGAGACCTCAAAGCTGCACTTCGCTGTCTTAATTGCAGTCACGATTGGACTGACTGACTTCCAGTGGTACTGTTGAGCATCCGCAATCTGTACCGACAAGATCAGAAATGCACAGCAGCTGAAATGCTCTATGGTCAAACACTTCGTCTCCCCGGCGACATTGTTGACCCAAAACCTTTGCCTGAATTTTCGTCTGTTGACCGTTCCGCATATGTAACCTGCCTTAAAGACTGCATGCGTCAGATCAAGTACGTTGCCCCGCGAATGCCTCAGACTAAGGACAAACTGGACCCTGCTTTGCAAGACTGCACACATGTGTACGTCCGAAACGACGCCATCAAACCTACACTCACGCGTCCTTATGATGGCCCATTCAAAATACTCAAGCGCACGCCCAAATATTTCATCCTTGAAAGATCTGGTTCACACGACCCCGTGAGCATTGATCGATTAAAAGTCGCGTACACTTCCGATCATAGTGTAACTTCTAACTCATCATTCTCTCCACAGAATTCTCTTTCCACTGAGACTCGATCATATCTACCATCTCAGCTTCCTCAGTTGGCTGCATTATTGCCTAGTCAATTTGAGTGTAATCCTTTCTATGTGCCTGTACATTCAAACCCTATCCCTAAGCCTATCGTAGATTCTAATTCTAGCCCTCTTACTGAAACAGCGACAAGTCTGGATAGACCAGACGAGCCCGCTGCAGTAACTTGTGTTCCTAGAACCCTTGCCGACCTAAATTTGCAGACCCGTTTGGTGAAACTTCCCCGCGTAGTAAGATTTTCGGACCGCCAAACCCGGCACGGTCGCGTTGTCAAAACTCCTTCCCGCTACAAATGATTGCAGCGGGTGGACCTTTCGGTCTGCGCCTTGGGGGGTAATGTAGCATATCGCTACAAAAGCGTAAGAATTATAAATTTTCCCATTCGCACTCAAATAAATTAATTATTACCATTAAAAATCTTACTCTAATTTATTATTAATTATTTTCTACTTCTAATTCGTAATCCTTCAAGTTTTTGTGCAAAAAGCATAAAATTAAAGTCACGATTGACATGTTCGTGTTTCAAGCCTCTGAATCTGGCAGCACTGTGCGTGGCGTCCTTTCGAATGACATTCTATCGTGCCTTACTAGTTCGTGCATACCGTGTTCGTGACTTCAACGTCATCGCCACACACCACTCGCAACAGCCTCCCCTTGGGCCTTGCTTTGCCTCAACTTAACTGAATTGGCCTTAAACTCCCCAGGCATTTCCTTAGTGGGATTCCCTTTTGTTGGACTAGAGTTCGTTTTACCTCAACCGGCATCAACTGAAACTGGCCCGACCTTAACTGGACGTGACTTAACCAGAATTTACCTGGCCTTGGGCCTCATTTTGTCTCGCTTGTATGGGCTTTAATGCTACCTAACTCACCTAAGAATTGCCTCAACTTGAGCCGCCCTGCCTGGCCTCAACTCAATCAAAATCGATCACTCATAACGTCACGGTTTCCTCAAAGTCTATATACTGGGCTCTTAAATCATTTGCAACCCACACACACACGGTCGGCTCCAGCACTTCTCCAGGAGCCTCCCGACTGCCCGGACTGCAAACCCTCTTCAGCCAAGTTCATCGGTGGTTCAAGACTCGGCGGTCCTCTCCGGGTTCCTTCCAATATATACCCAAAAAAAGCTGAGTCCAAAGTGCCTTATTATCCTTTCTCATGATTTTCTCCCAGATGCTTGTCGAGGTTTGTAAGGACTGGCTATACCCTACGGCCACACAACAATCAAATCACTAATCCTTACACGTGTTCCTTGCGTGCTGCGACCTCTACCGGCCCTGCTTCTGGGAATCCTAATCCCGGACAGCCGGCTTCCAGTGAAGATCGTTCCCTGAACAAATTCTTTGAAGTTTCAGGTGAGCACTCTTTACTTATTGTCTGTCTTTTCAAAACTTAGTTGCAGCGTTTCAGAAAAGGCTATGTTCTGTGCCAGTTAAACTGGAAGTTGTCGCTTCTTGCCGGTAAGCGAGACATAGGAACATATTTTCTCAATGGGTAAAAACCAATCGACGTGTTTCATTCAACTCGCCATTTACACCAAAACTAGCATTAATCAATATCAATAAACTATTTGATTAATGAAGTTACACCTGAGTACGTTTTGGGGCTGACTTTTTCCAACATCGGTTGATAACACAAACAACAAACATCGGCATCTTTGGGATGCTTTATTTCCAATCAAGCCTGATACATATGATCTTAAGCATTGGTTTTTCAAATGTCTTATAACTAAGCCTATATATAGGACACCATGACGGTTCCCCCGTAGAGCCGGTACCCATTTCCGACACCTGGGTTGAGTGGGGTATTGTGCTTGAGCTTTCCCTTATACCCAACGGGGAAAATCTCCGCGCCAGCGCCGGGATACGAACCCTCGTCTCCAATATACAAGGCTGATCCCTTAACCACTGTGCCACGGAGTGCACAGATGTATGCACACAGATGTATAAAGATGTATGGCGCATCAATTAAACTGAAAAAAGAAAATATTCAGACGAGTGCGAAGAAAATTGTTCGACATCTGTTATAATTAAACAACACCTGACCCCTGATGGTTCGTCTATGTTGAACATTTTAAGGTCTCAACATTGTTTGCAGTTGCAAATTTGATATTCGTGTGAATTTAGTGAAAATATTCAAAATTTGCGCTAAGAAATTATTTTTCTTCATGATCAATTTCACGCGTTGGTTGCCACACACAAGGCCTTTACACTACACAATTCCATAACAAAATTGTTGGATATCCTTTGAATGCATTTAAATTACTACTAAAAATGAACGCTTGGTTACAGCAGGAACTATAGGTACCTTTCAATCTGAAAAAAGAAAAGAAAACAATTATCCGAGAACTGAAATCCTAAGACACTCAATTCAACAGACCCTTAAAAGTTTAATCAATTGATCGTTCGACATATGATTAACTTCGTTTGAAATTTAATGAACTCAGCACAGCATTTCAGATACATAAATCTTTTTGTTCATTCTGCTTAAAAATTTATCAACCATATAAAAAACAAAAAATAATTATTAAATTTGATCGAAAAATATCATCTGAGCTATGATGCACGGGAGGAAGGAGGAAAAATAGTAGAACAAATAAGCAAATTTTCCTTATAAGAACGCTTACGAACACTAGGACGACGCGTGAAGTCCCACACAAACAGTAGCATCTACAGATGCTTAGTTTCCAATTCAAGCCTGATACATATCACCTTGTACATTGGATTTTCAAATGCCTTATAACTAAAACCAGGACGCCATGACGCCTTCCCCCGGCCAAGACCGGTACCCATTTCAGACACCTGGGTAAAGTGGGGTATTATGCTTGGAATTTTTCCCCTATACCCAACGGAGAAAATCGCCACCAGCGCCGGGACTCGAACCCTCGTTGCCCTCACGGAGGCAGACCCTAAGACACACGACTATAACGGGCCACCACAGCGGCCAGTTCCGCTACACGGTGCGGTGATCCCGCTATAGCGGGCCACCACAGCGGCCAGTTCCCCTACACGGTGCGGTGATCCCGCTATAGCGGGCCACCACAGCGGCCAGTTCCCCTACACGGTGCGGTGATCCCGCTATAGCGGGCCACCACCGCGGCCAGTTCCGCTACACGGTGCACAACATCGGCCGCTACTTCGCCTGGTTCACGGTCCCCATGTTGGCTTCTGGCGTCAGCCTCTGGTTCCTGAAGGCACCGGTGGGTGTTAATGTGGTGTATTGGGTTCATATGTGCACCGGTGAGTGTTATTGTGGTGTATTGGGTTCATATGTGCACCGGCGAGTGTCATTGTGGTGTATTGGGTTCATATGTGCACCGGTGAAAGTCATTGTAGTGTATTGGGTTCATATGTGCACCGGTGAGTGTCATTGTGGTGTATTGGGTTCATATGTGCACCGGTGAAAGTCATTGTAGTGTATTGGGTTCATATGTGCATTTTTGTCTTATATTATTATTTCAATCCTATATAAAAAAGCCAAATGTCATCCGAAATATACACACTTACAAATTAATAAAAAAATTCCTAATTTCTTTTGTCACAACATTACGAATATCATTGAACAAATTATTTTAATGGGTTTGTGTCTGTGACGCTCATATGGATGACCGTATTTGTGTCACTTATTGCCGTATCTGAGATACTACTGTCCGAACCTGTGATACTAATGCCCATATCTGTGATACTAATCACCGCATCTGTGATACTAATGACCGTATCTGTGATACTAATCACCGCATCTATGATCCTAATGACCGTATCTGAGATACTACTGTCCGAATCTGTGATACTAATGACCGCAACTGTGATAATAATGACCGTATCTGTGATACTAATGTCTGTATCTGTGATGCTATTGACCGTATCTGTGATACTAATGTTTGTATCTGTGATGCTATTGACCGTATCTGTGATACTAATGTCTGTATCTGTGATGCTATTGACCGTATCTGTGATACTAATGTCTGTATCTGTGATGCTATTGACCGTATCTGTGATACTAATCACCGCATCTATGATCCTAATGACCGTATCTGTGATACTAATGACCGTATCTGTGATACTAATGACCGTATCTGTGATACTAATACTGTATCTGTGATCCTAATGACCGTATCTGTGATATTAATGTCCGCATCTGTGATACTAATGACTGCAACTGTGATCCTAATGACCGTATCTGTGATACTAATGTCTGTATCTGTGATGCTATTGACCGTATCTGTGCTGTTTGTGAACGTGTCTGTGATACTAATGACTGCATCTGTGATACTAACGACCATATCTGTGATACTAGTGACCGTATCTATGATACTTGTGACAGTATCGGTGATATTAGTGACAGTATCTCTGTTTCTAATGACCGTATCCATGATACTTATGACTGTCTCTGAGATACTAATGACCGTATCTAGGGTACTGATGACTGAATCTGTGATTTAATGACTATATCCGTGAAACTAATGACCGTACCTGTGATACTAGTGACCGTATCTGTGATACTAGTGACCGTATCTGTAATACTAATGACCGTATCTGTGATCCTAATGACCGTATCCGAGATTTTAATGACCGTATCTGTGATTCCAATGACAGTATCTGTGACACTAATGACCGTATCTGTGATACTAATCACCGCATCTATGATCCTAATGACCGTATCTGTGATACTAATGTCTGTATCTGTGATGCTATTGACCGTATCTGTGATACTAATCACCGCATCTATGATCCTAATGACCGTATCTGAGATACTACTGTCCGAATCTGTGATACTAATGACCGCAACTGTGATCCTAATGACCGTATCTGTGATACTAATGTCTGTATCTGTGATGCTATTGACCGTATCTGTGATACTAATCACCGCATCTATGATCCTAATGACCGTATCTGTGATACTAATGACCGTATCTGTGATACTAATGACCGTATATGTGATACTAATCACCGCATCTATGATCCTAATGACCGTATCTGTGATACTAATGTCTGTATCTGTGATGCTATTGACCGTATCTGTGATACTAATCACCGCATCTATGATCCTAATGACCGTATCTGAGATACTACTGTCCGAATCTGTGATACTAATGACCGCAACTGTGATCCTAATGACCGTATCTGTGATACTAATGTCTGTATCTGTGATGCTATTGACCGTATCTGTGATACTAATCACCGCATCTATGATCCTAATGACCGTATCTGTGATACTAATGACCGTATCTGTGATACTAATGACCGTATCTGTGATACTAATACTGTATCTGTGATCCTAATGACCGTATCTGTGATATTAATGTCCGTATCTGTGATACTAATGACCGCAACTGTGATCCTAATGACCGTATCTGTGATACTAATGTCTGTATCTGTGATGCTATTGACCGTATCTGTGCTGTTTGTGAACGTGTCTGTGATACTAATGACTGCATCTGTGATACTAACGACCATATCTGTGATACTAGTGACCGTATCTATGATACTTGTGACAGTATCGGTGATATTAGTGACAGTATCTCTGTTTCTAATGACCGTATCCATGATACTTATGACTGTCTCTGAGATACTAATGACCGTATCTAGGGTACTGATGACTGAATCTGTGATTTAATGACTATATCCGTGAAACTAATGACCGTACCTGTGATACTAGTGACCGTATCTGTGATACTAGTGACCGTATCTGTAATACTAATGACCGTATCTGTGATCCTAATGACCGTATCCGAGATTTTAATGACCGTATCTGTGATTCCAATGACAGTATCTGTGACACTAATGACCGTATCTGAGATACGAATGACCGCAGCTATGATACTAATGACCGTATCTGTGATACGAATGACTGCAGCTGTGATACTAATAATCGTATCTGTGAGCCGAATGACCGCATCTGTGAAACTAATGGCCGTATCTGTGATCCTAATGACCGTATATGAGAACCAATGACTGAATCTCTGATACTAATAACCGTATCTGTGAAATTAGTGACCGGATCTGTGATACTAGTGTCCGTATCTGTGATACTAATGCCCGTATCTGTGATACTAGTGACAGTATCAGTGATACTAGTGACCGTATCTGTTATACCAATGACCGTATCTGTGATATTAGTGACCGTATCATTGTTACTAATGACAGTATCTGTGATACTATTTACCGTATATTTGAAACTAATGACCGTATCTGTGATGCTAATGACCGTATCTTTGATACAAATGACTGCATCTGTGATACTAATGACCGTATCTAAGATAATTGGTGACCGTATCTCTGATACTAACGACCGTATCTGTGATACTAGTGACAGTATCTGTAATATTGGTGACGGTATCTTTGCTGCTAATTACCGTATATGTGATACTAACGACGATATCTGTGATAATAGCGACCGTATACATGATACTTGTGACCGTACCGGTGATTTTAGTGACCGTATCTCTGTTCCTAAAGACCGTATCTATAATACCTTTGACTGTCTCTTGAGATACTAATGTCCGTATCTGTGATACCGTTGACTGTATCTGTGATACTAAAGACTATATTTGTGATTTATTAACCGCACCCTGGATACTAATGATCATACCTGTGATACTAGTGACCGTAACTTTGATCCTAATGACCGTATCCGAGATTTTAGTGACGTATATGTGATACTAATGACCGTATCTGTGATATTAGTGACCGTATTTGTGATACTAGTGACCGTATCTGTGATAGTAATGCCCGTATCTGTGATACCAAAGACCGTATCTGTGACACTAATGACCGTATCTGTGATAGTAATGACCGTATTTGTGATACCAAAGACCGTATCTGTGACACTAATGACCGTATCTGTGATACCAAAGACCGTATCTGTGACACTAATGACCGTATCTGTGATACGAAGTACCGCATCTGTGGTACTAATGATGGTATCTGTGATCCTAATGACCGTATATATGATACTTATAACCGTATTTGTGATAGGAATGACCACATCTGTGAAACTAATGACCGTATCTATTTTACTAAGATTGTATCTGTGATAACAATGACCGTAACTGTGATCCTAATGACCGTATCTGTGATACAAATGACCGTAACTGTGATCCTAATGACCGTATATGTCACACTTGTGATCGTATCTGTGAAACTAGTGACCGTATCTGTGTTACTAATAACCGTATCTCTGTTCCTAATGACCGTATCTGTGATACTCATGATCGTATATGTGATACTAATGCCTGTATCTGTGATACTAATGCCTGTATCTGTGATTCTAAAGACCGTGTCTGTAATCCTAATGACTGTATCTGTGATACTAGTGACTGTTTCTTTGATACTAGTGACTGTATCTGTGATACTGATGACCGTATCTGTGATATCAGTGACCGTATCTGTGCTACTAGTGACCGTACCTGTGACAAGAATGACCGTATCAGTGAAACTAATACCCCTATCTGTGATACTAATGACCGTATCTGTGTTCCTAATGACCGTATCTGTAATACCAATGACTGTATCTCTGATACTAATGACCGTATATGTGATACAAGTGACCGTATCTGTGATACTAATGACCGTATCTGTGATATTAATAACCGTATCTGTGCTTCTGGTGACCGTATCTGTGACTATAAAGACCGTATCTGTGATACTAATACCCCTATCTGTGACACTATCTGTGATACGGGTTTCCCCAGTGCATAAGTACTAGAATGTTTTAGTAGCGGGAACTGTTAGGATAGATATGTATATATTTGTTTGTCCTACCTTGAAACTTGCTCATTGCCTCTTCCATTGGTTTTCAGACGCTCAGCATTCACCCAAGGAACGTTGCTCCGATTGCGGCCGCTGAACACTCGAAAGAAATCCAGATTCAGTTTCCACATTTTGGCCGCAGTTTTCTACGGGAACTCACGAAGACGGCATGACCTCCTCTCCCAGCGCCACCACCACGGCGACCTGCTGTCATCACCTGACCGCCGCGGCGGTGACGCCAAAAGTTGGGGCAGCGGGAGGGCGTTTACTTCCGGCGATGTTTGGAGTCCAACTTGCATCAACTTCACCCAATCACACAGGGTGTCCACACAACTGTGTCCACTCACCCATGTGTGTATATAGGATACCAATGCAAGCGGGAGAAGTAGATCAGAAATATTCCGTTAAATGACTGCGGTATCATATATACTGTACATGCAGTACATCGGTCAGTGGGTACATTTGTGTGGACACCCTGTAGAACAAAGTGGGCTTACTAGGCTGACTCGGTCGATAGTTGTTCGTTTATGTTATATATCTTTTTCTCACCTCGTACAATTTTCATTACATTCAAATGTCGAGGTGTAAGGATAAGACTTCAAAAGCTTCTGATACTATCTCGCGTATCGTTGATACCATTCATTTTGTATCATGAATACCAAACATTTAGAAACAAGGGCTCAAATATTTTCCTCTAAATATAAGTTTCATTTATTTTGAGATTTATTACCAAAATGACAATGTCTTTCGTGTCAAATGTGAAAGTGAGGTAAATTTTGGAGAATATCTTTACTGAGAAGCAGGTAGCTGCATATTTTTGAAAGTATGAAGAAAACGAGGGCTTATTAGCGTTCCAATATATTTAGCAAAAGAGCAAACGCACAGTAAATGGGTCAACACACAGTAAATGGGTCAACACACAGTAAATGGGTCAACACACAGTAAATGGGTCAACACACAGTAAATGGGTCAACACGCAGTAAATGGGTCAACACACAGTAAATGGGTCAACACACAGTAAATGGGTCAACACACAGTAAATGGGTCAACACACAGTAAATGGGTCAACACACAGTAAATGGGTCAACACACAGTAAATGGGTCAACACACAGTAAATGGGTCAACACACAGTAAATGGGTCAACACACAGTAAATGGGTCAACACACAGTAAATGGGTCAATACACAGTAAATGGGTCAATACACAGTAAATGGGTCAATACACAGTAAATGGGTCAATACACAGTAAATGGGTCAACACACAGTAAATGGGTCAATACACAGTAAATGGGTCAACACACAGTAAATGGGTCAACACACAGTAAATGGGTCAATACACAGTAAATGGGTCAACACACAGTAAATGGGTCAACACACAGTAAATGGGTCAATACACAGTAAATGGGTCAATACACAGTAAATGGGTCAATACACAGTAAATGGGTCAACACACAGTAAATGGGTCAATACACAGTAAATGGGTCAACACACAGTAAATGGGTCAACACACAGTAAATGGGTCAACACACAGAGTAAATGCATCAACAACAAAGTAAAGAATCACCCACACAGTGAACAAATCAACACGCAGAGTAAATGAGCCAGCGCACATAAGCCGACCGTAAGATGCACAGCAAAAGAACAAAATCAAATGCTACTTAGAGCAAGTCTGACGCGAACACTTTGTGTCTCTAACGGGTAGGTGCTGGTGACATACAGCAAGACACTTCATTACTAACTGGTAAGCATTAGTCAAATCTAGCAAAACGTCCTATGACTAACTGATGTAATGGTCCTTGATGAAATATAGCAAGGAACCTCTTCTACTGACAATCGCCACTAAACACAACAATCAGCCACTAGTGAATAGAAGCACAACAAAACTAGCAAGACCCCGTGCACTAGTTGCCAGAACACCAACATTGGGCACTAGCAGCACACTAGTGAGGCACAGGGGCGGCAGGCACAACACACGCACATGGCGGCGCCGCACCTATGTGCACATGTGCAACACCAACACATGAGGTGCACTCCGCACTTTTTATAAAACAAAACAAGCGAAAAATAAATCTTTGAGAACCCATCAATACTCTCAAATGCACACCTCGTGTAGGCGTGTAGCAACAGGCATGTGTACGCGTGCAGTCAATACGCGCACACATGACAGCATGTGATAGTGAAGCATATTAGTTCTTCCTTTGTTGACCGTGACATTTTGTCGGTATCAGAGCAGGGCAAATTTTGTTGGACTTGTGTACGATCTATTTATTATTATATCAATTTGATTATTTGATGGGCATCTCGCAGAAAATATTCAGTGCAAGGCTAATTATTTGTAAACTTCAACAAGAACGAAATGACTTCTTGCACGCGTCAAAGTTCTCTCCAGCTTCTCCCACCGATTTGACTCCAGCGAAAAAGACTCGAACGTGTTCAAGTATGCCTCATAGTCATCCCGCCCTCCTAGTACAGTCGGCCTCCCATCGAGCAGCATCATCTGGTGGCCCCATCGTCCAGTCAAGAGGGGTTGTCCCGCCCACACTTCCCCAGTCTCCGTGTTGAACATCTCGACTTCGGAACGCGTCCGCCACCCTCCCGTTATCATTATGTTCGAGCCGTACCAGAGGCATGCATAAAGTGATCGTTCTCGTGCAATGTTAGCAACTTGCCGCCATTCAGTTCCGTCCCTCGACCTCTCGTTCACCCAAATTTCATTCCCGTGACTGCCAGCACCCACGATGTACGCGTGGGTGCCGTTTGTGACGGAGCAATGATAGTCGTCTGCATCAAAAGGCAAATTCAGAGTTGAAAAACTCTGTGTCTCGCCATCAAACGCGACGAGGCGGCGTCTATAGATGAACCAGACGATGGACTGACCTATTGAAACTGCGGTGTGGTAGGCCATAGCCATCGGGGCTGCAGGCACGGCCTCCCACCCACCGCCTGGGGAGGTGAGGCTGATCTTGTGACAGTCATCAGTTCGTTCACTTCCTGTCCACCCCCCGCACACCACCACGTGTTGTCCTGACGTCGCCGCCGCAGTATATGCAAGAGGCTCCGGCAGCTCAGGGAAGGACTCGAGGTTCACCTGCTCCACAGTCCGCAGTTTGCCACCGTCCCCCAAGCCTCCAAGGATCACGGCTCTGCCTGCACACAATACAAACACCTCATACAATTCACTCACACAAGCGTTGCCTCAACAAATCCATACTCATGAATGACTTGAGACTACAACAATTGGCAGTTTTAAATACGACCAATTGACAGCCAGAATAAGTTCACAAATTAATCCTATATTATTTTTTTGAAATTGTGCAATACATTTTCCCAGCGAGGGACTCTTTGGACTCAATTTTCCTTTCTACTTTATTTTTTTCTTATAAGCTGAATTGATTCCCGCGTTTTTTTATTTCCTTAAATAGGGAAAATTTCCGCCCAAAGTAAATTAGTCGAAGTTTTCATTTGTGACACAGATTCTAAATCTGCCATAATGCTCGCGCCCTCAAATTTAGGGCAAAATTTTATGAAAGTTTTGCCTTGAATGTTAATTATAAATTGGTGGTGTGCAGAGCTGCAAAACTATTTTGTATATCCATTCGTTGTGGGCCGCTGTTATGCGCAGCTATTTTACACCGTTGTAATTAGATCATTTTGTTAACTCAATAGACTAACATGATCTAATTCAATAGACTAACAATAGAGTAACTTATAAATCCATCTCAATAGTACCCGCGTTAGAAATATTCTTGTACTTGTGCACTGGTGAAGCACGTATCACAGATACGGTCATTGAGCGTCCTATAAGAGCGTGAAAGAGAGACGGACCAGCCAATGTGATGCGTTCAATGAGATTCCTTGTAATAACATTGCAGAAATTACGCGCATAAATATCAATAAATTTATTTATATGCTAGGAGACACTTGGCGTTTTATTTTATGAGTATGATAATTAGATTCTTTTGATAATTCAGCAGACGAACATAATGATATTTTCCAAGTTAAGGACTTAAGTTACGAAATAAGTGGTGTATTTGTTGCAAAATGGAGGTAATGAAACTCTGTTCATCTTCAATTCGTATCACAGATACAAGTAATTTCGTAAAGCAGATTCCAGCTTGTATCAAAGATACCACTAATTTAGGGCTACAAACATACTTCACAAGTATGTCACATCGTGTTTGACTCCCGTCACTTCATATCACTGATACCCGTTGGCTTGTCTTTCTAACCGAATTATACCTGTTGTGTATTTATTTATATACTAGTATACACGGTCATCAAAAATGAAGGGATTCTATATTTTCCTAATAATTTTCGTGCAGATGTGAATGAAAAACAAAGATTCCATCCTAACAGTACCCGTGATAAAATTATATGTACTGGTGCACTGCTGTAACTCGTATCACAGATACGGTTATTAAAGCATCCTTGTGAGCGTCACAGGGAGACGGAAGAAACGGACACCAAACAAATGAACTCACCAAAGGTATTATTAGGTAAAATTTATTTATATATTATTTGTTGGATGTCCAATTCTTAAGAAACACAGGATGTGTATTTATTTGTTTGGTATTCGTTTCGACTTCGTCTGAGTTTCCGGTATCATCGATACCGGATTCCTCAGTGTAACATTAAAAGATGTCTTTTACATGCATTGATAAGTTTGACATATTATCAGGAAAGGATAAGTTAGGATATGTTACGTTAGGTTAGCATAGGTTAGGTTGTGTATACGGAATTTATTCACGGGTTCCCCTAGCTTAACGATGACATTGTCTGTGGAATTTCAACGGGTCCTGCTACAACCTAATAATACCCTTGGTTTATTTGTTCGGAGTCCGCTTCTTCCTTTTCTCTTTCACGCTTGTAAGGATAGTTATCAGGAATGTCTCTGTGAAAAGAGTTTCACCAGTGCGCTAGTGCAAGAATGTTTTTCCACGGGTACTGGTAGCATGGTTATATTTGTTTGTTATCCACATCTGGATAATTTTTTAGAAAAGTGTCGAATCCCGTCATTTTTGACGCTCCCTGCACACTAGTACTATAATAAGAGCCGCGTCAGTCCGTCCGTCCGCCCGTTTGTCCGTCTGTCCGTCCGAGCGTCATTGACCTTTAATGACCTCGAACTTCCGTTTTATGACCGACATTCGCGCATATAGCCTGAACTCCAAGCTGATGTTGTCGCGTGGAGTATGAGGAATTAGAGCGAACAAGCACGTATTTATAATGCCTATTTAGCAACGTTTGTCACGAGTGAATGTTAGCTCTAACTTGAAAACATCGCAGCTTTTTTCAATGGTGCTGGTGCTAAAGTATTTAAATTAGCACAAGTGCACAGTGCAAATTATTACAGTGTGTTGAAATAAGACTGTTGCTGATATTTTCCTTTCGTAGAATAATACAAAGAGTTGTAAAATATTCTGAATGTTCACAATGAAGCGCCAAGAAACGCACGATTTTGTTGATCAGTGAACCTTGAATATAGCCAGTATTTGATAACATCATTTGGCTCCATTACCGCTCTGTCAATGTTGGTCACCGCCTGTGAGCGCTGGCTGCTGAAGTCCTTCATGCCACCGCTTGATGGGTGCTGCTAAATGTGACCGACGTACACAGTGTTGTTTGTGTGTTTGTTTGTGTTATATTGACGCATGTGTGATGTACACAGCGTTGTTTGTGTGTTTGTTTGTGTTATATTGACGCATGTGTGATGTACACAGCGTTGTTTGTGTGTTTGTTTGTGTTATATTGACACATGTGTGACGTACACAGCGTTGTTTGTGTGTTTGTTTGTGTTATATTGACGCATGTGTGATGTACACAGCGTTGTTTGTGTGTTTGTTTGTGTTATATTGACACATGTGTGACGTACACAGCGTTGTTTGTGTGTTTGTTTGTGTTATATTGACGCATGTGTGATGTACACAGCGTTGTTTGTGTGTTTGTTTGTGTTATATTGACACATGTGTGACGTACACAGCGTTGTTTGTGTGTTTGTTTGTGTTATATTGACGCATGTGTGACGTACACAGCGTTGTTTGTGTGTTTGTTTGTGTTATATTGACACATGTGTGACGTACACAGCGTTGTTTGTGTGTTTGTTTGTGTTATATTGACACATGTGTGACGTACACAGCGTTGTTTGTGTGTTTGTTTGTGTTATATTGACACATGTGTGACGTACACAGCGTTGTTTGTGTGTTTGTTTGTGTTATATTGACACATGTGTGACGTACACAGCGTTGTTTGTGTGTTTGTTTGTGTTATATTGACACATGTGTGACGTACACAGCGTTGTTTGTGTGTTTGTCTGTGTTATATTGACACATGTGTGATGTACCCAGTGTTGTTTGTGTGTTTGTTTGTGTTATATTGACACATGTGTGACGTACACAGCGTTGTTTGTGTGTTTGTTTGTGTTATATTGACACATGTGTGACGTACACAGCGTTGTTTGTGTGTTTGTTTGTGTTATATTGACACATGTGTGACGTACACAGTGTTGTTTGTGTGTTTGTTTGTGTTATATTGACACATGTGTGATGTACACAGCGTTGTTTGTGTGTTTGTTTGTGTTATATTGACACATGTGTGACGTACACAGCGTTGTTTGTGTGTTTGTTTGTGTTATATTGACACATGTGTGACGTACACAGCGTTGTTTGTGTGTTTGTTTGTGTTATATTGACACATGTGTGACGTACACAGCGTTGTTTGTGTGTTTGTTTGTGTTATATTGACACATGTGTGACGTACACAGCGTTGTTTGTGTGTTTGTTTGTGTTATATTGACACATGTGTGATGTACACAGTGTTGTTTGTGTGTTTGTTTGTGTTATATTGACACATGTGTGACGTACACAGCGTTGTTTGTGTGTTTGTTTGTGTTATATTGACACAGTGACGTACACAGCGTTGTTTGTGTGTTTGTTTGTATTATGTTGACATATGCGTGACGTACACAGCGTTGTTTGTGTTTTTGTTTGTGTTATATTGACATATGTGTGACGTACACAACGTTGTTTGTGTGTTTGTTTGTGTTATGTTGACATATGCGTGACGTACACAGCGTTGTTTGTGTGTTTGTTTGTGTTATATTGACATATGTGTGACGTACACAGCGTTGTTTGTGTGTTTGTTTGTGTTATATTGACATATGTGTGACGTACACAACGTTGTTTGTGTGTTTGTTTGTGTTATGTTGACATATGCGTGACGTACACAGTGTTGTTTGTGTGTTTGTTTGTGTTATATTGACACATGTGTGACGTACACAGCGTTGTTTGTGTGTTTGTTTGTGTTATATTGACACAGTGACGTACACAGCGTTGTTTGTGTGTTTGTTTGTGTTATATTGACATATGTGTGACGTACACAGCGTTGTTTGTGTGTTTGTTTGTGTTATATTGACACAGTGACGTACACAGCGTTGTTTGTGTGTTTGTTTGTGTTATATTGACACAGTGACGTACACAGCGTTGTTTGTGTGTTTGTTTGTGTTATATTGACACATGTGTGACGTACACAGCGTTGTTTGTGTGTTTGTTTGTGTTATATTGACACAGTGACGTACACAGCGTTGTTTGTGTGTTTGTTTGTGTTATATTGACATATGTGTGACGTACACAGCGTTGTTTGTGTGTTTGTTTGTGTTATATTGACACAGTGACGTACACAGCGTTGTTTGTGTGTTTGTTTGTGTTATATTGACACAGTGACGTACACAGCGTTGTTTGTGTGTTTGTTTGTATTATGTTGACATATGCGTGACGTACACAGCGTTGTTTGTGTTTTTGTTTGTGTTATATTGACATATGTGTGACGTACACAGCGTTGTTCATGTGTTTGTTTGTGTTATATTGACACAGTGACGTACACAGCGTTGTTTGTGTGTTTGTTTGTGTTATATTGACACAGTGACGTACACAGCGTTGTTTGTGTGTTTGCTTGTGTTATATCGACACAGTGACGTACACAGCGTTTTTTGTGTGTGTTTGTGTTATATTGACACAGTGACGTACATAGCGTTGTTTGTGTGTTTGTTTGTGTTATATCGACACAGTGACATACACAGTGTTGTTTGTGTGTTTGTTTGTGTTATATCGACACAGTGACGTACACAGTGTTGTTTGTGTGTATGTTTGTGTTATATTGACACAGTGACTTACACAGCGTTGTTTGTGTGTTTGTTTGTGTTATATCGACACAGTGACGTACACAGTGTTGTTTGTGTGTTTGTTTATGTTATATTGACACAGTGACGTACACAGCGTTTTTTGTGTGTATGTTTGTGTTATATCGACACAGTGACGTACACAGCGTTGTTTGTGTGTTTGTTTATGTTATATTGACACAGTGACGTACACAGCGTTGTTTGTGTGTTTATGTTATATTGACACAGTGACGTACACAGCGTTGTTTGTTTGTCGGTTTGTGTTATATTGACACAGCGACGTACACAGCGTTGTTAGTTTGTTTGTTTGTTTGTCTTATATTGACACAGCGGCGTACACAGCGTTGTTTGTTTGTTTGTTTGTTTGTGTTATATTAACACAGTGACGTACACAGCGTTGTTTGTTTGTTTGTTTGTTTGTGTTATATTGACACAGCGACGTACACAGCGTTGTTTGTTTGTTTGTTTGTGTTATATTGACACAGTGACGTACACAGCGTTGTTTGTTTGTTTGTGTTATATTGACACAGCGACGTACACAGCGTTGTTTGTTTGTTTGTTTGTTTGTGTTATATTGACACAGCGACGTACACAGCGTTGTTTGTTTGTTTGTTTGTTTGTTTGTGTTATATTGACACAGCGACGTACACAGCGTTGTTTGTTTGTTTGTTTGTTTGTGTTATATTGACACAGCGACGTACACAGCGTTGTTTGTTTGTTTGTTTGTGTTATATTGACACAGCGACGTACACAGCGTTGTTTGTTTGTTTGTTTGTTTGTTTGTGTTATATTGACACAGCGACGTACACAGCGTTGTTTGTTTGTTTGTTTGTTTGTGTTATATTGACACAGCGACGTACACAGCGTTGTTTGTGTGTTTGTTTGTATTATATTGTCACAGCGACGTACACAGCGTTGTTTGTGTGTTTGTTTGTGTTATATTGACACAGTGACGTACACAGCGTTGTTTGTGTGTTTGTTTGTGTTATATTGACACAGTGACGTACACAGCGTTGTTTGTGTGTTTGTTTGTATTATGTTGACATATGCGTGACGTACACAGCGTTGTTTGTGTTTTTGTTTGTGTTATATTGACATATGTGTGACGTACACAGCGTTGTTCATGTGTTTGTTTGTGTTATATTGACACAGTGACGTACACAGCGTTGTTTGTGTGTTTGTTTATGTTATATTGACACAGTGACGTACACAGCGTTGTTTGTGTGTTTGCTTGTGTTATATCGACACAGTGACGTACACAGCGTTTTTTGTGTGTATGTTTGTGTTATATTGACACAGTGACGTACATAGCGTTGTTTGTGTGTTTGTTTGTGTTATATCGACACAGTGACGTACACAGTGTTGTTTGTGTGTTTGTTTGTGTTATATCGACACAGTGACGTACACAGTGTTGTTTGTGTGTATGTTTGTGTTATATTGACACAGTGACTTACACAGCGTTGTTTGTGTGTTTGTTTGTGTTATATCGACACAGTGACGTACACAGTGTTGTTTGTGTGTTTGTTTATGTTATATTGACACAGTGACGTACACAGCGTTTTTTGTGTGTATGTTTGTGTTATATCGACACAGTGACGTACACAGCGTTGTTTGTGTGTTTGTTTATGTTATATTGACACAGTGACGTACACAGCGTTGTTTGTGTGTTTATGTTATATTGACACAGTGACGTACACAGCGTTGTTTGTTTGTTGGTTTGTGTTATATTGACACAGCGACGTACACAGCGTTGTTAGTTTGTTTGTTTGTTTGTCTTATATTGACACAGCGGCGTACACAGCGTTGTTTGTTTGTTTGTTTGTGTTATATTGACACAGTGACGTACACAGCGTTGTTTGTTTGTTTGTTTGTTTGTGTTATATTGACACAGCGACGTACACAGCGTTGTTTGTTTGTTTGTTTGTGTTATATTGACACAGTGACGTACACAGCGTTGTTTGTTTGTTTGTGTTATATTGACACAGCGACGTACACAGCGTTGTTTGTTTGTTTGTTTGTTTGTGTTATATTGACACAGCGACGTACACAGCGTTGTTTGTTTGTTTGTTTGTTTTTTTGTGTTATATTGACACAGCGACGTACACAGCGTTGTTTGTTTGTTTGTTTGTGTTATATTGACACAGCGACGTACACAGCGTTGTTTGTTTGTTTGTTTGTTTGTGTTATATTGACACAGCGACGTACACAGCGTTGTTTGTTTGTTTGTTTGTTTGTGTTATATTGACACAGCGACGTACACAGCGTTGTTTGTTTGTTTGTTTGTTTGTGTTATATTGACACAGCGACGTACACAGCGTTGTTTGTGTGTTTGTTTGTATTATATTGTCACAGCGACGTACACAGCGTTGTTTGTGTGTTTGTTTGTGTTATATTGACACAGTGACGTACACAGCGTTGTTTGTGTGTTTGTTTGTATTATATTGTCACAGCGACGTACACAGCGTTGTTTGTGTGTTTGTTTGTATTATATTGTCACAGCGACGTACACAGCGTTGTTTGTGTGTTTGTTTGTGTTATATTAACACAGCGACGCACACAGCGTTGTTTATGAGTTTGAGCCCGCGGCTCGTTGCAAACATTGGAGATGTTCTCCTTAACTTGGAATATTAGAAATTAACGGCAATTCTGAACTTGAACTGCATGTTAACGAGTCGGTTGGGTCTGGAAAGAACGCACATTTTGAAGTGTGTTTATATTCTTCAAACCCACCCCCAAATTCGATACTTACACAGACCCTCTCCTAAAATTTCCCCTCAGCCTTGCCCACAACGGAGAAGAGGGCGGCTATTCACTCACCAGGCTTGGTGGACACGCAGATGTAGCCCCGCTGGCTGTGCTGCTCAGCGTAGCAGGCTTCACCAGACGCGCAGATCTCAGGCACCGTGCACGGTTCCCGGCAGGTGAAGCCAGGCGCGCTGGTGTCGTCAACGCACACTTTCTGGGGAGGGCAACTGGCTGTGAAACCGCACCCATTCTTGAAGCTGCCGTTTTCACCATCGGTATCTCGAATGTCACTCTCGTCGTCAGTACAATTATCCCCGATTTCGCACGGATTCCTGCAGAAAAATTCTTCACTCGTGGTATTGTTGTTGATACATTTTTCTCCGATCTTGCAGTTGTCGCTGTAGCCGCACCCGACCTTCCTAGCACAAGACGTGCTGTTTGAAGCATGTCGCTCCTGTGATGTCATGTTTTCGAAGAACTCCTGCATGACCGTGCCATCCACAGAACACCCCAACCAGTCAAACCAATCTTCTTGGAACATGCTCTGAATTTTTTCGAGCCTGTATTGGATTGGGACGGGCCTCTGGAGGGTCTGGTCTAGATCAGGCAGGGGGACGGTCCCCACGGTGAGGATGCGGGTTGGGGGAAGCCCCAGCAACTTGAACACGTCCGGAGCTCGTTCGGTGTCACAATGCGTGACATCTCTATTGAAGTTGTCCACAACATCATAAAATGAGGGGTTTTTGCGCAAGTTTTGGGTGAAAGATGACGAGACGCAGCGATGTCGGTCAATTTTTTCCGAAGGGCGGGTGGCTTTCTCAGCAAATAGTTTCATTATCAGGAGCCGTGAGCCAAAGTGTGTCGTGTCTTGGTAATGTGTGCCAAAAGCTGCGATGAAATCCGAAAAAGCTTTTCGACTTTTTTCTGCACCTGGGTTTTCCGCTGCCAAGCTCAACTTTCTTAAAGCCCTGTGGAAGTTGGGCGTGAAGGTGGGCCTGGTGTTGAGGTTAACTGACACGGTGTGTGTTTGACATCGCGCCTCTGCCAGGACTACTTCTCCACCACGCTGGAAGAATTGAACAAGTTTTTCTTCTTCATCATCCACACTGGAAGCAAACTCACTGGACGAGGTGGCGCACCGACGTCGACTTCCTACCATGACGTCATCTTCTGATATGAAGGACACTGATTCACTAACTGCAGCTTCATATTCATAATAGTTGTAAACAGAGCGCATGGAAAGGGAGGACAGGTGAGGACAACGCAAGTCCTGAACAGCTTTTCCAATGAAATTGTTCCATTCAAGTGCGTTAGCGCAGTCTGTGGCGGTAGACGCAGCTGTGAAGATTTCGTGCTTCAAGCCTGAGTTCGGATTGTGAAGCGTGTCAACATCACGTGGGTCAACTCCTAGCATTGCCAAGCTTACTATCGAAGCGTTGACGGTTAAGAAGCGCGGCGCGTAGCTATACCCGCAGACCGGATAGCGTTCGACCACATGATCAGAGGTGCTGGTGCCCTGACCCCCCACAGGAGGAGTCAGGCAGCTGCCCACCGCCAGCGCTGACATCAGGAGACGCATCAGGTCGTTGGCTGGCATCATGTCCTCCACCTATAAAGAAATATACGTAGAGTTATTTACGACGGCTCGAGTTTACTGCTCATCAAAGCTACTTAGCTCTAAAGAAGTTACCTGACCGACATATACAAGCGCTACGAGACTTGACGGTTTAATGCGAGACATTGCTTATCAGTTCACCATTCTGATCTGCAAGAGATGTGGACGACACCTCTGATGGAGAATGAGTAATTCCTTCAAGATTCAATGACACAACTCTGTCAAATGTGGTCTCCAATAATACTCAAGTAAGAAGTTTACGAGTCAAGCGCTGCCTGCCTTCAGTACTCGAAACAAAACGCACAATTTGCAAAAACAGAATACGACAAGATTGATGAGGGACTGAGCGGGTCAGTTTCACGCTTTCCCCACACCAGCAGACAGCCAAACTGTAATGGTTAGCACGACCGCTCCCAGGGGGACTATGTGAGAGCCCGAGTTAAAGGTTAGGTAGGCTTCCTTTTGTCAAATAGAATAGGTTTTTGTTTTGTTACGAACCATCTTTTTCGGTTCACTGCTGTCCTGTTTTTCAGCACCAACTACTTTATTCTTCAACTTTTTCTTGTTTCATGAACTTCTTTCAAAGCTTCCTGTTTTTGTGCACCTTGTGCATAGATTTCTCGTTCCCTCAACTTTATACTAAATGGTGCCTTCCTCCTTCCTCTCTTAGAACATCTTTGTCGTGGTTAAGGGAGGCTAAAACTTTCTTATAAAATAATAATAATGGTTAGCACATCCAATACATCAACAATGACAATTGCAACAATTTGGACCGCTACTTCACAAATTTCCTGCCCTGTTTATCACTCTAGATCTAAATCACACCACATAACTACCAAACGGCCATATAACAATACAAGCATATCACTACGCCACTACTTTTACACCCAACCACACTACCAAACTACCAGACGGCCATATAACAATACAAGCATATCACTACGCCACTACTTTTACACCCAACCACACTACCAAACTACCAAACGGCCATATAACAATACAAGCATATCACTACGCAACTACTTTTACACCCAACCACACTACCAAACTACCAAACGGCCATATAACGATACAAGCATATCACTACGCCACTACTTCTACACCCAACCACACTACCAAACTACAAAACGGCCATATAACGATACAAGCATATCACTACGCCACTACTTCTACACCCAACCACACTACCAAACTACCAAACGGCCATATAACGATACAAGCATATCACTGCGCCACTACTTCTACACCCAACCACACTACCAAACTACAAAACGGCCATATAACGATACAAGCATATCACTACGCCACTACTTCTACACCCAACCACACTACCAAACTACCAAACGGCCATATAACGATACAAGCATATCACTGCGCCACTACTTCTACACCCAACCACACTACCAAACTACCAAACGGCCATATAACAATACAAGCATATCACTACGCCACTACTTCTACACCCAACCACACTACCAAACTACAAAACGGCCATATAACGATACAAGCATATCACTACGCCACTACTTCTACACCCAACCACACTACCAAACTACAAAACGGCCATATAACGATACAAGCATATCACTACGCCACTACTTCTACACCCAACCACACTACCAAACTACAAAACGGCCATATAACGATACAAGCATATCACTACGCCACTACTTCTACACCCAACCACACTACCAAACTACAAAACGGCCATATAACGATACAAGCATATCACTACGCCACTACTTCTACACCCAACCACACTACCAAACTACAAAACGGCCATATAACGATACTCGATCATGCTACCCTTCTTTCAAAAAAACTTGGCTGGACCCCAAAGTGGAAAGATTTCATTTGCACAAAACTCGACAAGCTTTCTCATTGTCTTTGACAGTTACCGTTCATTTGACCTGGGGCAGAAAGTACTCTTAGTTCCTGGAGCTCTTTTTTTTTTGGGATAAGCTTCCACCGCACGTAAATTCTCTCATACTGTGAGAGAATTCAAGGCAACAGTGTCACGCCATATTGTATCTCTATAGAGAATAGCGTACTGCAACAAGGCGTTGTAAATTCAAGCAAACGATCAACAGTTGGCCCTAAATCTGCTCACTGCTTCTGTGAGGTTAGCAATTATTGACCTGTAAAGCGCGATTGATTATGCGAAAACTATGCTCATCTAACCTCGTAAATGCGCTATATCAAATGAGCACTTTTCAATGATTAACTATGCATATTGATACTTTATTCCCCTAAAGATGAATTACTTCACAATAAATAATTTCAATGTTCGCAGCCTCGATGATATTATGAATGATATAAGGATAATGTTGATCAATCGTGAAATCGACATTTTGTGCGCATCTGAAACATGATTCGACTCGCCAGTCGGAAGTTCATGCTTTAATATCACAGGGTTATGACGGAATCAATTTGAAAGAGCTAGCGGTTCATGTATTTTCTCTGAAACAGTTCACTCCCTATTTCCGATCAGAGAAAAATGTGAAGACATAAAAATAGCTTTGGAAAATTCTCCAGAAAACAAACACAAGTCTTTCGTTATCGGCAAACTTTGCAGACACCAATCAGCTGTTCCATCTCCAACATTAGAGTCAGTAACGTAGCTTAAATTGATCTCAACGGCCAAAAAGTCTTTCTATATTTTGAGGATTTTTACGTAAATCTGACCTACAAAAATAACCAATTGAGTATAATAGTTTACAAACTTCACTTTCTGAAAATGGCTCAAGAACCAACGCCCTTCACTAACACGTCTGTAACTCATCTAGGCCTAGTCATGTGAACAAATGCACAAGCAGTACTTTGCACAAAATTGTTACCCTCCTACGATCACCATTCGGTAGAACGTCCAATCAATATTGCTAATGGGAAACGGAGAATCAATAATTAAACGTTAGGCATGAAAATCCACTACTCCCCTGAAATATTTCAAGAAAAGCTGTTCGATAGATGGAGCGAGTTTTAGTAGAAAGAACTTTTCATGACAATTTCGTATCAGCCCTCAATGAATGTGTTACTTTCACCCGAGAAAAGCCAAGCCAAGACGCACTAAATCGGTAGCACACGAGATAAAAGAACAGAGCAAACGTTGACAAAATGATAATCCCTAGTACAAACTGAGCAAATCAGGCAGCACTCTCCCAAACAGACATACAAACATCACGAGAAAATTCTCCGGAAAACGTCGGTGAAGTAAAACAAAACCATTATAAAGAACTGTTAGCGACAAACGAATAAAAAACGAATGAAATAAAAAACGGAGACCAAAGCCCAGTTGGTTTTATAGAGAAACGGAAAATTGTACACCCTCTGAAATATGTAGACCTTCAATATATAGGCCTTCAATATATAGACAGCTTCCCAGTTAAACTTCCGATGATTTGTTGGACAATAAAACATCTGTAGCCACGTATAAATTTCTGGGCCATTGAAAAATGTCCATTATTAAGCCAATGAACAAAGCTGGAGATCTCTATACAGCGCCAAATCACAGTTATGCAGTCTGTTTCCGGCTACATCCAAAATATTTAAAAAGTAACAACAAACCAGTTTTCATTTCACATGGGTGAATCACCCCTATTTCGTGGCAATCACTATGCTTACAGGAGAAACGTCAGTACTCAAGACGTTTTGCTTGACATGACAGAAAAAATACAATGATACGGACCAAAAAAACTAACTCTCTTACTATTATTTGATCTCTCCAAAGCGTTCGACAGTGTTGAGCCTAAAAAATTCCTTCAAAAAATATCGAATCTCAGAATAGGCACTCAGTAGTTTGAAAGCCACATACGGAGCCCCTCTCATGTAACGAGCTTGAATAACACAATTTTGATCTTCATAAAAAATTACTTTGGCGTCCCCCAAGGTTCAATCTTCGGCCCGCTCCTGCTTTCATCAATGATTTCCCCACAATGCCAGCGAACACAAAAAACTCAATATATGCCGATGATGTGCAAATTGCCGTGACGAGTTCGATTACAGATTTGAAAGAAACACAAGGAAACCCCATGATAACCCTCTAAAGAACATAAATCCTGGTATAACAAAAAAACGAACTTGAACTTATTGCAAGAAAAAACTCAATTCATAATTTTTAAACAAAAAAATGCGCCAGAAAACCAAAATTTACCCCAGTATTTGGACGCGATAAAATCGAGCCAGTCGATAAAGTAAAAAATCTTGGCCTTTGGTTTGAGAAAAACATGACTTTCCTACCACAGGTAGAAGCAATTGGCAATAAAATTAGGGGAACTTTTTGTTTTCCATCGCATTAAGAACACATTAGATAAAAATCTATATTATTGGTGATTCAGTCTCGAGTATTATTGAGTTTGGATTATTTCAGTCTAGTCTGGAGAGACATACGGCAATACCTTCAAAAAGAACGGCAAAAACGTTGGAACTTTTCAGCCAAAGTTGTGAGCAAACGTAACTTTTGCAAACGTAACTTTTCAGCCAAGGTTGTGAGCAAACACGATAATGCAAGCTCTCTCTTACAAAACTCAACTGGACCTTAAACACCAAAAGTTTCCACTTTCGTAAAGCTCGACAAGTGTTCTCGTCTCTCTGCCTCCCGCCGTGTAACGCCGATGTTGCACAAATTCCCGTGAGCTTACGTGGCACAATGAAGTGTTCCATTTATAACGCAACAAAACGGAAAACTGGACATCATGACGATTACATTCACTAAACGCTCTGTCACCATTCAGAAGTAAATTTCATATCAGGAGTGACTAGGTGTTTCAGTAAGCAAAATGAGCACACTGGCTCACTGCGTAAAGAGAGATTCATCGCTGCCCAAACGAAGGTCCTACGTTTATGTATCCCAAAACGTAAATAAATAAATGAAATTTAAGTATACTCTGAGGTTGGGATTTAGAAACCAATGACCTCACGCATTTTTCACACGTCGTATAATGAATAGCATTGAAATTTAGTTCTGTGTGTATGTTGGTCAATTAATTCTGAACACGTGTGTTATTCATTTTTTATAAATTACGTGTGGCCAACTCTCCCTCGTAACATACCAGCATTTGGCAGTAGGTTAGTCAGTTCGTTAGAGTATTTTAGGTCTTTTATTTTATCATAACACATAGCAAACATTTCAAATACATGGCTCGCATTTAAATTTGAATCATTGCGTTAAGCTTTAGAATACCTTTTGCATTACTTCCACAAGTTAGACTTAAGAATATTTATTCAAGTAATTCTATAAATCCAACATGTTAACTTTTTCTTTCTTACATTATTATCGAACTATTTCGTGTTTTGTTCTCATATATTTTCAGGTAAAATGTTTTTGTTTATCTTTTGCGAAAACACCGTTGTTTCTGATGCTCTAAGGAATCTTCTGCGCCTACCTCATTGTGTTAGATAATCTGATAATATTTCTGTGACGTGGTAAGGCAATTTCCCCGAGCTGGTCATTAAGTACTCGTTAATATCTATGCACACAAACTAATTTCAAGCTCCCGAAACGTCGACTTCTTGGATGTAGCCGCAAAATCCCTCACTTCCACCTCACTTCCACCCACTCCACCTTCAACAATATCAACGATGGCCTGCGAAAGCCTGAGCTCGTAAGCGAATGTAGAAAGAAAATATCCTTGGAGGCATTTCCCATTCGTAATTAAACGCTTTCGGCCTTCGTGTGTGGTGTGAAATATTCCCGAGAAATTTGAATAAACATTACACCACCGTCCAATACATGACCACCACAACACCACACAACCACCACAACACCACACAACCACCACAACACCCCACAACCACCACAACAACACAGCCAACACAACACCACACAACCACCACAACACCACACAACCACCACAACACCCCACAACCACCACAACAACACAGCCAACACAACACCACACAACCACCACAACAACACACAGCCAACACAACACCACATAACCACCACAACACCCCACAACCACCACAACAACCACAACAACACACAGCCAACACAATGACACACAACCAACACAACACCACACAACCATCACAATCACCACAACACCACACAACCACCACAACACTACACAACCACCACAACACCACACAACAACCACAACACCACACAGCCACCACAACACCACACAGCCACCACAACACCGCACAACCACAACACCACACAACCACAACACCACACAACCACCACATAACCACACAATCACCACAACACCACACAACCACAACACCACACAACCACCACATCACCACACAACCACCACATCACCACCAACCTCCACAACACCACACAACCACCACAACACCACACAACCACCACAACACCACACAACCACAACACCACACAACCACAACACCATACAACCACCACAACACCACACAACAACCACAACACCACACAACCACCACAACACCACACAACCATAACATCACACAACCACAACACACCACAACCACCACAACACCACACAACCACCACAACACCACACAACCACCACAACACCAAACAACCACCACAACACAACACAACCACAACACCACACAACCACCACAACACCACACAACCACCACAACACCACACAACCACCACAACACCAAACAACCACCACAACACAACACAACCACAACACCACACTAGTTGCCGCTGCACTATACCACCACTCACCACAACACACCACACCGTCACCACCTCACATTGCTGGACACACCAACCGGTCACCACCATGAAACACCACAGCAGATTGCCACCATCAATTGCCATCACCATTGCCACCACAGATTAAGAACATCAATTCCAAATGCTGATTGCCACAATCCGTAACTGCCACCAGAGATTGCCGCCATTTCAGGTTGTCACCTGCATGAAAAATGGCCCCGTAAATTGCCCCAGCCATTTATATTCAAACGAATATCCGCCGCCATAAGTTACTCGTACAGAATTTCTCTACATTAAAATTGTGCCATGGATCGTTGCCTTGAATGGTCACCACTACAAATGGCCGCCAGGTTAACTACCATGAATTAATATTATGTCAAATCATAGTGTCATATCAATAATATTATGTCATATCATAGTGTCATAACTTAAATATTATGTCATATCATAGTTTCATATCTATAATATTATGTCATATCATAGTGTCATATCTATAATATTATGTCATATCATAGTGTCATATCTATAATATTATGTCATATCATAGTGTCATAACTTTAATATTATGTCATATCATAGTGTCATATCTATAATATTATGTCATATCATAGTGTCATATCTATAATATTATGTCATATCATAGTGTCATATCTAAAATATTATGTCATATCATAGTGTCATATCTATAATATTATGTCATATAATAGTGTCATAACTTTAATATTATGTCATATCATAGTGTCATATCTAAAATATTATGTCATATCATAGTGTCATATCTATAATATTATGTCATATCACAGTGTCATATCTATAACATTATGTCATATAATAGTGTCATAACTTTAATATTATGTCATATCATAGTGTCATATCTATAATATTATGTCATATCACAGTGTCATATCTATAATATTATGTCATATCACAGTGTCATATCTATAATATTATGTCATATCACAGTGTCATATCTATAATATTATGTCATATCACAGTGTCATATCTATAATATTATGTCATATCACAGTGTCATATCTATAATATTATGTCATATCATAGTGTCATATCTATAATATTATGTCATATCATAGTGTCATATCTATAATATTATGTCATATCACAGTGTCATATCTACAACATTATGTCATATCACAGTGTCATATCTATAACATTATGTCATATCACAGTGTCATATCTATAATATTATGTCATATCACAGTGTCATATCTATAATATTATGTCATATCACAGTGTCATATCTATAATATTATGTCATATCATAGTGTCATATCTATAATATTATGTCATATCATAGTGTCATATCTATAATATTATGTCATATCACAGTGTCATATCTATAACATTATGTCATATCATAGTGTCATATCTATAATGTTATGTCTTATCATGGTGTCATATCTATAATATTATGTCATATCATAGTGTCATATCTATAATATTATGTCATATCATAGTGTCATATCTATAATATTATGACATATCACAGTGTCATATCTATAATATTATGTCATATCACAGTGTCATATCTATAATATTATGTCATATCACAGTGTCATATCTATAATATTATGTCATATCATAGTGTCATATCTATAATATTATGTCATATCACAGTGTCATATCTATAATATTATGTCATATCATAGTGTCATATCTATAATATTATGTCATATCATAGTGTCATATCTATAATATTATGTCATATCATAGTGTCATATCTATAATATTATGTCATATCACAGTGTCATATCTATAATATTATGTCATATCACAGTGTCATATCTATAATATTATGTCATATCACAGTGTCATATCTATAATATTATGTCATATCACAGTGTCATATCTATAATATTATGTCATATCACAGTGTCATATCTATAATATTATGTCATATCACAGTGTCATATCTATAACATTATGTCATATCACAGTGTCATATCTATAATATTATGTCATATCACAGTGTCATATCTATAATATTATGTCATATCATAGTGTCATATCTATAACATTATGTCATATCATAGTGTCATATCTATAACATTATGTCATATCATAGTGTCATAACTTTAATATTATGTCATATCATAGTGTCATATCTATAACATTATGTCATATCATAGTGTCATACCTACAACATTATGTCATATCATAGTGTCATATCTATAACATTATGTCATATCATAGTGTCATATCTATAACATTATGTCATATCATAGTGTCATAACTTTAATATTATGTCATATCATAGTGTCATATCTATAATATTATGTCATATCATAGTGTCATATCTATAACATTATGTCATATCATAGTGTCATACCTACAACATTATGTCATATCATAGTGTCATATCTATAACATTATGTCATATCATAGTGTCATATCTATAACATTATGTCATATCATAGTGTCATAACTTTAATATTATGTCATATCATAGTGTCATATCTATAACATTATGTCATATCATAGTGTCATATCTATAACATTATGTCATATCATAGTGTCATATCTATAACATTATGTCATATCATAGTGTCATATCTATAACATTATGTCATATCATAGTGTCATAACTTTAATATTATGTCATATCATAGTGTCATAACTTTAATATTATGTCATATCATAGTGTCATATCTATAACATTATGTCATATCATAGTGTCATATCTATAATATTATGTCATATCATAGTGTCATATCTATAATGTTATGTCATATCATAGTGTCATATCTACAACATTATGTCATATCATAGTGTCATATCTATAATGTTATGTCATATCATAGTGTCACATCTACAACATTATGTCATATCATAGTGTCATATCTATAACATTATGTCATATCATAGTGTCATATCTATAATATTATGTCATATCATAGTCATACCTACAACATTATGTCATATCATAGTGTCATATCTATAATATTATGTCATATCATAGTGTCATATCTATAACATTATGTCATATCATAGTGTCATGCCTACAACATTATGTCATATCATAGTGTCATATCTATAACATTATGTCATATCATAGTGTCACATCTACAACATTATGTCACACCGAAGTGCCCCACAAAACAGAGCCAACGTCACACAACCCGCTGCACACGCTCACAAAATGCAGGCAAAAGCGGTTACACAAAACCGTAGACATTGCAACGTGCAGCCGATGTATGATCATTGCCATTGTGGCACGCATTGTGGAACGTAAGCATCCTCCAGAGAAGGGATGGGAGAGGCAACAGGTTTAGGTGAGTTCTGTCTGTCCCATACTATGAACTCTGGCGCCCCCCAGCGGATGCTTTCAGATTCCATCAGTTATAGATAGGCCTTCGGGACTTCACCTATTTCTCGATCCCAAATCGATTGTTGGAAGTTCAAGCTTCCTTGACCGTTTGTTCTTGGTTTTTCTTTCTCTTCGTTTCATACTCGCTGTTTCCATGCGTTGTATATGCTCATGGTGTCGTGCGTGTGTATACACCTTGTGCATCGATTCCTCGCTTGCTTTAGTCCAACTAAATTCTTGCTCGTTCGCGAATTTTTATGTTGCTTTTAAATGGACTCTGGAGTCTCAATATCAGTGAAAATGAAATTTATAAATGGCGATTATTTTATTTAAAAAAAGTAATATGGAAACAATTCGGAAACCAGCCCTAATATATTTTCTGTTAGTACAATATGTAATCAATACTACGCAAGAATCAAATTACTATCAATAACAAATTCCAAACTACTATACCTGGCAGTAAAATATGAAGAAAGAAAACATCTTACTCATGGAACCATAAACTCTCGAACTAAAGAGTTTTGCTCGACATAATATTGCGAGTGCGACACTCGTGTTAAATTCAAAAATTACCTGCAGTGAACTCTATCCTATTATGGTTCTTTATTTAAGAAAGCCAGCCCGTGAACAAAAGTCCTTATTCCGTGAGTATTTTCCTTGAATAAGTTTACGCGTCACGCTGGTTAAGCAAAGTAGCAATCGTTTTATTTCCGTCACAAGGCCTCTATTGCCGCGCTCATTTGCTCCTCTGTTGTGTATAAGTATAGTTGTGCGCAGTGCGCATCGGCGCGCGTCGGAGTGACGTCACGCGACATTTACGGAGGAGCGGCAGAGCACCGCGGGAAGTTTCTGTGCCGCTAAATTGCAAGCGCAGTACAATAGTTTGCGATGCTGATTTTAGAGTAATTGATAAAATTTTTATCGATTTTGACCTTGGAATTGCAGAATCTTGTACATTTTTAGGCAAAGCCCCACGTTAAATAACGCTCAGTTCATAAACCCATCAGATCGAAAATGTCTAGTCGTATTTGTTTTCTTTTGTCTTCTGTTTTATTTAGGTGTGAGGTCTACAATTCATTATTGATCGTGATTTATTCCTTCGTTGTACCGCTCACACTTTGCATTTTACAGACCTGGTTATGGAGCTGAGCTCCGATACGTTTGCTTCATGTTTTCGTGTGATAAAATTACTAATTTTGCGAGCATTGCCTTTGCTTGTGAATGTTTGCTGAGTCTGCTTCGAAATTAAAGTGAACATCTGAAGTGAAAATCTTAAAGTCAAAAACAGTTTCAATATTTATACCTGCAAAACACAACACAACATGTTTTTTGCAGAGAGACACACGCTCTGCCCGACTCACCTCACAAGCTGAGGTCGCCACGGGAGGATTTTGAACTGATCACACGCGGGGTTTGGTGGGGTTACCGAGCTTGGGAATAGCGTTTGGTTTTGGGATCACGGCGGTGGGAAAATACTGGCGAATGGTTGAGGAAGCATCAGCTTGCCCCTTTTATAGCGCTGCAGCACCGGACGTATATGTATATACAGCTGCTGAAAGATGCCCTCGCCGGTTCCGAGAAGCAGAGCAGGCGCCGCAGTTATCAGCATTGCCTCACGTGTTGGGGAAGAGACAGCTAGACGGTTCTTTGTGTGGTGTTGTGATGCGGAAGTTGTGTGGTGTCGTGGTGTACAAGCGGCGTGAAGGTCAGCAAATTACATGTTCATTGACCAGCTGCAGCTGGGCACAATGCCTCATTCAGATCTGCGTTGCTGGCTGCTCGCTGCACTACACAACCTCCACCGTGTGCACGGGTACAGCACACGGGCACAGCACACGGGCACAGCACACGGGCACAGCACACGGGTACAGCAAACGGGTACAGCACACGGGTACAGCACACGGGCACAGCACACGGGCACAGCACACGGGTACAGCACACGGGTACAGCAAACGGGTACAGCACACGGGTACAGCACACGGGTACAGCACACGGGCACAGCACACGGGTACAGCGCATGGGTACAGCAAACGGGTACAGCACACGGGTACAGCACACGGGTACAGCACACGGGTACAGCACACGGGTACTGCACACGGGTACTGCACACGGGTACTGCACACGGGTACTGCACACGGGTACTGCACACGGGTACTGCACACGGGTACTGCACACGGGTACTGCACACGGGTACTGCACACGGGTACTGCACACGGGTACTGCACACGGGTACTGCACACGGGTACTGCACACGGGTACAGCACACGGGTACTGCACACGGGTACTGCACACGGGTACTGCACACGGGTACTGCACACGGGTACTGCACACGGGTACTGCACACGGGTACTGCACACGGGTACTGCACACGGGTACTGCACACGGGTACTGCACACGGGTACTGCACACGGGTACTGCACACGGGTACTGCACACGGGTACTGCACACGGGTACTGCACACGGGTACTGCACACGGGTACTGCACACGGGTACTGCACACGGGTACTGCACACGGGTACTGCACACGGGTACTGCACACGGGTACAGCACACGGGTACTGCACACGGGTACTGCACACGGGTACTGCACACGGGTACTGCACACGGGTACTGCACACGGGTACTGCACACGGGTACTGCACACGGGTACTGCACACGGGTACTGCACACGGGTACTGCACACGGGTACTGCACACGGGTACTGCACACGGGTACTGCACACGGGTACTGCACACGGGTACTGCACACGGGTACTGCACACGGGTACTGCACACGGGTACTGCACACGGGTACTGCACACGGGTACAGCACACGGGTACTGCACACGGGTACTGCACACGGGTACTGCACACGGGTACTGCACACGGGTACTGCACACGGGTACTGCACACGGGTACTGCACACGGGTGCTGCACACGGGTACTGCACACGGGTACTGCACACGGGTACTGCACACGGGTACTGCACACGGGTACTGCACACGGGTACTGCACACGGGTACTGCACACGGGTACTGCACACGGGTACTGCACACGGGTACTGCACACGGGTACTGCACACGGGTACTGCACACGGGTACTGCACACGGGTACTGCACACGGGTACTGCACACGGGTACAGCACACGGGTACTGCACACGGGTACTGCACACGGGTACTGCACACGGGTACTGCACACGGGTACTGCACACGGGTACTGCACACGGGTACAGCACAGAAGGGTTCAGTATGACTCATAAGAGGACAAAAATTACATATTCGCACTTGAATACTATTTTATCCTCTGACCTTCACTGATTTACGAGCTATGTCAAACATAAGTTTACGTATATTAAATGATTGACGAGCAAAATTTCGTGCGCGCGTATCAATGACTAACATTAGACAAAATATTTTCCTCCCGAGAAATAAGTTGAAGAATTCATGCCTCCGTGTTTGCTGGAATGTGTGCCTGCACATTTGTGTTGGTTGGCAGACACAAGCAGGTGTTTACTGATCAGCGCATGTTAAGATTAATGCATATTAAACCCTTCCTGATTTGTTTGGCAAGGCTGCTTATAACTAATGCTCAGTCATGAAATACAGTGTCGCTCACTGACGTAAAGATAATCTGTTAAATTCTAAAAAGTATGCAAAATACTGCAGGCAACCCAACTTGTGCTGCACGCCGTATCCACAATACAGCGCGCAAAGTTAACAGCACATGCGGGACCAAGACGACAACACATTCCACTTCGCGCAAAGTGAACGACTTGAAATGCCTGCGATGTGAAGACGAAGTGAAATTTTGCCGTTAGTCATTAGTGGAAGCTGAGCGTTGTAGTGCTTTTGATATTTGATAAGTGTGAGCATGTGTGTGTGAGTGCGCACGCAAATATGAATGTCTATGTATCTGTGTGCACATGCACGCGTTCGTACATTAATATACACACGTGTGCATATATATGTTTCTATTTCTATTTTTTGCGTAAATAGTAAAACCTCAAGACACATTACATTTTACCTAAAGCTCTGCGATCAGTTAACACTGAACCAAATTCCAGAAATAAACAAATTGATTGCGCTTGCTTAATGATTCATAAATCGATCTATCACGGCCCCGAAGGGCATTTCTGTGAAAAGAAAAAATTAAAAGTATAAACAGACAAATGAAATAAAGCGTTCGTGCAAAAATTATCTCTACTACATAGTGCTCACGTGCTGGTCGGCATTAATATGAAGAATTTCATCCCTTCTTTTTCGAGTTGAATTCTCTCGTGCCACTCGATGTTGGCCAGCGCTATGGCGAAGAATTTCCTCGCTTCTTTCATGTGTTAAGCTCTCTCTAGCTACTCGGTGTTGCTCTGCATTATTCCGTAGAATTTCCAAACGGCGGTCAAGGGTCAATTTAGCTCTAGCTTCTCGTTGGCGAGCAGCATTGCTTCGTCTTGCCATTTGGCGTTGTTCATCCGATCGTCTTCGGCGTTTTTCTTGCTGTCGAAGTCCTGCTACTTCTCCCTTGCGGTATGTCACATTTCTATCCGTGGTGGCCTCTTTTGCCGGGATTTTTTTTTTGAAATGTCGTCTATTATCTCTTCGAAGCTTTTCAAGAAAATCACAATTTCGAAAACAATAACTCAAGTTCCAAAATCTTGGGCTTTATACTAAGTGATAGCCAGGTTACTGGTCAAACGAATTTAAAACATTTATTTTTGCATTATTAATTAAAAATATCAAAGCGGCATGATTAATTCCAACAGAGAAAGCTCCATGGAAAATTTCTATTAATTTCTAAAAATAAGCCGATTGCGTATTGTGGATACCATAATCAAGAGGGGGTCACACGGACGGACGGACGGACGCGGCTTCTTTTATAATAGTGATATATGTATGCCGAACAAGCCATGCATTTCATTTTAAATTGTAAGTTTGTTTACGCATTTCTAGATGTGCGTGCTGTGTTGCGCGATGTTCTTTATAAATTACTTCGTACCTAATTTTTTTCAAAATTTGATTGTCATTTACGATGGTGTTTCAATCTGCTCCGGTATAGCGTTTTTTGTCTTTTTCCTACTTCGATAATTTCAACTAAGAACTTGGGATTTTCGAAGAATTCTTTAGTAGTATTCGAATTATTTATAAGTTCTAAGCCATCTCTTGGAATATAAAATATCCAAGAGATGATAGTTTTCATTTCTTATTCAACTACCCCTTGACAGAGTTAGACTATTAGCACGCCACGTAAGGTTTGTCTATTAGTACGCCTCGTATATTTTGCCTATTAATATGCCTCGTGTCGTCTATCTATTTGTACACCTCTGATAGCTTGTCTATTAGTACACCTCGTATAGTTTGTCTATTATTATGCCTCGTATGGCTTATCTATTTGTACACCTCGGATGGTTTGTCAATTAGTACTCCTCGTATGGAACGTTTGTTTTAGGACGTCTTATTTTAAGAAATTTTTAAAAGCCAACATGTTGGCATGTATCTCATGTGGCAACTTGGAAATAAACGTTTTTCTTTCTTTCATTCTTACTTCATCACTGAAGTGCATGGTAGAATTGCGCCCTGCGTTGTTACTGAAAGTGGAGCGTGGATTGTGACAGCATCACAGCCACGCAAACGAACCAACCAGGTCATCAGGGCTTTGTAAACTTAATCATCGGTCGGTACACTCAAAGAAGTATGTAATATATAGTACGAAATTAGCCCAACGACCGCTAGTGTGACGCGTCACACTTGTATCATGACCAGGAAGCCTCCCTCATCATGACACCGTGACCGAGACGCGCTGGCTGCGGCTGGTGCTGCAGCTCTCACAGCGACCTTCAGTTCTGCCCTTCATTGTCCTCTGGCGGGCAGCAAGAGTTCCATGTCATCCCCTCCTGCTGGGGGAGTGGGGCGGTTCCCCGCGTGTTGGGGTAGTGGGACACTCCCTCACGTGTTGGGGGAGTGGGACACTCCCTCACGTGTTGGGGGAGTGGTACACTCCCTCACGTGTTGGGGGAGTGGGACACTCCCTCACGTGTTGGGGGAGTGGGACACTCCCTCACGTGTTGGGGGAGTGGGACACTCCCTCACATGTTGGGGGAGTGGTACACTCCTCACGTGTTGGGGGAGTGGGACACTCCCTCACGTGTTGGGGGAGTGGTACACTCCCTCACGTGTTGGGGGAGTGGGACACTCCCTCACGTGTTGGGGGAGTGGTACACTCCCACACGTGTTGGGGGAGTGGTACACTCCCACACGTGTTTGGGGAGTAGGGCACTCCCTCACGTGTTGAGGGGAGTGGTACACTCCCACACGTGTTGGGGGAGTAGGGCACTCCCTCACGTGTTGGGGGAGTAGGGCACTCCCTCACGCGTTGAGGGGAGTGGTACACTCCCTCACGTGTTGGGGGAGTGGGACACTCCCTCACGTGTTGGGGGAGTGGGACACTCCCTCACGTGTTGGGGGAGTGGTACACTCCCTCACGTGTTGGGGGAGTGGGACACTCCCTCACGTGTTGGGGGAGTGGTACACTCCCTCACGTGTTGGGGGAGTGGGACACTCCCTCACGTGTTGGGGGAGTGGTACACTCCCTCACGTGTTGGGGGAGTGGTACACTCCCTCACGTGTTGGGGGAGTGGGACACTCCCTCACGTGTTGGGGGAGTGGTACACTCCCTCACGTGTTGGGGGAGTGGGACACTCCCTCATGTGTTGGGGGAGTGGTACACTCCCTCACGTGTTGGGGGAGTGGTACACTCCCTCACGTGTTGGGGGAGTGGTACACTCCCTCACGTGTTGGGGGAGTGGGACACTCCCTCACGTGTTGGGGGAGTGGTACACTCCCTCACGTGTTGGGGGAGTGGGACACTCCCTCACGTGTTGGGGGAGTGGTACACTCCCTCACGTGTTGGGGGAGTGGGACACTCCCTCACGTGTTGGGGGAGTGGGACACTCCCTCACGTGTTGGGGGAGTGGTACACTCCCTCACGTGTTGGGGGAGTGGGACACTCCCTCACGTGTTGGGGGAGTGGGACACTCCCTCACGTGTTGGGGGAGTGGGACACTCCCTCACGTGTTGGGGGAGTGGTATACTCAGCGCGATAAATACCATGAGAAGATGGTACAAAGCAGCTCTCCCGTACACGAGTCCCGGCTGGTCCTCAACGCAAAAGTAAGTTGTGTGTTGCCTTCTCATTCTAGAACACTCACGAGCTTGTCTCAAAGTTTCTTATTCTTTTATATGTTTTCACATAATTTTGGTATCGCTTTCACCTGATGTATATGTTCATAGTGACGGAAGTAAATTTGATCATTCTATGTTCAACCCAAATTTGTGTTCCGCTCATATGTTTTCACTCTAATTCGTCCTACCTCCCGACGGAGTAGAACATGCTAACTTTCCTCCCCGCCTGCGCGCAGCGATGCCGTGCGCCGCTGTGGCTCCGGCTTGTTCATGAGGGAAGGTCGCATTGCTCTGCTTAGTCATCATAACAACTATAATTTTCTGCTCAGATCTTCACATCAGCAATTCATTTTCGTCATTAATTAGTTTAATTAAGAAAGAAACTCCTTATTATCTCCACAAAATAACTGATCATCCTACTTCTAATGTACATTTCGAGTCTGTCATGTATTTTTCAAGACATAAGAACAGGTTTTTTTCACATAACCAACTTGAGATAAATATGATCTAAGTGCTTGACAATAGTATATGGAAATGACGTGTTAAGTAAGGCGACAAGTGGATAGTTGAACGAAAAAGAAAGAGGTATTTATAGAACAAATGCAAGTCGCCAGCTCGGCAGTGTTGCAGCAGCATATATGCAATACATGTGCCGACATACGAGTGCTGGCATACAAGCAAGTACATCGCCTACGCACACTACAAACATGTACTGTAATGTAGGAAAGTATGTTGAAGTGTAGGGTATTGAGCGAAAGAAATTTGAAACGACTTTTTCGGTATGTACTACAGCAGACAATGTCTTTTGATACGCCAATTTGGTCTTAAGTTTTCTCATTTTATTTATGGATTTTGATGCTCAGTGGAAGATTATTCCGCAGTAAGGAACAGCTTGATATTGATGTACGTACGTACACACATGTGTAGTGATGAGGGCGCACACAGAGATACACACACAAGCACTGACCCACAGCTGTGCACACACACAAAGATGCGATCACACACACACAGTTATGTATGGTACGCACACAGACACACACTCTAAGTTCTCTGTGGACTCATAGGTACACACACACACAAAGTTAAGTATGGACCAATAGGTACACACACATACAAAGTTATGTATGGACCAATAGGTACGCACACACACAAAGTTATGTATGGACCAATAGGTACGCACACACACAAAGTTATGTATGGACCAATAGGTACACACACACACAAAGTTATGTATGGACCAATAGGTACACACACACACAAAATTATGTATGGACCAATAGGTACGCACACACACAAAGTTATGTATGGACCAATAGGTACACACACACACAAAGTTATGTATGGACCAATAGGTACACACACACACAAAGTTATGTATGGACCAATAGGTACACACACACACAAAGTTATGTATGGACCAATAGGTACACACACACACAAAGTTATGTATGGACCAATAGGTACACACACACACAAAATTATGTATGGACCAATAGGTACGCACACACACAAAGTTATGTATGGACCAATAGGTACACACACACACAAAGTTATGTATGGACCAATAGGTACACACACACACAAAGTTATGTATGGACCAATAGGTACGCACACACACAAAATTATGTATGGACCAATAGGTACGCACACACACAAAGTTATGTATGGACTTATAGAGATATTAGGACACTTAACGCTGTGTTCACTCACAAAAAAATACGTGCGTTAACAAAAATGCGTTTGCAGGCGCTGAAATAATTACACACACACACACAAACGCACACACACACACACACACGCACACAGACGCACACAGACCCACTCACACACACACACATTCAGCAGCCTCCACACGCTCACAACACAAGACGCACACAGACACACACACACACACACACACACACACACACACACACACACACACATTCAGCAGCCTCCACACGTGCACAACACAAGACGCACACACACATACACACATACACACACACACATTCAGCAGCCTCCACACGCCCACAACACAAGACACACAAACGCACACACACACACACACACGCACACAGACGCACACAGACCCACTCACACACACACACATTCAGCAGCCTCCACACGTGCACAACACAAGACGCACACGCAGACAACCGCCCTGCAGTGAGGGCAGACCCTCACGTCACTGAGGCGCTCCGTGTCTTGCTTGCATTACAAGGGCAGCACCGCACGGCTGCAGGCGCCTGCATTCTGGGGTGTTGTAGCTCTTCTTCTTCTTGTTTGTTCTTCTTGGTAATTAACTATTTAGGTAGTTAACTTTTCGTACTCTTCCGGCTGTGTTGCAAATGTTATAGTTAGCATTGTACAACAATCCTTCTCATGTTTTGACTCCGGTGCACTCTTTTGTGCCAATATTATTAGCGTAGGAAATGTCATATAATTGTGTTATGGTAAAATATTTTATTTTCTCCCAAGCTCGTAATTTGGCAAACTACACCTTTTTCACTTCAAATTAATCCAAGTCAAGTTCAAATTAATCCAAGTCAAGTTCAATTTAATCCAAGTCAAGTTCAAATTAATCCAAGTCAAGTTCAAATTAATCCGAGTCAAGTTCAAATTAATCCAAGTCAAGTTCAATTTAATCCAAGTCAAGTTCAAATTAATCCAAGTCAAGTTCAAATTAATCCGAGTCAAGTTCAAATTAATCCGAGTCAAGTTCAAATTAATCCGAGTCAAGTTCAAATGAATCCAAGTCAAGTTCAAATTAATCCGAGTCAAGTTCAAATTAATCCGAGTCAAGTTCAAATGAATCCAAGTCAAGTTCAAATTAATCCGAGTCAAGTTCAAATTAATCCGAGTCAAGTTCAAATTAATCCAACCCTCATTTGAGTTAAAAAAATGACAAAATAATTTGTTAATTTGAGTTTTTGTGTTAAATATGTATCTATTGGATGTGATAAGCAAAACTGGTTTCGAGGATTTATTTACACTCATAGATATTTATATACGTGAAATTCCACTTTATCACATATATGATATAAAATACATTCAAGTACAAAATATTATCATTGGACGGTATGTAGATTTAATCTTTAAAAGAAATATACAAGTGCGATTCACTGAGTACCAATGTACGATTCCGTTTAATTACAATTGATATTTGTACATTACTACCCAGATACATTCCTGGATTACCAATAAAAATATTGTCATGAATTCTAATTCCGTGTTAGTCAATGTGAAGAAATGTTGGATCCACTTACAATACACAATAATAATAATACAAGAAACAATGTTTCTATTTCACTACTGATTTTATTTGTGTGTGTTTACAATTCAATATATAATGCTTTTGGGTATCAATAACTTTTATAAAAATCATTTAATGAATATTTAAGTCTTGAAAGTATTAAAAATTCAATTGTAAACACACACAAATAAAATCAGTAGTGAGTTAGAAACATTGTTTCTTGTATTATTATTACAATTATTATTATTATTGTTATTATTATTATTGTGTATTGTTAGTGGATTCTACATTTATTCACATTGACTAACACGGAATTAGAATGGATGGTAATATTTATATTGCTAATACAAGAATGTATCTCTGTAGTAATGTACAAGTATAAATTGTAATCAAACGGAATCGTACATTAGTACTCAGTGAATCTCACTTGTATATTTCTTTTAAAGATTAAATCTACATATCGTTCAATGATAACCTTTTGTACTTGCATGTATATGATTTCCCAGATGTGATAAAGTGGAATTTCACGTATATAAATATCTATGAGTGTAAAATAATCCTTAAAACCAGTCTTGGTCATCACATCCAATAGATACATATTTAACACAAAAAACTCAAATTAACAAATTATTGTGTCATATTATAACTCAACTGAGGGTTTGATTAATTTGAACTTGACTCGGATTAATTTGAACTTGACTCGGATTGAATTGAACTTGACTTGGATTAAATTGAACTTGACTTGGACTAAATTGAACTTGACTCGGATTAATTTGAACTTGACTCGGATTGAATTGAACTTGACTTGGATTAAATTGAACTTGACTTGGACTAAATTGAACTTGACTCGGATTAAATTGAACTTGACTTGGACTAAATTGAACTTGACTTGGATTAAATTGAACTTGACTTGGATTAAATTGAACTTGACTTGGATTAAATTGAACTTGACTTGGATTAAATTGAACTTAACTTGGATTAATTTGAACTTGACTTAGATTAATTTGAAGTGAAAAAGGTGTAGTTGATCCGTCGGGATGAAAAATTGTCCTGAATGTCGACCTCATAGTTTTAGACGCAAAATAATTCAAATCAACGAATATCACTTTCAAAATTATTCCCTCACATCACTAGTTCCTACCCTCGTTTGCTCATACTTCAATATAAGTGCCCTCTAACGAGAGTGTTTTCGAAATGCTTCACTTGGAACATGTTGTTTTAGTGACTTGACTTTATTTGCATTGTCAAAACTAGATTAATCCAACGAAGGGATCGCACTTTCTCTCAATAATTATTGTTCCACCAATTGACATGGGTATCACGGTACCCATGTGTGAGTATCAACTATGTAAGAGTCATAATGTTAAGTAATTTTAAAGCCCAATGTTACACACATTTCACGTATCAACTTTTCTTTCTTTCTTTCTTAATTGGGTGATTATGTAACGTATGATGTATAACAAACAAAAACAATCATGTTCATGTCCTGCAACTTGCAAGGTTGCTTGAAGGTTTCTACCCTTTGCTGAATGTGTCTGCGCAGGACCCCAATGTGTAATTGATATTAGCGAGCTGTTTGTGAAGCTGCGGTAGTGCTGGAGATGTGAACAATACCAGACTGTTACAATACAATACTCTATTCATTATAAAGTACTGAACCAAGCCGTGATGTATCTATCCATGGAACACGTTAACTTTGTTGGCGATTAATTCATGGGCGTAAGCTCCTCGCACCACACAGAGCCTGTCCTCTCACCTTCCTAGAAGTTCAGCTCTTTCGCTGAAGTTCAGTTCAGCGCCCAAAATAGACTCGCTCTCTGTTCTCCAGCACAGACGCGCCTCTGTTCAGTACAGCGCCCAAAATAGACTCGCTCTCTGGTCCCTCGAACAACGAGGTGTGTGTGATGAGCGTATTTATGATACAGGCCCCGCTACCGTTTCAGTTTTCCTTTTAATATTGCACCAGAAACAGCTATCAATCGAGTATGACAATCCAATTGGTATCTATGCTTTTAAGCTATAAAATTTACCTTAATAGATGTGAAACTGTAGCACAGATACGGTCATCACGCACTTCGAGCTCTTCCATCCAAAAGTTCTGAGGGTAGCTGGTGGTAAATATGTTGTTGTGTTTTCAAACGGTCATGACCGCTTCCATTAATTCATTAAAATGTTTCTTTTACGTCCCTGATGGGCACAAATGTACAATTGGAATTGTTACAATACTTCACCCTCTGTTGTACATAATGACTGCAAATTTCTGTCTCTGAATTGCACGCTATTTACATTGGTTGAAATTCCCCCGAATGCCGTCCTAACACAAAATGACAGAATCAAAGGAAGGTGAGGCGCTCATTCAAATGCTCCTTATACTTCAGTGAATACAGTGAATATTTATATATATTTTTCTGATAATAGCTCATAAGTATTCGAACACATTTTCTCTGAATGAATACAAGTTCGAGCTTAAAAATGTCATCATTTAATTTTTCGTGGAATAAGGCATAGAACTGAATATGTTTAAATCATCATTACCTTATTTAACGGTAATTGTACCTTATAATAATTTTAGAAGAAATACCAACCACTTGATGACGAGAGCAACTTGAAGTCACCACACATCACAAAGCAACAATGCAACAAACAAATGCAGGCACCATTGCGACAACGCAGGCAGCAGCAGCCGCAGCTGGTCGCCATGCCCCGTTCTGCCCTACATTGTCTCGGGCGGGCAGCAACAGCCCACCACCACCGCACCCCGCAACCCCTGCCTGCAGTAATGAGGTGGGGAAATTAGGCGCCCTGCTCATACCAATGGCGTAGGGGATAATTTAAAACAAAATTTCCCACGGCACCCAATTTTATTCCTTTACACATGGGTAGAGGGAAATTTGTGACCATGGTAACGGCTCTTATTGACCTCATAAACTGTATTCTGGATAAGCTCTCGTATTGATCGATGTTTCAAAAAATAGTTTTTTATTGTTTCCTCAGTATAGTTTTTCAGAAATGTTGACGTAGAAACATTTGGACCCCAAAAATGGACCCCATGTAAATTCTTACCTGCAGAAATTGCCAAGCAGTCAACAACTCCTCCCTGCAATTTGTTCCCTGCAAGTTGCCCATGGCAATTGAGGTAAACTTTCTCTCTGCTGCAATTTTCGCTGTAACTTCCGACGGCGCCATTTTCTTGTAATTGTGCGCCCCATTTCTGCCCCACGTGTGATTGCCCTGGAAATGTCGGCCATTTTTGCTGCATTTCTTGCAATGTAGTTAATGTCCGCCATTTTTGTTGCATTTCTTGCAATGTAGTAAATGTCCGCCATTTTTGCTGCATTTCATGCAATGTAGTAAATGTCCGCCATTTTTGCTACAATTCATTCAATGTAGTAAATGTCCGCCATTTTTGCTGCATTTCATGCAATGTAGTAAATGTCCGCCATTTTTTGCTGCATTTCATGCAATGTAGTGAATGTCCGCCATTTTTTGCTGCATTTCATGCAATGTAGTGAATGTCCGCCATTTTTGCTGCATTTCATGCAATGTAGTAAATGTCCGCCATTTTTGCTACAATTCATGCAATGTAGTAAATGTCCGCCATTTTTGCTACAATTCATGCAATGTAGTAAATGTCCGCCATTTTTGCTGCATTTCATGCAATGTAGTAAATGTCCGCCATTTTTGCTACAATTCATGCAATGTAGTAAATGTCCGCCATTTTTGCTACAATTCATGCAATGTAGTAAATGTCCGCCATTTTTGCTGCATTTCATGCAATGTAGTAAATGTCCGCCATTTTTGCTGCATTTCATGCAATGTAGTAAATGTCCGCCATTTTTGCTACAATTCATGCAATGTAGTAAATGTCCGCCATTTTTGCTACAATTCATGCAATGTAGTAAATGTCCGCCATTTTTGCTGCATTTCATGCAATGTAGTAAATGTCCGCCATTTTTGCTGCATTTCATGCAATGTAGTAAATGTCCGCCATTTTTTGCTGCATTTCATGCAATGTAGTGAATGTCCGCCATTTTTGCTGCATTTCATGCAATGTAGTAAATGTCCGCCATTTTTGCTACAATTCATGCAATGTAGTAAATGTCCGCCATTTTTGCTACAATTCATGCAATGTAGTAAATGTCCGCCATTTTTGCTGCATTTCATGCAATGTAGTAAATGTCCGCCATTTTTGCTACAATTCATGCAATGTAGTAAATGTCCGCCATTTTTGCTACAATTCATGCAATGTAGTAAATGTCCGCCATTTTTGCTGCATTTCATGCAATGTAGTAAATGTCCGCCATTTTTGCTACAATTCATGCAATGTAGTAAATGTCCGCCATTTTTGCTGCTTTTTATGCAATGTAGTAAATGTCCGCCATTTTTGCTACAATTCATGCAATGTAGTAAATGTCCGCCATTTTTGCTACAATTCATGCAATGTAGTAAATGTCCGGCATTTTTTCTGCATTTCATGCAATGTAGTAAATGTCCGCCATTTTTGCTGCATTTCATGCAATGTAGTAAATGTCCGCCATTTTTTGCTGCATTTCATGCAATGTAGTGAATGTCCGCCATTTTTGCTGCATTTCATGCAATGTAGTAAATGTCCGCCATTTTTGTTGCATTCCTTGCAATGTAGTAAATGTCCGCCATTTTTGTCGCATTTCATGCAATGTAGTAAATGTCCGCCATTTTTTGCTGCATTTCATGCAATGTAGTAAATGTCCGCCATTTTTTGCTGCATTTCATGCAATGTAGTGAATGTCCGCCATTTTTGCTACAATTCATGCAATGTAGTAAATGTCCGCCATTTTTGCTGCATTTCTTGCAATGTAGTAAATGTCTGCCATTTTTGTCGCATTTCATGCAATGTAGTAAATGTCCGCCATTTTTGCTGCATTTCATGCAATGTAGTAAATGTCTGCCATTTTTGCTGCATTTCATGCAATGTAGTAAATGTCCGCCATTTTTGCTGCATTTCTTGCAATGTAGTAAATGTCCGCCATTTTTGCTGCATTTCATGCAATGTAGTAAATGTCTGCCATTTTTCCTGCATTTCATGCAATGTAGTAAATGTCCGCCATTTTTGCTGCATTTCTTGCAATGTAGTAAATGTCCGCCATTTTTGCTGCATTTCATGCAATGTAGTAAATGTCCGCCATTTTTGCTGCATTTCATGCAATGTAGTAAATGTCCGCCATTTTCACTACATTTCATGCAATGTAGTAAATGTCCGCCATTTTTGCTGCATTTCATGCAATGTAGTAAATGTCCGCCATTTTTGTCGCATTTCATGCAATGTAGTAAATGTCCGCCATTTTCACTACATTTCATGCAATGTAGTAAATGTCTGCCATTTTTGCTGCATTTCATGCAATGTAGTAAATGTCCGCCATTTTTGCTGCATTTCTTGCAATGTAGTAAATGTCCGCCATTTTTGCTGCATTTCATGCAATGTAGTAAATGTCTGCCATTTTTGCTGCATTTCATGCAATGTAGTAAATGTCCGCCATTTTTGCTGCATTTCATGCAATGTAGTAAATGTCCGCCATTTTTGCTGCATTTCATGCAATGTAGTAAATGTCCGCCATTTTTGCTGCATTTCATGCAATGTTGTAAATGTCCGCCATTTTCACTACATATCATGCAATGTAGTAAATGTCCGCCATTTTTGCTACATTTCATGCAATGTAGTAAATGTCCGCCATTTTCACTACATTTCATGCAATGTAGTAAATGTCCGCCATTTTTGCTACATTTCATGCAATGTAGTAAATGTCCGCCATTTTTGCTGCATTTCATGCAATGCAGTAAATGTCCGCCATTTTTGCTACATTTCATGCAATGTAGTAAATGTCCGCCATTTTCACTACATTTCATGCAATGTAGTAAATGTCCGCCATTTTTGCTACATTTCATGCAATGTAGTAAATGTCCGCCATTTTTGCTGCATTTCATGCAATGTAGTAAATGTCCGCCATTTTCACTACATTTCATGCAATGTAGTAAATGTCCGCCATTTTCACTACATTTCATGCAATGTAGTAAATGTCCGCCATTTTTGCTACATTTCATGCAATGTAGTAAATGTCCGCCATTTTTGCTGCATTTCTTGCAATGTAGCAAATGTCCGCCATTTTCACTACATTTCATGCAATGTAGTAAATGTCCGCCATTTTTGCTGCATTTCATGCAATGTAGTAAATGTCCGCCATTTTCACTACATTTCATGCAATGTAGTAAATGTCCGCCATTTTCACTACATTTCATGCAATGTAGTAAATGTCCGCCATTTTCACTACATTTCATGCAATGTAGTAAATGTCCGCCATTTTTGCTGCATTTCATGCAATGTAGTAAATGTCCGCCATTTTTGCTGCACTTCTTGCAATGTAGTAAATGTCCGCCATTTTCACTACATTTCATGCAATGTAGTAAATGTCCGCCATTTTTGCTGCATTTCATGCAATGTAGTAAATGTCCGCCATTTTTGTTGCATTTCATGCAATGTAGTAAATGTCCGCCATTTTTGCTGCATTTCTTGCAATGTAGTAAATGTCCGCCATTTTCACTACATTTCATGCAATGTAGTAAATGTCCGCCATTTTTGTTGCATTTCATGCAATGTAGTAAATGTCCGCCATTTTTGTTGCATTTCTTGCAATGTAGTAAATGTCCGCCATTTTTGCTGCATTTCATGCAATGTAGTAAATGTCCGCCATTTTTGTTGCATTTCTTGCAATGTAGTAAATGTCCGCCATTTTTGTTGCATTTCTTGCAATGTAGTAAATGTCCGCCATTTTTGCTGCATTTCATGCAATGTAGTAAATGTCCGCCATTTTTGCTGCATTTCATGCAATGTAGTAAATGTCCGCCATTTTTGTTGCATTTCTTGCAATGTAGTAAATGTCCGCCATTTTTGCTGCATTTCATGCAGTGTAGTAAATGTCTGCCATTTTTGCTGCATTTTATGCAATGTAGTAAATGTCCGCCATTTTTGTTGCATTTCATGCAATGTAGTAAATGTCCGCCATTTTTGTTGCATTTCTTGCAATGTAGTAAATGTCCGCCATTTTCACCACATTTCTTGCAATGCAGTAAATATTAGACACACATTAAACAAACAAACACACGTCGACAAATGTACAGGTCACGAGAGCAACTCGACGCGCTGCCGAGATGCCCCGTTTTCTTAATGTATTTGTAACTGAATTTTTGGTTTGAAGATCCTCTGTTTTGGTGTAACGGGAGTTCCGCTACGTGCCGTTGTAGCGGTCAGTGCACGGGCAGCCGTAAGTCTTACGACTGTGTCGTGACAGTTGCGACCACGTGACAGTTGCGACCACGTGACAGTTGTGACCACGTGACAGTTGCGACCACGTGACAGTTGTGACCACGTGACAGTTGTGACCACGTGACAGTTGCGACCACGTGACAGTTGCGACCACGTGACAGTTGCGACCACGTGACAGTTGCGACCACGTGACAGTTGTGACCACGTGACGGTTGCGACCACGTGACAGTTGCGACCACGTGACAGTTGTGACCACGTGACAGTTGTGACCACGTGACAGTTGCGACCACGTGACAGTTGCGACCACGTGACAGTTGCGACCACGTGACAGTTGCGACCACGTGACAGTTGTGACCACGTGACAGTTGCGACCACGTGACAGTTGCGACCACGTGACAGTTGTGACCACGTGACAGTTGCGACCACGTGACAGTTGCGACCACGTGACAGTTGTGACCACGTGACGGTTGCGACCACGTGACAGTTGCGACCACGTGACAGTTGCGACCACGTGACAGTTGCGACCACGTGACAGTTGCGACCACGTGACAGTTGCGACCACGTGACAGTTGCGACCACGTGACAGTTGTGACCACGTGACAGTTGCGACCACGTGACAGTTGTGACCACGTGACAGTTGCGACCACGTGACAGTTGTGACCACGTGACAGTTGCGACCACGTGACAGTTACGACCACGTGACAGTTTTGACCACGTGACAGTTGCGACCACGTGACAGTTGCGACCACGTGACAGTTGCGACCACGTGACAGTTGCGACCACGTGACGGTTGCGACCACGTGACAGTTGTGACCACGTGACAGTTGCGACCACGTGACAGTTGTGACCATGTGACAGTTGCGACCACGTGACAGTTACGACCACGTGACGGTTGCGACCACGTGACAGTTGTGACCACGTGACGGTTGAGACCACGTGACAGTTGCGACCACGTGACGGTTGCGACCACGTGACAGTTGCGACCACGTGACGGTTGCGACCACGTGACAGTTGTGACCACGTGACAGTTGCGACCACGTGACAGTTGCGACCACGTGACAGTTGTGACCACAAGACAGTTGCGACCACTGACAGTTGCGACCACGTGACAGTTGCGACCTTGATAGTTGCGACCACGTGACAGTTGCGACCACGTGACAGTTGCGACCACGTGACAGTTGTGACCACAAGACAGTTGCGACCACGTGACAGTTGCGACCACGTGACAGTTGCGACCACGTGACAGTTGAGACCACGTGACGGTTGAGACCACGTGACAGTTGCGACCACGTGACGGTTGCGACCACGTGACAGTTGCGACCACGTGACGGTTGCGACCACGTGACAGTTGTGACCACGTGACAGTTGCGACCACGTGACAGTTGCGACCACGTGACAGTTGTGACCACAAGACAGTTGCGACCACTGACAGTTGCGACCACGTGACAGTTGCGACCTTGATAGTTGCGACCACGTGACAGTTGCGACCACGTGACAGTTGCGACCACGTGACAGTTGCGACCACGTGACAGTTGCGACCACGTGACAGTTGAGACCACGTGACGGTTGAGACCACGTGACAGTTGCGACCACGTGACGGTTGCGACCACGTGACAGTTGCGACCACGTGACGGTTGCGACCACGTGACAGTTGTGACCACGTGACAGTTGCGACCACGTGACAGTTGCGACCACGTGACAGTTGTGACCACAAGACAGTTGCGACCACTGACAGTTGCGACCACGTGACAGTTGCGACCTTGATAGTTGCGACCACGTGACAGTTGCGACCACGTGACAGTTGCGACCACGTGACAGTTGCGACCACGTGACAGTTGCGACCACGTGACAGTTGCGACCACGTGACAGTTGCGACCACGTGACAGTTGCGACCACGTGACGGTTGCGACCACGTGACAGTTGCGACAATCTAACCCACCCTAAAGTGTGCATTTCTCATAACTGACTCACCTGTTCTAGCTATATTTTATTAAAAACCGGTATGAAATTATTTTTTTACCTTTTTTGGAAATACCGGTGCGTGTCTTCGACCACCAGCTCTGCAGGTGTTGTAGAAAACAAAAAAGCGTGTAGAAACCGAAAGTATGACGAACACAATGAGAGCGTATAGAAAACGGAAAAGGGTGTAGAAAACGAAGAAAGTGTGGAAAACAATAGCTGCGTATAGACAACGGAAAAGGGTGTAGAAAATGAAGAAAGTGTAGAAAACAATAATAGCGTATAGAAAACGGTAAAGGGGGGAGAAAACGAAGAAAATGTAGAAAACAAAAGCGTAGAGAAAACGGAAAAAGGTGTAGAAAACGTAGAAGGTAGAAAACAATGATAGCGTGTAGAAAACGTAGAGAGCGTATAGCAAATGGAAAAGCGTATAAAAAAGGAAGAGAGCGTGTATAACAACTTAACTTTTTTTTAAGATTTAACTTCTATTTAAATGGTAAAATATTCCCTCTCATCTGTCTAAATGTACAAATGAGCTGCACAAGCCTAAATTTTATGCGTTCTAGTAATTTTATTTGAAAAAATGACGGCGTGTTTTTACAAATTCTTTTTCCAGGTACGATGTAAGAAATTGAACAAGAAAGCCTAACAGTGAGAACAACAAGTGAGATCAGACATTATGGGTCAAAAATGATTGAAAATGAATGCTTTTTTACCGGCTGGTTTTTTTATTTTTGTTAAAATGTTTCCCCTTATTGCTTTCAATCGTAAAAGATAGTCACTTCTACTGCATTACTCCAGCAGCTTTCTCCGCTCTAACGTCTCATACAGGGTGGGGCAGAAAAACCTATCCGATTTCAAATCCCTTTTTCTCAGAAGAGGGAGCAGGTAGAGTAGTGGGGTAAAAACCGTTAGAAAGCCGGTTTTATGCCATTTGTCAGTAGTCAACATGCCTTGGTCTGGTGAACATCGTGAATTTGTTTTTGAACGGTTTATCGAATGCGGCGGTTCGATAATTGCTACACAACGTGCTTTTCGAATTCATTTCGGACTCGGGCGTCATGATCCTGTTCCACATCACGCTACGATTAAAGTGTGGGTGTCAAATTTTAGACAGACGAGTTCAGCATTGAAAAAGAAATCACCTGGACGTCCCAGGACAGCAACAGGACCTGAAAACGTGGCCAATGTGAGAGCCGCGATTGAACGTTCCCCGCGTCGTTCGGCGCGAAAACATTCGCTCGCTTTGGCGATTTCCAACCGCAGTATTCGGCGCATTTTGCACCGGGACCTCAAAATGCATCCCTACAAAATGATTGTTGCACAGGAATTAAGTGAAAGGGATTTTGAAACCCGTACGAACCTGTGTCGCGATCTCCGAGAACTCCCAAACGACGATGTTGTGCTCTTCACGGACGAAGCCCATTTTCACCTTTGTGGTGCCGTTAACAGGCAGAATTTTCGATATTGGAGTGACGAAAATCCTCGAGAAATCCATCAGGAACCCCTCCATAGCCCAAAAGTGACTGTGTGGTGTGCTCTTTCCCGCCTAGGCGTCTGGGGGCCTTACTTTTTTGAAGAAAATGGGCAAACCGTAACGGTCAACAGCGAGCGCTATTGTTTCATGCTGGAAAATTTTCTTAGACTCAAAATAGAAGAAAATGGCGTGGAAAATGTGTGGTTTCAACAGGATGGTGCAACCGCCCACACATCGCGGCGATCAATGGACATTCTCAGGGAACTGTTTCCCGGTCGCCTCATTTCCCTGAGAGGTGATCTTGGCCGGCCGCCGCGCTCACCGGATCTCACTCCATGTGACTTCTTCCTTTGGGGTTACCTCAAATCGAAGGTTTACCAGCATCGACCAAGGACCCTTCTTGCTTTACGAAGGGAAATTGCTCGGGCAATTGAAAAAATTCCTGTGGAAATGACGGTGAAAGTCATGGAAAGCTACCGCGAGCGCCTAAATCAGTGTATCCGCTCCCAAGGACGACATTTCAGTGATGTGCTTTTCAAAACCTAAATTTAAAAATGGCATAAAATTTGCGATATGCTAATAAAAAAAATTTTTGACAAGTTGAATGGTTTTAATTTTATAACGTTTTGAAATCGGATAGGTTTTTCTGCCCCACCCTGTAGTTTGGCTAAACATGATTAATTTCAGAGGCAATTTATCGTCATTCAGAGTTGCGTAAATTTCATTGTTTTGGTCCGCCGAAGAGAAGAATGCGCAAACCAATAGTAAGCTTCTTTGATGAGGTACTCCAAATGTCGAGGAAGTGCTTGGGCAACTGAACTTGCAACAGCAAGTTGGATAGAATGGCATCCGCACTTAATGAGAATCAAGTTAGGTATTTCTGTTTTCAGTTGAGCATGCACACCAGTGTGTTTTCCAGTCATCACTGATGCGTTGTCGGTGCCAATGCCAACGAGATTTGCCAACTTCAAACCATTTTCTTTCAGACTAGATTTCACCGCATTGCAAATAGCCTCAGCATTGCATGCATCCAATCGAATTAAATCCAACAGACTTACCACAATATCGTTTCTCGATTTTGAGTAATATCTGATAATCAAGCCTAATAATGTATTAGTAGAAACATCATTGCTTTCATCAATTATCAAGCTGAAACCACCATCACCAATATCTTCGACTAAATCTTGTTTAAAATATGGAGCCAGAAAATTTTGAATTACAGCTGTGCACGGTGGAGTTTCAAGTCGTTGCAACTTTTACTATCAGAGAAGAGGGATTTGCAAACATTGCCTAAATGATCTGACAGGGAAATGGCACCATGGCAAGCAAGGAAAAGAGCAAGTTTACACTCAGCTCTTTTGGTGTCATTATTTTCCACTTTAAAGAAAGAAAGTAGAGTAGATCGCTGATCACTGAAAGGTTTCATGGCTGTCTTATGTTTCGCAGTAGAAATATGTCTATCTGTGTCATATACTTTCGCAGAAACTAGACATTTGCACTTACAACGACATTTTGCGCTGTCGCCTTCAATTCGCTGCAACCAATCTTCATATTTAGGATTGTTCAGCCACTCGCTTCTGAACTTTTGGGTGTACTTCTTCTCCTTTTCCATGGTGGTTTACTTTTGTTCGAACACAGCTGAAAAGATCATTTTGCTGAAATGTTGCCAAAACTGAATGCTCTGAACGAATTTCTTCAATAAATCCAGCGAAATTTCCACACTCAATGTTACTGCCACTGTTCTCATGCCAAGCTGCTCCCAAACTGAACAGAATAAGTTGCCCTCTCTCTCCGTCTGTCAGATCAAACCGTTGGACGTCGATTGAACGAGTCTCGAACGAGCAATGAACTCGATTCGAACCAGATAATGCTATGAAATTTTTGTAATTTTGAGTAGATACCATGAATGGAGACAAAAATTGTGTATGAAATGCTCAAAACCAGCTAGATATTTTACTTTTAAAGAAATTTGCTTATAAATACTCGATACGTATCTTCAACACTAAATTTTATGAATAGGATCAAAACGGGCTATAAACGAGTTAAACTAGTAAAATAAGGGGCTAAAAAACGTGCTAGGGCTAAATGCAACTTTTCGAGGGCTAAAAGAGATTGAAAAGGGCTAAATTTAGCCCGTTTCGATATAAAAAACGCCAAACGTCTTCCGAAATATACAAATTTACAAATTATTATTATTTTTTTTACCGAATTTCTTTTGTTGTGTGCGCATATGGCCTTGCAGTGGCCGAGTGTACAGAGCGCTTGCGTTCTGTGCTGCCTGCACGGGTTCGAGTCCTGTACGCGGCAGTTAGCAAGAAAAGCGCTGACGCGGCAAATCAGGGTCCTGCCTGCAGTATGGTCACTGTCCTCAGGGAATGTCACCTGGGCACTAAACGAGAGGAAATAAGGCGTTAAAGCTAGGGCGTTACTTGGGCCTGGGGAACCCTTCTCATGTACACTCCCTGTAAAGTATCATGTCAATGATCTCAGCCACTCTATACTAAAAACAGAAAAAGGCTCGGTATATACCATATACCTTTTGTTATTACATTAGGAATCTCACTGAACACATCAGTTTTGATGGGTTTGTGTCTGTGACGCTCATAGGGATGCTTAATGACCGTATTTGTGACACTAATGACCGTATTTGTGACACTAATGGCCGTATTTGTGAGACTAATGACCGTATCTGTGATACTAGCGACCGTATCTGTGATACTAATGACTGTATCTGTTATATCAATGACTGTATCTGTGATACTAATGACCATATTTCTGATACTAGTGACCGTATTTGTGAGACTAATGGCCGTATATGTGAGACTAATGACCGTATCTGTGATACTAGCGACCGTATCTGTGATACTAATGACTGTATCTGTGATACCAATGACTGTATTTGTGATCCTAATGACCGTATCTTTGATACTAGTAACCGTATCTCTGAAACTATTGAAGGTATCTAAAATATTAGTGACGGTATCTGTGATACTGATGTCCGTATCTCCGATCCTAATGATCGTATTTGTGATTCTAACGTCCTTTTCTGTGATATTAGTGACCGTATCTGTGATACTAATGACCGTATCTGTGATACTAACGACTGTATCTGTGATGCTAGTGATCGTATCTGTGATACTAGTGACCGTATCTGTGATACTAGTGCCCGTATCTGTGATACTAGTGACCGTATCTGTGATACTTATGTCTGTAACAGTGATACTAATGTCCGTATCCGTGGTACTAGTGACCGAATGTGTGATACTAATGACCGTATCTTCAAAACTAATGACCGTATCTGTGATACTAGTGACCGTATGTGTGATACAAATGACCGTATCTGTGATACTGATATCTGCATCTGTAATCCCAATAACCGTCTCTGTGATACTAATGACCGTATTGTCATGTCCCTAGTACGAACCGTTAAATTCTACCACAAGAAGGAGTAAGGACGGTTGAGTGTGAGAGCGACATCTGGCCTGCTACAGAAAGAAATTCGCAAGTTCAGCATAACACGGCACGCCAAAAGGCGACGCTTACGTAGCGACAACTTGGCGGTTATAAAAAAGAAGTACTGCCCGACTGAGAGAGGCGACGCCTTTCCTCTTAGCAACTGGCGGCTTGGTCTCAACAACAGCGCGGCCTCAAGCTTACAGCAGGAGCAGGGTATTGGCAGTGGCGACAGCAACAGGGAACAGCGACAACAACAGCGATCAGCAGCAGTACACGACGATGTGGGCAGCTACGGCGATGGTGCAGCACTTTTTATAACGGTTTCTGAAGCTGCGGCAATCCCAGCAGCACGAGGGCTATTTAAAGAGTACGACGATAGTTAGAGGCATTCATTCCCGCCTGAGAAATCGCCGCTGAAAGGTCTCCTAGTGCCACTTCTTTAACTTGTTAAATTTGCATACGGCTGGCATACCGTATTTGACTCCGACATTGTGTTAACTTCACGTAATAACTTAACGTAAAATACGAGACCCTGCTATCGTACTTCGTCATCGCTGTATACTTCAAGTTACGTGAGATTGTAATGATTGTTATCCCTGTATTTGCTAGTTCCATCGATCTCTTGTCATGTGTTCATCCTTCATTAAAACAAGAAAAATGTGTGGCCACATTGATTGAGATGTGTTTTCTTTCTGAAAATAACTTCTTTGATTTGAAGACCCGACTTAGAATGATTGAAAATTTGAAACGACGATAAATCTGGATTCGAAAAGAAAAGTAGGGTATAACAGTATTTGTGATACTAATGACCTTATATGTGATACTAGTGACCATATCTGTGATTCTAATAACTGGAACTGTGATACTAGTGACTGGAACTGTGATACTAGTGACTGTACCTGTAAAACTAATGACCGTATTTGTGATACTAGTGACCGTATCTGTGATACTAGTGACTGTATCCGTGATACTAGTGACTGTATCTGTCATTCTAATGACCGAATCTGTAATACTAATGACCGTTTATGTAATACTAGTGACCGTATCTGTGATACTGATGACCGTAGCTGTGATCCTAATCATCGTATCTGTGATACTAATGTCCGCATTTGTGATCCTAATCACCGTATCTGTGATACATATAACAGTCTCTGTGACACTAATGGCCGTGTCTGTGATCCCAATGACCGTACTTGTGTACCAATGACTGTATTTTTGATACTAGTGACCGTATCTATGATACTGATGACCGTCTGTGATCCTAATCACCTTATCTGTGATACTAATGTCCGTATTTGTGATGTTAGTAACCGTGTCTGTGAAACTAGTGACCGTATCTGTGACAATAATGACCGTATCTGTGTGCCAATGAAGGTATCTGTGATACTAGTGACCGTATCTTTGATACAAATGACTGCATCTGTGATAGCAATGACTGTAACTGTGATACATGTTTCCGTAACTGTGATACTAGAGACCGTATCTGTGAAACTAATGACCATATATGTGATAGTAACGATTGTATCTGTGGTACTAGTGACCGTATCTGTGATTCTAATGACAGTATCTGCGTTACTAGTAACCCAAGTTTTGACACTTATGTGTGTATCTGTGATACTAATGACCGTATCTGTGATACTTGTTACCAAATATGTGACTTTTAGGTCCGTATCTGTGATACTCAGGACCGTATCTGTTATACTACATTAGTAAGCCTAGATATGACACTTATGTCCGTTACATATATGTCCGACCATTCCTGAAATATTAATGACCGTGTCTGTGATAATAATGACCGCATCTGTGACGCTAAAGACGTTATCATTGACCTAATCTGTGTTACTAATAAATTATCTGTGATACGATTGACCACATCTGTGGTACTAATAATCAGATCTGTGATTCTGATGACAGTATCTGTGGTACTAATGGCCGTATCTGTGATACGAGTTTCCCCAGTGCATAAGTACTAGAATGTTTTAGTAGCGGGAACTGTTAGGATAGATATGTATATATTTGTTTGTCCTACCTTGAAACTTGCTCATTGCCTCTTCCATTGGTTTTCAGACGCTCAGCATTCACCCAAGGAACGTTGCTCCGATTGCGGCCGCTGAACACTCGAAAGAAATCCAGATTCAGTTTCCACATTTTGGCCGCAGTTTTCTACGGGAACACACGAAGACGGCATGACCTCCTCTCCCAGCGCCACCGCCACGGCGACCTGCTGTCATCACCTGACCGCCGCGGCGGTGAGGCCAAAAGTTGGGGCAGCGGGAGGGCGTTTACTTCCGGCGATGTTTGGAGTCCAACTTGCATCAATTTCACCCAACCACACAGGGTGTCCACACAACTGTGTCTACTCACCCATGTGTGTATATAGGATACCAATGCAAGTGTGAGAAGCAGATCAGTAATATTCCGTTAAATGACTGCGGTATCATATATACTGTACATACAGTGCATCGGTCAGTGGGTATATTTGTGTGGACACCCTGTAGAACATAGAAGGCTTACTAGGCTGACTCGGTCGATAGTCGCTCATTTTTGCTATTTAACTTTTTCTCACCTCGTACAATTTTCATTACATTCAACTGTCGAGGTGTAAGGATCAGACTTCAAAGGCTTCAGATACTATCTCGCGTATCGTTGATACCATTCATTTCGTATCATGAATACCAAACATTTAGAAACAAGGGCTCAAATATTTTCCTCTAAATATGAGTTTCATTTATTTTGAGATTTATTATCAAAATGACAATGTCCTTCGTGTCAAATGTAAAAGTGAGGTAAATTTTGAAGACATTCTTTACTGAGAATCAGGTAGCTGCATGTCATGCCTTTCTCCGTCTTTAAGTCATTTCGGTTTTAGCCCGCCATTTAAATGAACCGTTTTTCATTTGACTATCGAAAGTTCCAGAACGAATTCGTGATTTTGAAATAAGCGATTTTAGGTCAATAACCTAATTCTATCAGCAAAATTAATCGTTAATGTCACTAAATGTCGATTTATGAAGTCGATAATATCTTTATTAAAAATAAGAATAAAAAACTCCGATGCATATCAAACGTTCTAGCTCTGTTCGCGCATGTAGGATTAATTGCCGGAGTTCTCTGCCCGTTCGTAGATTCTGTCAGCGGGCTGCACATTCTGGGGTTTTAACCACGGATCTAGGTTTTTTATCTGTCTCCTGGGGTTTACAGTCATGAATTGTGTTGGCAAAACAATTAATTTCAAGGAGCTAAAATGATTGTACTACTTGGTAACCTCGAAAACAATGGAAAAGGGTAAGAAAATTTATTCATTAACGCCTTTTTTCGCTGATCTGGGTTTTTCTTTTAGCGTATGCTGGGGTTTTTTGGTAACATTCTCGCTGGCGTCCCTTGTGGAATAGCTCCCGCTTCACTGTGAGCAAGAGCTCTTCCGAGAGCAAGGTGTGACATTTCGTGCTCAGGCGCCCTCCTAATTTCTCTTGTGCCTGCGCCTTAAATGTGTGTTAATCCTTTTTTAAGTGATGATCGAACTTAATAAGTGTAAGGAACTGAAGTGAAAGTGTGCCTTATATCTGTAAGAACGGTAGATAGCCATTCTTCCTTTGCGTGTGTCAAATTTTCAAGTGTGTACTTCAGTAACTTCAGAATGTTTTCACTAGGCGTTTTATCTTATTCAAATGATTTTTTTATTAATACAGTTCTATCATTTTAATTTTGATTGTGCGTACTGTTATCTTCAATGCGCTCGCGTACTGTAAAACTTCTGTTGTATCGGGAAAAATTATTGGGTTTAGGTTGCACTCATCAGATCATATCTTGAATGAATGATCAGCCACTCATGAAGTGTATTTTTCAGTTCTCTGTAAGTTTTGACCACTGAGTCTCAAAATCATTTGTATGATCGAAGAAGTGCGTTATTTATTGAAGGGGCCGAGATGCTTTAATTTGCAGAGTTATGATAGCATTTGATGCTCTTGTGCATTTACGAGTCATCTATATGCAGGTGTCGTGTATTACTGCGCCTCGAGCGCCTTATAAAAAATGGCCGACCTTGAGCCCTTTCGTGTCTTTGTAAAGTTAAGCCTAGTCTGGTTTGCAAATCGCGTGTGCGTTTGATAATAATTTAATGTGATTTCTTTTACTTTACAGGCAATGTAAAACATGAAAAGTAGCTTAGGTCTGTGTCATAGCGGAGGTCTCGCATATAAAGATGTGAGTATTTTGAAGTGTAAAGATGTACCAGCAGCTGAGCTCTAGTAATAAAATCGGAGACGATTAGAAACTTCTTATTTAATTTTACATTTTTTCTCGCAGTGCTTCTTATTTTTCTTGAAATCTACGTTGTTTTCGAAACTGTTTAAATCGCAGAGGCATTGATCGCCTTGTGATCGTGATAACTAATTTTTAAAAGATGTATTACAGTGACGTATTCTTGTCTTGTGCCGCCGAGCTAATTTAGTTGTGAACTTGAATACTTTCTTTGTGCCTTCAAGCTGATTTATTTTTAGAACTAAATAACCCTTGTTTTTACAGTGACGTATTCACCCGCGCCCAATACATGCTCCTTCTCTTCCGGTGTTTTTCTCTCCCGGGAAACTACGGGAGTAAGGGCGCGACAGTCAATCTTTATGGAGTGGCATACTCCCGAGACCTCTGCTGACACGCAGCTGCATCGCTCCTAAACGAAGTAAGTGCCATTAGACTTCGCGGCGTAGGGGCCTTTATTAAAATGGATTCGGATAGACCACGGCAGGACTCAAGAGTCGTGCGGCTTGATCGCATGACTCGTCTTCAGGAAATGATTAAATTAAAAATGTCAAGCGCCAGAAGGGAAGCCTGGACTGAAGAAGAATGGAACCAAGAATCCCTCGAGTGTCTTCACCAATTTCAAGATTGGCGAAGACTCGTGGAAAACGAGTTAGAATTTCTAAGAAAAATTGGAGCCGGACAAGAAGCCAAAAATCTCATGGCTGACTGCCGGCAATTAAAGAGGCAGGTAAAGTGCTTTATCAACCCTCGTGGAAACGACCTTTCCAGCGAAAGCTCCACTTCAGCTCACTTAAGAAAGGACGGTCGAGGATCGGGGCCGAAGCGAAGCACCTCCTCTAGAACTGTGTCGGTGGCGGAGTCCGCGAGGCTGGTAGACTTGGAAAGTTCTATAAAGAGGATCAACATTGAGCACCAAGCACGAGTTGCGGCGCTCAGGTCGCAGTGTGAGCTCGCTGTGGAGCTTGCTGAAGTAGAAGCTAAGGCAGAGATAAGTAAAATCTCACTTGAAATAGACGAGATCAACAACAGAGGTCTCTCCAGCCCCGACGGTTCGATCGGCGAAGTCAGCGAAACGGAAAAATCTAGGCACACCGAAGAATGGGTCTCGCAGAACCACGGCAGTGTGTTTTATTGCGCCCCTCCACCTAACCTTCGTGACTCTCAGGCACAGCAGCGGGACGCTGCTGCCCAGTTTCAAGATCGAAAGCGAAATAAGGCCTCCAAAATGCGTCAAAATGCCCCGTGCTCATCGACGAGCTCCGACTCTAGTTTTTTGAGCCGTTCTGAGGTACGTCCCCCACCGAACCTGGAGAGTAGAGGAATTTACAATGCTGGACTTCGGAGTTCTCGCCCGCGGAGAGTACGGGAATCAAGACCCACTCGAGCCGCTGACAACAATCAAGGGAACTCTACCAATTACAACCCTCAAGACCCGCTTGTGTGCTACTTAGAAAAACCATTGGCCAGCAGTGACTACCGCGCGGGAAATGAACTTAGGCTCGACGCTGCTTCAAGGCATCTAGTTTTAATGGAACTAAAAAAGTCACCTCCCAACCCTTTCCGAGGCTAGCCTAAACGTTACCATACTTGGTTCGCTGAGCTTCGCAACGACTTAAAGAACCTTTCTTTAAATCCGAGTGACGTGGTCGGCATCCTAGAAGCGCGCACATCTGGGGAGCCTCGCGACACAATCGTCGGATTAAGGATTTCATTCGGAAGTGATCCGAAGCGAACTTTGGACGAAATCGTCTCTCAACTAAGAGAACGATATGGCTCGTCGGAGCAAATCACGGCGGAGTTCAAGAAGATGATCGAGAGATTCGACCAAATAAAAACGACTGAATTTGATCCCAAAACCGCTCAATCGCTGCAAAAGTTGGGCGACCTGTGCTACAGCATCCAGGGGCAGATGAGGGAGGTGAGAGACTTGGAATACTACAATTACGCTCTGGGCCTCGAACCAATTTATGAGAAGCTCCCGGATTTTATTAATATACAAAATATTAATTAAATCTTCCTGAACCATAGGGAAAAAGATGAACTGCTCCCAGAAAGGGGATTCCATTATTCAATAATGAGCTTTATTCACAAATAAAGAACTGTCAAGAATTGTCATGCACTGCAACATGACGAGTGGGCCTCAGCAGCAGCTGCGTCAACCACGGCAGCACAGTAAGCAGTAAAGCGGCAGGCGACGTCTCATACGCTGCAAGAAAAAACCGAGCTAAACACACTTCGTATTATGGAGCTGATGCCCTTCCAGTATAGGTAAATACGAGCCAAGCCCAGAAGATAGTTACAGACTAATAGTTGAGCGCGATGCCACGAGATTACAAATTAAAGATTAAAGCTTACAGATGACAGATTACAGATTTTTACAAAAGGCGCGAAGCCACGAGATTAAAGATTAAAGATTAAAGATTACTAAGTTGGGCGCGAGGCCACGAGATTACAGATTAAAGATTAAAGATTAAAGATTACTAAGTTGGGCGCGAGGCCACGAGATTACAGATTAAAGATTAAAGATTACTAAGTTGGGCGCGAGGCCACGAGATTACAGATTAAAGAATGAAGATTAAAGATTACTAAGTTGGGCGCGAGGCCACAATATTACCTAGATTACGCAGACTCCTAAGTTGGGCGCGAGGCCACAAGATTACACAGATTATACAGACTCCTAAGTTGGGCGCGAGGCCACAAGATTACACAGATTATACAGGCTCCTAAGTTGGGCGCGAGGCCACAAGATTACACAGATTATACAGACTCCTAAGTTGGGCGCGAGGCCACAAGATTACACAGATTATACAGACTCCTAAGTTGGGCGCGAGGCCACAAGATTACACAGATTATACAGACTCCTAAGTTGGGCGCGAGGCCACAAGATTACACAGATTATACAGACTCCTAAGTTGGGCGCGAAGCCACGAGATTAAAGATAAAGAACACGATTACAAGAATTGAATTAGGTTTCAGGGTTCATCGGTACAGATTGAGCAGCGAGCCACATATCGAAACGATACTAAACCTAAGCTAAGGACAGTCGGCAAACATTGGAGAGTCCATCTCACCTTAGGCCAGGCTCATTGAGCTCGACGACGTGAAGCGAGGGGCGCAGCCATCGAAGTGGGGCGCAGCCATCGAAGTGGGGCGCAGCCATCGTAGTGGGGCGCAGCCATCGAAGTGGGGCGCAGCCATCGAAGTGGGGCGCAGCCATCGAAGTGGGGCGCAGCCATCGAAGTGGGGCGCAGCCATCGAAGTGGGGCGCAGCCATCGAAGTGGGGCGCAGCCATCGAAGTGGGGCGCAGCCATCGAAGTGGGGCGCAGCCATCGAAGTGGGGCGCAGCCATCGAAGTGGGGCGCAGCCATCGAAGTGGGGCGCAGCCATCGAAGTGGGGCGCAGCCATCAAGGCATCCCTCTGCTCAACGGACGCAAGCCGGCCAGAGTGTCGCCAGTTGCCGCTACCTAACTCTTCACACTATCATCTTAAGTTGATGATGAACTAATGAAGAAGCGATAAATAAAAAGATGAATAATCGTCCACTTGATGAGATATATTCCACTTTAGAGTGGTCGACTCAGCTAATACTAGCGAGTTCAAGAAATAGTGACGGAGACACTGCTCGCTTGCGCGGCGCAACGTCAAAAGAGCCGTCCAGAAAAAGGGGCGAGTCAGGCTTACTTAAACTTGCTCGCATCTAAGAAATGTGGATGGAGCTCTCAATGTTTGCCGACAACTATTATATTACAAACTTGACAAAGATCACAGCAAACCAATTTTGAACAAAGATTATTAAATACATTTAGGAACACTTAATACATCTAAAGAAATTTAACACTGCAAAGAGCAATAAACACAGGCAAACACAAATACATGAGAACACGAAAAGCATGCGTTTTGTACAATTAAATGCCGGTGGAATAAATCCAAGCTCAACTACCAGAAATCTCATAAGCGCCATCCTCCTTTAGAGGAATTCTGCAGGTTCTTGCGCGAGAATGCTCAGCGCACGTACTCGGGAGTTCTCACCAAGTTGGACAACGACCAGCATACTGGACCTAAGGGCAAGTCCAGCAAGCGAGCCACCGTGCTTGCTGTTGAATCCTCGCAAGTGGAAAACACGAGAACCGAATGCCCCTTACACCATAGCTCCGGGCATTCTCTGGCGTCTTGCAATAGATTTTCTAGTTTGAATGCTGCGGATCGTAAGGGTATCGTTGTGGAGTGCGGTGCGTGTTTCCGATGTTTCGGAGCACACCGTATAGCTCAATGCACCGCAGATCAGAGGTGCGAAGCCTGTGGTTCCAGCTCTCATCACACGCTGCTTCATTCGGACGGGTCTGAGGGGCAGAGGCGCAGCCACTCAGAAAACTTCGGCGTACGAGGAAGAGGTTTTGCTTCGAGAGGAGGACCAGCGCCTCGAGGACGCTGGGCCCGCAGGTCTTCGCCTCTCAACGAGAGACGCGACGCTCCAGAAATGGAAAACCTGTATACGGAAAAGTGACAACCATCGAAAAACCGAAGCTGCTCTAAGATGGTCTTGGTGGACGTGACGGCGCCCGGAAGAAGCAGTAAAACTCTCCGCACTTACGTCATCCTGGATGACCAAAGTACTAACTCTTTCGCCACATCTTCTTTGTTAGATTTCTTTGCATTACCTCACAAAAGGGAAATGTATTCCATCACCACGATTTCTAGTTCTAAAATTAAATCCTACGGTCGGACTACGGAGGGCTTTCGAGTAAAGGGCGTAAACCGCTCTGAGTCTTATGCTCTTCCCCCGCTATTCGAGCACGACGGCATTCCTCATAATAAGTACGAAGTGGCAACGAGAGAAGACGTCTTGAAGAACCCCGACATTGCTCATCTTGCATCAGAATTTCTCCCTCTGGACTGCAATGCTCCCGTGAGTCTGTTGCTGGGTCGAGACGCAGAGGAAATATTGGTTGCAGAACTAATCCACCGGAAGCCCCCTGTCTACAAAACACCTTTGGGATGGGCTGTTGTTGGAAGAGTCAACCCTTCAGAGCCTCACCCGTCGAACATGCAGATGAGTGTGTATAAAACTCAAGTCGAAGATCACTTTTCGGCTCAGCCTTGTTTCGGTCCTCTGGCTCCAGTCTTCGACACCAGAATGGACGACGAGAGTCCTGGACCGTCCGTTGAGGACAGGAAATTCTTGTCGCTGATTGACGAGAATATAGTTGTAAATGCTGAGGGGCATCTAGAAACTCCGCTGCCATTCAAAGATCGCATGTCTAAGCTTCCAGACAACACGAAGGCCGTCTATCGCCGCTCCAGAAATACTTTGGCGCGGTTAATCAAGGACCCCGCCAAATTACAGCAGTGTTTGAAGATAGTCCAAGACTACGTGGATAGTGGACACGTAGAGGTAGTGCCTTCCCAAGAACTTTAACCGGCCGAAGGACACTTTTGGTATCTCCCGGTTTTTCCCGTTACACATCCCAAGAAAAAGAAGGTGCGCATCGTCTTCGACTCTGCGGCGCAGTATTTCGGACGCAACTTAAACGGAACCTTGCTTCAGGGGCCAGATGCCAACAATATTCTTCGTGGAGTGCTCCTTAGGTTTCGAGAGAACAAGGTCGGCTTCGTTGCCGACGTGGAAAAGATGTTCCACGCCTTCTATGTCCGTCCCTCCGACCGAAATTTTCTCAGGTTCTTCTGGTTCAAGGACAATGATCCTTGCAAAGGACTTGTCTCGTACCGGGCAAGAGTGCACGTCTTCGGAAATCGATCAAGTCCGGCTGTCGCAACTCACTGTCTGCGCCACGCCATTAGGGAAGCCTCAAGAGAGGAGAGAGAAAACGGAGACAGACTTGCCTGGAAGGCTCTGAGCTACGTCGAGCGCGGATTTTACGTTGACGACGGACTGGGATCCGCAGGTTCAGCTCAAGAGGCCGTCGACATTCTAGTCAAGACTCGAGAGTACCTGGAGACGTTCAAGGTTCGTCTTCACAAGATCTCTTCTAGTCATCAGGAGGTTTTGAACGCATTCCCGGAATCGGAACGCGAGGAAGGAAAGGTGGAGTTTTGGGAGGATGGTTGTAGTCAGCGCACCCTGGGAGTGACGTGGAATACTACGACCGACCGGTTTGACGTACATACCGAGGTGGTGGACCGCCCGTTCACGAAACGTGGTTTGTTAGCCACCGTCAATTCAATCTTCGATCCAATCGGCTTAGCTAGCCCCGTCGTATTGGGAGGCCGACTGATCATGCGCACCTTGATCCCTCCCGTAAAACAAGACCCAGAAAATTTGGCAAAGTTGGGGTGGGACGATCCTCTTCCCGTCGCTCATCTTGCGACGTGGGAATCGTGGAAAGAGTCGTTGCGAGGACTCTCCGACCTGTCGTTGGACAGGTGCCTCATTCCTGGAGACTTCGGGGAGGTTCATTCACGAAGTTTGCATTCCTTTGCCGACGCCTCTGAACAAGCCATAGGACATGTCACCTACTTACGATCAGTCGATGTGAGTGGACGAGTACACGTGTCTTTTGTAAGCGCTGACAGCAAGGTGGCTCCCAGAGCTGCCACAAGCATACCACGTTTGGAACTCTGCGCGGCCGTCGAGTGCAGCGAGGCCTCCAGAAGAATATGCGAAGAGATAAGCGTCGAGATCAACGACGTAGTGATGTACTCAGACAGCAAGGTAGTGCTGGGCTACCTCAACAACGAAACTAAAAGATTTTCAAAGTATGTGACTAGAAGAATTGAAGCGGCTACGAAGGTTCGTCCCAAGGAACTCTGGCAGTACGTAGCCACAGAGTGCAACCCGGCGGATATGGCCTCTCGTCCTACAAGCGCAGAGAACCTGAAGAGGATACGCTGGTTGACGGGCCCTTCCTTTCTGTGGGAAGATCATCTGCCTGACGAGCAAGAAGGCGCAGATATCTCGCTTTCCGTGAGTTTGCCCGAGGAGAAACTCGTCCAGGAATGCTCGAATTTCGTCACCTCCCTTCAGACCTCAGAGCTTCAGCGCGAAGTTCCTGCCTACTTATCTGGTGACTTTGTCTCTGTTCGTAGAGCATCAAGACTGGCGACGAACTTCTATTTCAAATGGAAGGACCGAACTCAGCAAAGAAAAGGAGTGGCTCTGGCCATCAGACCCTTGGAATCACTAAACTTCGGGGGTGAGAAGTTAGCCATCTCTGACGTTCAACACGCAACCTTTCAAGACGTGATCAGTAATCTCAAGAAAGAAAAGGACATTCCTCTGCGCCACCCTTTGTCTTCTTTGAGCCCCTTTATTGATGCTGACGGTCTGTTGCGAGTAGGCGGACGCCTCAGGCGCGTCAACTTGCCCGGGTGTATAAAGCACCCCATTGTGCTTCCCGAAGACCACCCGCTCACCTCTAGCATTGTGTCTCATTATCACAAACTCTCCGGGCATCAACGTGCTCACATTTCTCATGGAGCCGTAAGAGATGCAGGTTATCATATAGTGCACGGAAAGAAGGTCATCCGTAAGTTCGTAAATGACTGCGTCGTCTGCAGAAAATTGAGAAGGAGACCCGAAGAGCAGAAAATGAGTGACCTACCGGAGGACCGACTTGCTTGCACCGCTCCCTTTACGAACACAGGTTTGGACGTGGCAGGCCCGTGGCAGGTCGTCGAGGGAATCTCTACGAGAAGCAATTAGAGGACTTCTAAGGTATGGGCCTTGGTGTTGACCTGTCTAACCTCTAGAGCGGTGCATGTGGAACCGCTGCCTGCCATGGACACTTCTAGCTTTCGAAACGCTCTCAGACGATTCATGTGCGTTCGTGGATCGTGCAAAATCATAAGGAGCGACCGCGGTTCTAATTTCGTCGGCAGCTATAACCAGGACCTCGACATGAGGTCACTCTCCAAGACGCTGCAAGACTTCGATGTGCAGTGGATCTTTAATCCCCCTCACGCACCCCATTTTGGTGGAGTTTGGGAACGTAAAGTGGGAGCTATAAAGAAGGCCATGTTGTTCTCGCTTTCCCAGTGCGGCATGCGAACACCTAGTAGAGATGAGCTCTACACCTTTTTTCAAGAAGCAGCATCAATCGTCAACAACACGCCATTATGGTCCCTATCGAGCGACCCTAATGATCCACAACCCCTGACTCCAAACATGCTCCTAACGTTGAAAGAAGCGGGCGACAACCCTCCTCTCTGCGATACCTCCCCTGCGGACCTCATAGCCTACGGAAAAAAGCGCTGGCGTAGAGTCAACCATCTGGCAGAGGTCTTCTGGCAGAAGTGGAAAAGCGACTACATACATGAGCTTCAATCGCGCTCCAAGTGGACGAAGAGGACAACCAACTTGAGCCCTGGAGACATCGTCATGCTCGTCGAGCCCGCTCCGAGAAATAAATGGGCGATGGGTAGGGTAGTCAGGGTCAAGAAGAGCGGGGACGGTCTAGTGCGTTCCGTAGTGGTATCTCGGGCCGCTACTGCGGGAGGTACGATAGCGTGCGAACGTCCGATAGGCAAGGTAGTAAGTTTAGGTCTCCGAGGAGACAACTAGATCTCATAGTGTCAGATTCTCGAATCAATTTGATTAGTGTACTCTATCTATCGTGCCCGTCGCAACTGTGACGCGTCCTTCCAGTCTCCCTGTCGAGCTTACCTATTTTTTAATATGCTTATTTCAAGCGATCGGCGGAAGGTGTCTCACTGCTGCTGATGGGGGGAGGTGAAGAGCTGCAGACTTCTCCTTCCTCTCCCGGTAGTGGTGTGATGCGTGAAGCACGTTCGTTTTTCCTCCCCTATCTATCTCTCACTAAGTCAGTTTGCGGTTTGCCTACTATAGAGTATTAGATTTTGACTACTGACGGGGTTCGCCTCTAATTTTGTTGTATTATTCGCTCGTAACGTTCCTAACACTAGTCACGTGCGTTGTTCTTGTGCCTATCGGAGTAAGGAACATTGATCTCTATCTAGATTTAAGAAATTTCGTATTGTAAACGGATTGATTTATGGTCTTTTAGTATAAGCGTAATGTTACTGATTATCGTGTACCAAGCTAAGGTACTCTTTATGTGCTCTCTTCAAGCCGTCGCAAGGATGTTTTCTGTATATTTTTCCAAAATAGGGGGGAGTGTCATGCCTTTCTCCGTCTTTAAGTCATTTCGGTTTTAGCCCGCCATTTAAATGAACCGTTTCTCATTTGACTATCGAAAGTTCCAGAACGAATTCGTGATTTTGAAATAAGCGATTTTAGGTCAATAACTTAATTCTATCAGCAAAATTAATCGTTAATGTCACTAAATGTCGATTTATGAAGTCGATAATATCTTTATTAAAAATAAGAATGAAAAACTCCGATGCATATCAAACGTTCTAGCTCTGTTCGCGCATGTAGGATTAATTGCCGGAGTTCTCTGCCCGTTCGTAGATTCTGTCAGCGGGCTGCACATTCTGGGGTTTTAACCACGGATCTGGGTTTTTTATCTGTCTCCTGGGGTTTACAGTCATGAATTGTGTTGGCAAAACAATTAATTTCAAGGAGCTAAAATGATTGTACTACTTGGTAACCTCGAAAACAATGGAAAAAGGGTAAGAAAATTTATTCATTAACGCCTTTTTTCGCTGATCTGGGTTTTTCTTTTAGCGTATGCTGGGGTTTTTTGGTAACATTCTCGCTGGCGTCCCTTGTGGAATAGCTCCCGCTTCACTGTGAGCAAGAGCTCTTCCGAGAGCAAGGTGTGACATTTCGTGCTCAGGCGCCCTCCTAATTTCTCTTGTGCCTGCGCCTTAAATGTGTGTTAATCCTTTTTTAAGTGATGATCGAACTTAATAAGTGTAAGGAACTGAAGTGAAAGTGTGCCTTATATCTGTAAGAACGGTAGATAGCAATTCTTCCTTTGCGTGTGTCAAATTTTCAAGTGTGTACTTCAGTAACTTCAGAATGTTTTCACTAGGCGTTTTATCTTATTCAAATGATTTTTTTATTAATACAGTTCTATCATTTTAATTTTGATTGTGCGTACTGTTATCTTCAATGCGCTTGCGTACTGTAAAACTTCTGTTGTATCGGGAAAAATTATTGGGTTTAGGTTGCACTCATCAGATCATATCTTGAATGAATGATCAGCCACTCATGAAGTGTATTTTTCAGTTCTCTGTAAGTTTTGACCACTGAGTCTCAAAATCATTTGTATGATCGAAGAAGTGCGTTATTTATTGAAGGGGCCGAGATGCTTTAATTTGCAGAGTTATGATAGCATTTGATGCTCTTGTGCATTTACGAGTCATCTATATGCAGGTGTCGTGTATTACTGCGCCTCGAGCGCCTTATAAAAAATGGCCGACCTTGAGCCCTTTCGTGTCTTTGTAAAGTTAAGCCTAGTCTGGTTTGCAAATCGCGTGTGCGTTTGATAATAATTTAATGTGATTTCTTTTACTTTACAGGCAATGTAAAACATGAAAAGTAGCTTAGGTCTGTGTCATAGCGGAGGTCTCGCATATGAAGATGTGAGTATTTTGAAGTGTAAAGATGTACCAGCAGCTGAGCTCTAGTAATAAAATCGGAGACGATTAGAAACTTCTTATTTAATTTTACATTTTTTCTCGCAGTGCTTCTTATTTTTCTTGAAATCTACGTTGTTTTCGAAACTGTTTAAATCGCAGAGGCATTGATCGCCTTGTGATCGTGATAACTAATTTTTAAAATATGTATTACAGTGACGTATTCTTGTCTTGTGCCGCCGAGCTAATTTAATTGTGAACTTGAATACTTTCTTTGTGCCTTCAAGCTGATTTATTTGTAGAACTAAATACTCTTGTTTTTACAGTGACGTATTCACCCGCGCCCAATACATGCTCCTTCTCTTCCGGTGTTTTTCTCTCCCGGGAAACTTCGGGAGTAAGGGCGCGACACTGCATATCTTTGAAAGTGTGAAGAAAACGAGGGCTTATTAGCGTTCCAATATATTTAGCAAAAGAGCAAACACACAGTAAATGGGTCAAAATACAGAGTAAATGCATCAACAACAAAGTAAAGGAATCACCCACTCAGTAAACAAATCAACACGGAGAGTAAATGAGTCAGCGCACATAAGCCGACCGTAAGATGCACAGCAAAAGAACAAAATCAAATGCTACTTAGAGCAAGTCTGACGCGAACACTTTGTGTCTCTAACGGGTAGGTGCTGGTGACATACAGCAAGACACTTCATTACTGACTGGTAAGCATTAGTCAAATCTTGCAAAACCTCCTATGACTAACTAATGCAATGGTCCTTGATGAAATATAGCAAGGAACCCCTTCTACTGACAATCGCCACTAAACACAACAATCAGCCACTAGTGAATAGAAGCACAACAAAACTAGCAAGACCCCGTACACTAGTTGCCAGAACACCAACATTGGGCACTAGCAGCACACTAGTGAGGCACAGGGGCGGCAAGCACAACACACGCACGTGGCGGCGTCGCATCTATGTGCACATGTGCAACACCAACACATGAGGTGCACTCCGCACTTTTTATAAAACAAAACAAGCGAAAAATAAATCTTTGAGAACCCATCAATACTCTCAAATGCCCACCTCGTGTAGGCGTGTATTAACAGGCATGTGTACGCGTGCAGTCTATACGCGCACACATGACAGCATGTGATAGTGAAGCATATTAGTTCTTCGTTTGTTGACCGTGACATTTTGTCGGTATCAAAGCAGGGCAAATTTTGTTGGACTTGTATACGATCTATTTACTGTTATATCAATTTGAATATTTGATGGGCATCTCGCAGAAAATATTCCGTGCAAGGCTAATTATTTGTAAACTTCAACAAGAGCAAAATAATTTCTTGCACTCGTCAAAGTTCTCTCCAGCTTCTCCCACCGATTTGACTCCAGCGAAAAAGACTCGAGCGTGTTCAAGTCTGCCAAATTGTCATCCCGCCCTCCTACAACAGTTGGCCTCCCATGGAGCAGCATCATCTGATGGCCCTCTCGTCCAGTCAAGAGGGGTTCTCCCGCCCACACTTCCCCAGTCTCCGTGTTGAACATCTCGACTTCGGAACGCGCCTCCTCTCCTCCCGTTATCATTATGTTCGAGCCGTACCAGAGGCATGCATGATAGTATCGACCTCGTGCAATGTTAGCAACTTGCCGCCATTCAGTTCCGTCCATCGACCTCTCGTTCACCCAAATTTCATCCCTGCCACGGCCAGCACCCACGATGTACGCGTGGGTGCCGTTTGAGACGGAGCAATGATAGCCGCGTGCATCAAAAGGCAAATTCAGAGTTGAAAAACTCTGTGTCTCGCCATCAAACACGACGAGGTGGCGTCCAGAGATGAACCAGACGATGGACTGACCTATTGAAACTGCGGTATGTGCGGCCATAGCCATCGGAGCTGCAGGCATGGCCTCCCACCCCCCGCCCGGGGAGCTGTGGCTGATCTTGTGACAGGCAGCGGTTGATTCACCCCCCGTCCACCCCCCGCACACCACCACGTGTTGTCCTGACGTCGCCGCCGCAGTATACGCAAGAGGCCCCGGCAGCTCAGGGAAGGACTCGAGGTTCACCTGCTCCACAGTCCGCAGTCTGACACGGCGCCGCGCGCCTCCAAGGATCACGGCTCTGCCTGCACACAATACAAACACCTCATACAATTCACTCACACAAGCGTTGCCTCAACAAATTCATACTCATGAATGACTTGAGACTACAACAATTGGCAGTTTTAAATACGACCAATTGACGGCCAGAATAAGTTCACAAATTAATCCTATATTATTTTTTTGATATTGTGTAATACATTTTCCCAGCGAGAGACTCTTTGGACTCAAGTTTCCTTTCTACTTTATTTTTTTGCTTATAAGCTGAATTTATTCCCGCGTTTTTTTATATCCTTAAATAGGGCAAATTTCCGCCCAAAGTGAATTAGTCGAAGTTTTCATTTGTGACACATATTCTAAATCTGCCATAATGCTCGCGCCCTCAAATTTAGGGCAAAATTTTATGCAAGTTTCGCCTTGAATGTTAATTATAAATTGGTGGTGTGCAGAGCTGCAAAACATTTTTGTACATTCATTCGTCGTGGGCCGCTGTTATGCGCAGCTATTTTACAGCGTTATAATTAGATCATTTCGTTAACTCAATAGACTAACATGATCTCATTCAATAGACTAACATGATCTCATTCAATAGACCAACAATAGACTAACTTATATATCCATCCCAATAGCACCCGCGTTAAAAATATTCTTGTACCTGTGCACTGGTGAAGCCCGTATCACAGATACGGCCATTGAGCATCCTTTAAGAGCGTGAAAGAGAGACGGACCAGCCAATGTGATGCGTTCAATGAGATTCCCATTGTAATAACATTGGGGAAATTACGAACAAAAATGTCAATAAATTTATTCATATGCTAGGAGATACTTGGCGTTTTATTTTATAAGTATGATAATTATATTCTTTTGATAATTCAGCAGACGAACATAATGATATTTCCCAAGTTAAGGACTTATGTTACGAAATAAGTGGTGCATAATACTGTATATGTTGCAAAATGGAGGTAATGAAACTCTGTTCATCTTCAATTCGTATCACAGATACAAGTAATTTCGTAAAGCAGATTCCAGCTTGTATCAAAGATACCAGTAATTTAGGGCTACAAACATACTTCACAAGTATGTCTCATCGTGTTTGACTCCCGTCACTTCCTATCACTGATACCCGTTGGCTTGTCTTTCTAACCTAATTATACCTGTTGCGTATTTATTTATATACTAGTGTACACGGTCATCAAAAATGAAGGGATTCTATATTTTCCTAATAATTTTCGTGCAGATGTGAATGAAAAACAAAGATTCCATCCTAACAGTACCCGTGATAAAATTATATGTACTTGTGCACTGCTGTAACTCGTATCACAGATACGGTTATTAAAGCATCCTTGTGAGCGTCACAGGGAGACGGAAGAAGCGGACACCAAACAAATGAACTCACCAAAGGTATTATTAGGTAAAATTTATTTATATATTATTTGTTGGATGTCCAATTCTAAAGAAACATAGGATGTGTATTTATTTGTTTGGTATTCGTTACGACTTCGTCTGAGTTGCCGGTATCATGGATACCGGATTACTCAGTGTAACATTAAAAGATGTCCCCTACATGCGTTGATAAGTTTGACATAATATCAGGAAAGGATAAGTTAGGATATGTTACGTTAGGTTAGCATAGGTTAGGTTGTGTATACGGAATTTATTCACGGGTTCCCCTTGCTTGACGATGACATTGTCTGTGGAATTTCAACGGGTCCTGCTACGACCTAATAATACCCTTAGTTTATTTGTTCGGAGTCCGCTTCTTCCTTTTCTCTTTCACGCTTGTAAGGATAGTTATCAGGAATGTCTCTGTGAAAAGAGTTTCACCAGTGCGCTAGTGCAAGAATGTTATTCCACGGGTACTGGTAGCATGGTTATATTTGTTTGTTATCCACATCTGGATGATTTTTTAGAAAAGTGTCGAATCCCGTCATTTTTGACGCTCCCTGCACACTAGTACTATAATAAGAGCCGCGTCAGTCCGTCCGTCCGCCCGTTTGTCCGTCTGTCCGTCCGAGCGTAATTGGCCTTCAATGACCTCGAACATCCGTTTTATGATCGACATTCGCGCATATTGCCTGAACTCCATGCTGATGTTGTCGCGTGGAGTGTGAGGAATTAGAGCGAACAAACACGTATTTATAATGCCTATTTAGCAACGCTTGTCACGAACGAATGTTAGCTCTAACTTGAAAACATCGCAGCTATTTTCTATGGTGCTGGTGCTAAAGTATTTAAATTAACACAAGAGCACAGTGCAAATTATTACAGTATGTTGAAATAAGACTGTTGCTGATATTTTCCCTTCGTAGAATATTACAAACAGTTGTAAAATATTCTGAATGTTCACAATGAAGCGCCAAGAAACGCACGATTTGTTGATCAGTGAACCTTGAATATAGCTAGTATTTGACAACATCATTTGGCTCCATTACCGCTCCGTCAATGTTGGTCACTGCCTGTGAGCGCTGGCTGCTGAAGTCCTTCATGCCACCGCTTGATGGGTTCAGCTAAATTCGACTGATGTACACAGCGTTGTTTATAACACGTTAACGAGTCGGTTGGGTCAGGGAAAAACATGCATTTTGAAGTGTGTTTCATCTTCTTCAAACCTACCCCCCCAATTCGATACTTCTACAGGCCCTCTCCTAAAATTTTCGCTCAGTTGTGCCTGTAACGGAGAAGAAGGAGGCTGTTTACTCACCAGGCTTGGTGGACACGCAGATGTAGCCCCGCTGGCTGTGCTGCTCAGGGTAACACTTTTCTTCCAAGTTGCAGTTGCTGTTATATCCGCACCCGACCTTTCTAGCACAAGACGTGCCGTTTGAAGCGTGTCGCTCCTGCGATGTCATGTTTTCGAAGAAGTCCTGCATGACCGTTCCATTCACAGAACACCCCAACCCGTCAAACCATTCTTCTTGGAACATTCTGTGAATTTTTTCTAGCCTGTATTGGATAGGGACGGGCCTCTGGAGGGTCTGGTCTAGATCAGGCAGGGGGACGGTCCCCACGGTGAGGATGCGGGTTGGGGGAAGCCCCAGCAAGTTGAGCACGTCCGGAGCCTGTTCAGAGTCACAGTGCATGACATTTCTGTTGAAGTTGTCCACAAAATCATCAAATGAGGGGTTTTTGCGCAAATTTTGGGTGAAAGACGAGGAGACGCAGAGATGTCGCTTGTTTTTTTCCGAAGGGCTGGTAGCTTTCTTTGCAAATAGTTTCATTATCAGGAGCCTTGAGCCAAAGTGTGTCGTGTCTTGGTAATGGGTTCCGAAAGCTTCGATGAAATCCGAAAAAGTTTTTCGACTTGTTTCTACATCTGGGTTATCCGCTGCCAAGCTCATTTTTCTTAGAGCCCTGTGGAAGTTGGGCGTGAAGGTGGGCCTGGTGTTGAGGTTAACTGACACGGTGTGTGTTTGACATCGCGCCTCTGCCAGGACTACTTCTCCCCCCCGCTGGAAGAATTGAACAAGTTTCTCTTCTTCATCATCCGCACTGGAAGCAATCTCACTGGACGAGGTGGCGCACAAACGTCGACTTCCTACCATGGTGTCATCTTCTGATTTGAAGGATACGGATGCACTCACAATGTCAACTGCGTTTCTGTACTGGTTATAGTTGTAAACAGAGCGCATGGACAGGGACGACAGATGAGGACAATGCAAGTCCTGAACGGCTCTCCCAATGAAATTGTTCCACTCGAGGGCGTTAGCGCAGTCTGAGGCTGTCGAAACCGGGAGAAATATATCATCTTTCAACCCGGAGTTCAGATTGTCAATCTTGTTAAAATCTCGTGGGTCAACTCCTTGCATTGCCATGCTGACAAGTGTTGAGTTTATGGTGAGGAAGCGCGGCGCGTAGCTATACCCGCACACCGGATAGCGTTCGACCACGTGATCAGAGGTGCTGGTGCTCTGACCCCCCACAGGAGGAGTCAGGCAGCTGCCCACCGCCAGCGCCGACATCAGGAGACGCATCAGGTTGTTGGCTGGCATCATGTCCTCCACCTGTAAAGAAATATGCGTAGAGTTATTTACGACGGCTCGAGTTTACCGCTCATCAAAGCTATTAAGCTCTAAAGAAGTATACCAATTCGACATATACAAGCGCTACGAGACTTGACGGTTTAATGCGAGACAATGCTAATGAATGCACCAACCTGGTTTGCCCGAGGTAAGGTCGACACCTCTGATGGAGAATGTTTGATTCCTTCAAGCTTCAATAACACAACTCTGTCAAGTGCGGTCTCCAACTCTGCTCAGGTAAGAAGATTACGAGTTAAGCGCTGCCCATCTTCAGCATTCAGAACAAAACGCACCATTTACGCAAACAGAATACTTAAATAGCCGTATAGTAATGGATCACACTTCCATGTAATCAACACAGATTATTGCAGCATTGATGACAGCTGCATCACATATTCCATACACGTTTTATCGCTCTAGATCTAAGCCGCACCACACACCTACACAATGCAACCACACGACTCCACCATAAAACCACACACCACATCGAGGCACCGCTGCACAACTAACACAACAACCACACAACTCCACTACAACACCACGCACCACATCGCGGCGCCGCTGCACAACTAACACAACAACCACACAACTCCACCACAATACCACACACCACATCGAGGCAACGCTGCACAACTAACACAACAACCACACAACTCCACCATAACACCACACACCACATCGCGGCGCCGCTGCACAACTAACACAACAACCACACAACTCCACCACAACACCACACACCACATCGCGGCGCCGCTGCACAACTAACACAACAACCACACAACTCCACCACAACACCACACACCACATCGCTGCACCGCTGCACAACTAACACAATAACCACACAACTCCACCACAACACCACATGGCCATATAATGACACCACCACATAACCGCACCACCACTTCTCCTCCCAACCACACCACCAAACCACGACGAGAAGGAACAACCACACAACCACTGCACCAATCGGCGGGGACACTCAGTCACCACCACGCCATTACAACTACATAAGTACACATATCACTGTACGACCTCAAGAAAGAAGACAAAGACGTATATCTCTAAAAAAAGTTGATATATGAAATGCATTACGACACATTGGGCTTTATAAATTTCTGACTATAACGGTCCTTAATTGATAAGCATTCCAACAGGGTGTACAACCCCCGTGTCACGGGTTGGTTATGTTATTGAGAGAAACAAAGGAAACATACTCCCTTGGACCACTTATCCCCCGCAAGTTGACTGAAGGCTGATAACTACCACTAGGGATAGCCTCGGAAGTCCTTCCCTGTCAACTGAAGCGAAGGAGAAAAGAAACCAAACGCCCTACCGACACCGACTGAAACTCTTTTGGAAATGATTTGCAAGGAGTGAGAGGAAATTAGCCTAAAGTAACGCACGAAAACAACACAGCACAACACCACAGGAAACTTGCGAGCGACATACGCACGGGATGAATTTCAGAGCTCGTTCATCGTACGGATAGTGAGATCATTTGTTCATGGATCTTAAACTCTTGTTGCAATTCTTCATGTGTCTTTGATTTATTTTGTAATTTTTAACTTTGGTATAAAGACAAGAACTTATTATCGATCCTGATGTCAAACTACCGTGCGATCGATTATATGTTCTTTGTATTTTACAGAACTGATGACGGATCTTGTCGTAACAACCTTAAAGATTTTTGAATAAAATTTCGAATTATTTTTTCTACTTACGCAATTAAGGATTTAGGAGAAGTGAACATCTGTTCAGATTTGTACACACGACAATCTCCATTATCTTCTGCTCTCACAAGGACGCTCAATGCCCGTATCTGTGACACGAGTTTCACCAGGGCACAAGTGCCAGAATGTATTGATCGCGGGAACCATTTGGGTGCATACATTTGTTGGTCATCCACATCTTGGAACTTTGTTGAGAGAAGAATTGCAAACGCCCTTCATTTTTCAGTCATTCATGTATATGAGGATAAATTTTGCTTAGCAGCTTTCTATGGCAAATTTAAATGTCAACTGTGTGTAAAGATAATAAAAACGTATATGTAGGTTAGAACTAGTGTAACCATTAGGAAATAAAATACACAACACAACACCTGCACAATACCTAACCAACACAACACCTAAAAAACACAGCACCTACACAACACAACACCTACACAACACTACACCTACACAACACCTACACAACACTACACCTACACAACACAACACCTACACAACACTACACCTACACAACACAACACCTACACAACACTACACCTACACAACACAACACCTACACAACACTACACCTACACAACACAGCACCTACACAACACTACACCTACACAACACAACACCTACACAACACCTACACCTACACAAAACAACACCTACACAACACTACACCTACACAACACAACACCTACACAACACTACACCTACACAACACAACACCTACACAACACTACACCTACACAACACAACACGTACACAACACAACACCTACACAACATCACCTACACAACACAACACCTACACAACACAACACCTACACAACACCTACACAACACTACACCTACAAAACACAACACGTACACAACACAACACCTACACAACATCACCTATAGTTAGCGAGAGCAGAGCGGAGATAGAAAGGAATATATATAGAATAGGGTAGCATAGAATTAGTACATTAGTACTAATTCTATGCTATTATACTAATTCTATACTAATTATATATTATACTAATACTAATTCTTCTATTCTATACTAATTCTATCTATTAGTACATACACAACACAACACCTATACACAACACAACACCTACACACCACAACACTTGCACAACACAACACCTAAACAACACAACACCTACACAACACAACACCTACACAACACAACACCTACACAACACCTACACAACACAACACCTACACAACAATACCTACACAACACAACCCCAGCACAACACAACACCTACATAACACAACACCTACACAACACAACACCTACACAACACAACACCTACACAACACAACACCTACACAACACAACCCCAGCACAACACAACACCTACACAACACAACACCTACACAACACAACACCTACACAACACCTACACAACACAACACCTACACAGCACAACACCTACACAACACAACCCCAGCACAACACAACACCTACACAACACAAAACCTACACAACACAACACCTACACAACACAACACCTATACAACACAACACCTACACAACACAACCCCAGCACAACACAACACCTACACAACACAACACCTACACAACACAACACCTACACAACACAACACCTACACAACACAACACCTACACAATACAACACCTACACAACACAACACCTACACAACACAACACCTACACAACACAACACCTACACAACACAACACCTACACAACACAACACCTACACAATACAACACCTACACAACACAACACCTACACAACACAACACCTACACAACACAACCCCAGCACAACACACAAGAGAGCCACACCCCCAAAGCTGGGGTCGCCAGGGAGGGAGTCAGAACTTATCTTATCTTTTCTTATCTTAACTCGTTATCAGCTCGCTTCTTCTACAGCGCTGCAGCCCTAGCCGTGTTTGTGTGATGTTGTGGTGGTTGTGTGGTGTTGTGGTGGTTGTGTGGTGTTGTGGTGGTTGTGTGGTGTTGTGGTGGTTGTGTTGTGTTGTGGTGGTTGTGTGGTGTTGTGGTGGTTGTGTGGTGTTGTGGTGGTTGTGTTGTGTTGTGGTGGTTGTGTGGTGTTGTGGTGGTTGTGTGGTGTTGTGGTGGTTGTGTGGTGTTGTGGTGGTTGTGTGGTGTTGTGGTGGTTGTGGGGTGTTGTGGTGGTTGTGTGGTGTTGTGGTGGTTGTGTGGTGTTGTGGTGGTTGTGTAGTGTTGTGGTGGTTGTGTGGTGGTTGTTTGGTGATGTGGTTGTGTGGTGTGGTGCACAACCAGCACGAAGGCCAGCAAATTACGGACTCATTCACCAGTCGCATCTGGGCACAATGCCCATTCAGATCAGGGTTGCTAGCTTCCTGCTTCCTCCACCCAACCCCGGCACAGCAACCACACCACCGTCAAACAACCATGAAATAATCACCACACAACCATCAAACAGCCACCACTACCACAACACCACAACTACAAAAACACCACACAACCCCAACACAACCACAACACAACCACCACACAACCACCACACCACCACTACAAAAACACCACACAACCCCAACACAACCACTACACAACCACCACACAACCACCACACCAACACTACAAAAACACCACACAACCCCAACACAACCACAACACAACCACCACACAACCACCACACCACCACTACAAAAACACCACACAACCAAAACATAACCACAACACAACCAGCACACAACCACCACAATACCACCACACAACCACCACACAACCACCACAAAACAACAACACAACCACTACACAACCACCACACAACCACCACACAACCACTACACAACCACCACACAACCACCACACAACCACCACACAACCACCACACAACCACCACAATACTACCACAATACCACCACACAACCACCAAACAACTACTACACAACCACCACACAACCACCACACAACCACCACACAACCACCACACAACCACCACACAACCACCACACAACCACAACACAACCACCACACAACCACCACACAACCACCACACAACCACCACACAACCACCACAAAACCACCAAACAACCACCACACAACCACCACACAACCACCACACAACCACCACACAACCACCACACAACCACCACACAACCACCACACAACCACCACACAACCACTACACAACCACCACACAACCACCACACAACCACCACACAACCACCACACAACCACCACACAACCACCACACAACCACCACACAACCACCACAATACTACCACACAACCACCACACAACCACTACACAACCACCACACAACCACCACACAACCACCACACAACCACCACACAACCACCACACATCCACCACACAACCACCACAATACCACCACACAACCACCACACAAACACCACACAACCATCACACAACCACCAAACAACCACCACACAACCACCACACAACCACCACACAACCACCACACAACCACCACACAACCACCACACAACCACCACACAACCACCACACAACCACAACACAACCACCACACAACCACCACACAACCACTACACAACCACCACACAACCACCACACAACCACCACACAACCACCACACAACCACCACACAACCACCACACAACCACCACACAACCACCACACAACCACCACACAACCACCACACAACCACTACACAACCACCACACAACCACCACGCAACCACCACACAACCACCACAATACCACCACAATACCACCACACAACCACCACACAACCACTACACAACAACCACACAACCACCACACAACCACCACACAACCACCACACAACCACCACATAACCACCACAATACCACCACAATACCACTACACAACCACCACACAACCACCACACAACCACCACACAACCACATCACAACCACTACACAACCACCACACAACCACCACACAACCACTACACAACCACCACACAACCACCACACAACCACCACACAACCACCACACAACCACCACAATACCACCACAATACCACCACAATACCACCACAAAACCACCAAACAACTACTACACAACCACCACACAACCACCAACCACGACACAACCACTGAACAACCACCACACAACCACCACACAACCACCACACAACCACCACACAACCACCACTCAACCACCACACAACACCACACAACCACCACACAACACCACACAACCCCCCCACAACCACCACACAGCCACCACACACCCACCATACAACCACCACACAACCACCACACAACCACCACAAAACACCACACAACCACCACACACCACCACACAACCCCAACACAACCACCACACAACCACCACACAACCACCACACAACCATCACACAACCACCACACAACCACCACACAACACCACACAACCACCACACAACACCACACAACCACCACACAACCACCACACAACACAACACAACCATCACACAACACCACACATCCACCACATAACCACCACACAACCACCACACAACACCACACAACCACCACACCACACCACACAACCACCACACAACACCACACAACCACCACACAACCACCACACAACCACCACACAACACCACACAACCACCACACAACCACCACACAACCACCACACAACCACCACACAACCACCACACAACCACCCCACAACCACCACACAACCACCACACAACACCACACAACACCACACAACAACACACAACCACCACACAACCACAACACAACCACCACACAACACCACACAACCACCACACAACCACCACACAACCACCACACAACCACCTCACAACACCACACAACCACCACACAACACCACACAACCACCACACAACCACCGCACAACCACCACAAAACCACCACACAACCACCACACAACACCACACAACCCCCCCACAACCAGCACACAACCACCACACAACACCACACAACCACCACACAACCACCACACAACCACCACACAACCACCACACAACCACCACACAACCACCACACAACCACCACACAACCACCACACAACACCACACAACACCGCACAACCACCACACAACCACCACACAACCACCACACAACCACCGCACAACCACCACACAACCACCACACAACCACCACACAACACCACACAACCCACCACAACCACCACACAACCACCACACAACACCACACAACCACCACACAACCACCACACAACCACCACACAACACCACACAACCACCGCACAACCACCACACAACCACCACACAACCACCACACAACCACCGCACAACCACCACACAACCACCACACAACCACCACACAACACCACACAACCCCCCACAACCACCACACAACCACCACACAACACCACACAACCACCACACAACCACCACACAACCACCACACAACCAGCACACAACCACCACACAACCACCACACAACCACCACACAACCACCACACAACCACCACACAACCGCCACACAACCACCACACAACCACCACACAACCACCACACAACCACCACACAACCACCACACAACCACCACACAACCACCACACAACCACCAAACAACCACCACACAACCACCACGCAACCACCACACAACCACCACACAACCACCACACAACGTCCACACAACACCACACAACCACCACACAACCACCACACAACCACCACACAACCACCACACAACCACCACACAACACCACACAACCAACACTCAACCACCACACAACCACCACACAACTACCACACAACCACCACACAACCACCACACAACCACCACACAACACCACACAACACCACACAACCACCACACAACCACCACACAACCACCACACAACACCACACAACCACCACACAACCACCACACAACCACCACACAACCACCACACAACCACCACACAACCACCACACAACCACCACGCAACACCACACAACCACCGCACAACCACCGCACAACCACCACAAAACCACCACACAACCACCACACAACACCACACAACCCCCCCACAACCACCACACAACCACCACACAACACCACACAACCACCACACAACCACCACACAACCACCACACAACCACCACACAACCACCACACAACCACCACACAACCACCACACAACCACCACACAACCACCACACAACACCACACAACCACCGCACAACCACCACACAACCACCACACAACCACCACACAACCACCACTCAACCACCACACAACACCACACAACCACCACACAACACCACACAACCCCCCCACAACCACCACACAACCACCACACAACCACCACACAACCACCACACAACCACCGCACAACCACCACACAACCACCACACAACCACAACACAACCACCACACAACCACCACACAACCACCACACAACCACCGCACAACCACCACACAACCACCACACAACCACCACACAACCACCACACAACCACCACACAACCACCACACAACCACCACACAACCACCACACAACCACCACACAACCACCACACAACCACCACACAACCACCACACAACCACCACACAACCACCACACAACCACCACACAACCACCACACAACCACCACACAACCACAACACAACCACCACACAACCACCACACAACCACAACACAACCACCACACAACCACCACACAACCACCACACAACCACCACACAACCACCACACAACCACCACACAACCACAACACAACCACCACACAACCACCACACAACCACCACACAACCACCGCACAACCACCACACAACCACCACACAACCACCACACAACCACCACACAACCACCACACAACCACCACACAACCACCACACAACCACCACACAACCACCACACAACCACCACACAACCACCACACAACACCACACAACCACCACACAACCACCACACAACCACCACACAACCACCACACAACACCACACAACCACCACACAACCACCACACATCCACCACACAACCACCACACAACCACCACACAACCACCACACAACCACCACACAACCACCACACAACCACCACACAACCACCACACAACCACCACACAACCACCACACAACCACCACACAACCACCACACAACCACCACACAACACCACACAACCACCGCACAACCACCACACAACCACCACACAACCACCACTCAACCACCACACAACACCACACAACCACCACACAACACCACACAACCCCCCCACAACCACCACACAACCACCACACAACCACCACACAACCACCACACAACCACCGCACAACCACCACACAACCACCACACAACCACAACACAACCACCACACAGCCACCACACAACCACCGCACAACCACCGCACAACCACCACACAACCACCACACAACCACCACACAACCACCACACAACCACCACACAACCACCACACAACCACCACACAACCACCACACAACCACCACACAACCACCACACAACACCACACAACCACCACACAACTACCACACAACCACCACACAACCACCACACAACCACCACACAACCACAACACAACCACCACACAACCACCACACAACCACAACACAACCACCACACAACCACCACACAACCACCACACAACCACCACACAACCACAACACAACCACCACACAACCACCACACAACCACCACACAACCACCGCACAACCACCACACAACCACCACACAACCACCACACAACCACCACACAACCACCACACAACCACCACACAACCACCACACAACCACCACACAACCACCACACAACCACCACACAACACCACACAACCACCACACAACCACCACACAACCACCACACAACCACCACACAACCACCACACAACACCACACAACCACCACACAACCACCACACAACCACCACACAACCACCACACAACCACCACACAACCACCACACAACCACCACACAACCACCACACAACCACCACGCAACACCACACAACCACCGCACAACCACCGCACAACCACCACAAAACCACCACACAACCACCACACAACACCACACAACCCCCCCACAACCACCACACAACCACCACACAACACCACACAACCACCACACAACCACCACACAACCACCACACAACCACCACACAACCACCACACAACCACCACACAACCACCACACAACCACCACACAACCACCACACAACACCACACAACCACCGCACAACCACCACACAACCACCACACAACCACCACACAACCACCACTCAACCACCACACAACACCACACAACCACCACACAACACCACACAACCCCCCCACAACCACCACACAACACCACACAACCCCCCCACAACCACCACACAACCACCACACAACACCACACAACCACCACACAACCACCACACAACCACCACACAACCACCACACAACCACCACACAACCACCACACAACCACCACACAACCACCACACAACCACCACACAACCACCACACAACCACCACACAACACCACACAACACCACACAACCACCACACAACCACCGCACAACCACCACACAACCACCACACAACCACCACACAACCACCACACAACCACCACACAACACCACACAACACCACACAACCACCACACAACCACCGCACAACCACCACACAACCACCACACAACCACCACACAACCACCACACAACCACCACACAACCACCACACAACCACCACACAACCACCACACAACCACCACACAACCACCGCACAACCACCACACAACCACCACACAACCACCACACAACCACCACACAACCACCACACAACCACCACACAACCACCACACAATCACCACACAACCACCACACAACCACCACACAACCACCACACAACCACCACACAACCACCACACAACCACCACACAACCACCACACAACCACCACACAACCACCACACAACCACCACACAACCACCACACAACCACCGCACAACCACCACACAACCACCACACAACCACCACACAACCACCACACAACCACCACACAACCACCGCACAACCACCACACAACCACCACACAACCACCACACAACCACCACACAACAGAGGCCGCCGCCGTTCGATCACAAAACGAGGTCTGCAGACGCGCGCTGTTGCGCAAGTTATTGCTAATAATTCACCTTTTGCCTCCCAACACTCAAATAGTTATGGGGAAAGTTTTTTAAGATCATTACAGTTTTTACCCTGAAATGTTACCGAAATTAGCTTAGCATGTTTTTATCTGTATAAGCAGGTGTTTCTTTTCAATAGAAAAAATTATCCTTCAAAAATGTATGTTTCGATGCCTAAAAAATAGCCGAAAAAGCTGAGAAAAATACCAATTTTGTTCACGCTATTTTATCTTTAAATATAGTATGTATGAAAAAATTGTTAAATTCAATAAATAAAGTATCGAATATATTGCATGGACCATGAAGCTTACACTGTGGGAATTTCAATGTCATATTGCAAGTGTCAAACTTCTGGAATGTCTAAAATCGTAGTTGAAGGAGTGCTGTACTATTAATTTCCTTATTTTGTCATTTAGTTCAAATTATTTCCCTACTCGTCAAATTATTTCCCTTCTCATCAAATTATTTCCCTGCTCGTCAAATTATTTCCCTGCTCGTCAAATTATTTCCCTACTCATCAAATTATTTCCATGCTCGTCAAATTATTTCCCTACTCGCCAAATTATTTCCCTACTCGTCAAATTATTTCCCTACTTGTCAAATTATTTCCCTGCTCGTCAAATTATTTCCCTACTTGTCAAATTATTTCCCTGCTCGTCAAATTATTTCCCTACTCGTCAAATTATTTCCCTGCTCGTCAAATTATTTCCCTGCTCGTCAAATTATTTCCCTACTCGTCAGATTATTTCCCTACTCGTCAAATTATTTCCCTACTCGTCAAATTATTTCCCTACTCGTCAAATTATTTCCCTACTCGTCAAATTATTTCCCTACTCATCAAATTATTTCCTTACTCGTCAAATTATTTCCCTACTCGTCAAATTATTTCCATACTCATCAAATTATTTCCCTACTCGTCAAATTATTTCCCTACTCATCAAATTATTTCCTTACTCGTCAAATCATTTCCCTACTAGTCAAATTATTTTCCTACTAGTCAAATTATTTCCCTACTCGTCAAATTATTTCCCTACTCATCAAATTATTTCCTTACTCGTCAAATTATTTCCCTACTCGTCAAATTATTTCCCTACTCATCAAATTATTTCCTTACTCGTCAAATCATTTCCCTACTCGTCAAATTATTTCCCTACTCGTCAAATCATTTCCTTACTCGTCAAATTATTTCCCTAATCGTCAAATTATTTCCCTACTCATCAAATTATTTCCTTACTCGTCAAATCATTTCCCTACTCGTCAAATTATTTCCCTACTCGTCAAATCATTTCCCTACTCATCAAATTATTTCCCTACTCGTCAAATTATTTCCCTACTCGTCAAATCATTTCCCTACTCGTCAAATTATTTCCCTACTCATCAAATCATTTCCCTACTCATCAAATTATTTCTCTACTCGTCAAATTATTTCCCTACCCGTCGAATTATTTCCCTACTAGTTACCAATACATAACAAAACGCCAGGTGTTTCCATTCATTTATATTTAAAAATATTTTTTGGGTGGAATTTCTCCTATGTTATTACAATGGGGATTTGTTTGCTTGGTTGGTATGATAGATACCTCTGTAATGATGTGAAAAACCTGCCATCTGCTATCTTTTTTTAATAAGTCAAAAACATTATGTGAAAATTGTTTCTATTTTTAAGAAAATGTAGCTGATCGCGATAGAAAATATACAGCAAATTTTTTTCAAAAACATCTTGGCTTATAATAATTGTAAACACTAATACTCAGTTGCTGTTTGCATGGTAGATGTGCGTGTCTGGGAAACGAACTTCACCAGCGCACAAGTACATGAATGAAAAAGAATATTGTAATAGCGAGTACTGTTAGGATGGATAAATTTGTTTTTTGACGGGTCCTGTACACTATATAGTCGAGCATAAAAGAGGCAGCCAATTATGCACTTCCATTAGAGAAGTCTGCTCCCCATTTCCAATCAGAGAAAAATGTGAAGGCATACTCATCACTAGTTAGAATGACCAATATATTGTTGAAGAGAAACAGCGATTCCGTTGTAAAACTTATCGCATCAAAAATGACTTCTCACCTGAACTATTTCAGGAAAAGTTGCTCTACAGATGGAGCGAATTTCAAAGCATACAAAACTTAAATATGCCTTTCAACAAGTCTCGTAGTGACAGTTTCGTATGAGCCCTCAACGCATGCGCTGCCTTCACCGCCAGGAAGGTTAAGCCAAGACACACTAAATGGATGGCAGACGAGATGAAGGAACAGAGCGAAGCGTTGAAAGATGGTCCTCCCGAGTGCAGACAACAAATCAGGCAGCACTCTCCGAAACATATATCCAAACATCACGAGGAAATATTCCGGACAACGTCTGTAAAGTAACACAAGACAATTGCTACACAGAACTGTTAGACGCAACACGAAGTAAAATAGCGAGTGAAATGATTAGAGACCTTGCTCAGTATAACTCAGAGTGCACAAGTTCTTTTGAGAACTTCTCGAGAACGGCGTATATTCCTATAACTTCTTCTCAAAAGTTGGTGGGGAAGTTCTCAATGAGGCGTCTAAGCTCGTGCCGTGTTAGCAAATAAACCTTCACATCACAACGCCTGCACAACGCAACGCCAGCTAAACACAAGACCTACGCAACACAACACCTTCACAACACAGCACCTA